>LR738709.1:276562005-276594966 GCA_902687465.1 Secale cereale | reverse complement strand
ATTTCCCTGTAAGATAGGCTACCAAAGGAAAACAACTAGGTGTCGGATCCCACACATACCAAGCATTTCAATCATACACGCAATATGCTCAATATGTGCAAATACAACATTGCATCACAACAGAACTCTATGACTCAAAGTACTTTATTTAAAAGGCTCCAAGAGCCATACATAACATATCCATACAGGTAGGGGTCACATGACCCAACACTCAAGTCATACAGTCATACAAGCACAAGCGGAAGCTACATGTCTGAGTACAGACAACTTAGAAAATAAAACAGGCTTGGTGTAGCCTGACTATCTACAAGGCCCTTCACAAGCTCCAGATCTCCGTCTGGGTGTCAAGCTACTCGTCGACGTCAACGTCTATGTAGAACCCATCAGCAGGGGCAGGGTTCTCCTCTGCAACAGTTATTAAGAAAACATGAGTACAAAGGTACTCAGCAAGTCTTACCACAGAACCTATCATACATGCAACATTATCAAGGGGGATAGTGGAGTTCATAGCAGAATGCCAGCTTTGACCTTGGCTAACCTATACTACAACTCTCAACAGATTGCAAGATGTTATTACGAACACGAGTCCTCTACTCACCACATCAATACACTACCGAGGATCCTCTTCCGTCATCCTACGGAAGGGCCATCCACGACACTCACACTTATCTTGAGGCTTTTAGTAGTATCCATCAACTTGTCTATGAACTGTAAGAGTAACCAAGTAGTCCGTACCGCGAACAACGGCTATTCGAATAGTTTGATAACCCTGCAGGGGTGTACCTCTTCACACACGCTTTCACCACTTATCGCCGTTTACTCGGCGTGTACTCGGCAACCTTCAAGCGGAAGCCCAGCGGGGGTGTCAGCCACGACCTGACTAACTACTCAAGTCTCTCGTCCAGGTTTATCGCCTATTTGGGTTCCATCCGTGGGGAGATCCGGCCGGGGTGTCGCTCACGGCCCCAAACGATGTGTACAGGGTTCCCGAGTCACCAAACGGGCAACCGGTACACCATGCCACGTACCTGTCTCATCACAACCCACCCCGAGGGTCAGCGTTGTGCACGACCTCCAGTAAGCTATAAACACCAGAAACTAGTTGCAACTCCTGGACAGAGATCAAGGGTAATTAATAAGCCGAGAGGGTCAATTAAGGATCCCAATGTGTGGTAGTAGCTGTAACTTGAACCACACATACATATCTCGGGTCCTATGGACGATTCCAATGAAACAACCCACCATGTACTCCTACATGGCCTTTCATCGATACCTTTACCAAGCGTGTTCCACACTTCCCTCTCTTTATCGGTATGATCATTTCACTCTGATCCATCACCTAGATGAACCAGACCAGACACAACTCTAAGCATAGCAGGCAACATAAACAAATAGCATGGCGGATCACACATCACATGGCTCAATCAACTCCTACACATGCTAGTGGGTTTCAACTATTTACTGTGGCAATGAAAGGTCATGCAAGGGATAGGGTTCAACTACCACAGCAAGTAGCAGTTCACACGTTGTTGCCTTAATGCAGTAAAAGAGAGCAGGAGCGTGAAGATTGGGTTTGTATCGGAATGATCAATGATTGCTTGCCTAACAAGGTAGTTGTCGGGTACTGCTCTTCAACTGGATACACAGCAGTATCCTCGGGAGCAGGACCTAACACAGAGAATACCGGCGATACAATCATTAACAAACAAATGCAGCAATATGATGCATGCTCATGACATGGAAAGATGCATGTGTGTTGGCTAATGCAACTAAAACCAGAAGGGTTTGAACCTATTTGAATCAAAGATTCAAATTGGAGTTCAAACTATTATTTAAATAAGTGCATTATCATGTTTTTGATGTATACAGCAAGTTAACTTGTTCAAACATGCATGAAACCAGTGCCATTGGAAAGATTGGATTTTTCTGATCATTTTTCATATATAAATCTTTTCCATCTGAGCTATGGTTGATTTTATATGATTTTTAGAAGTTTTGGGTATTTTCTGGAATTTCCTGAATTAATTTTAATCTAAAAATCCCAGAAAAACCTTTACTGCGTCAGCATGACATCATGCTGACGTCAGTCAGTCAACATGAGCTAGTCCAAGTCAAACATGACATGTGGGCCCTGCATGTCAGTGTCATAGCTAATTAACTAAGTTAATTAGAGTTAAACTAAAACTAATTAGCTGTCAGTGGGGCCTGGGCCCACGGGTCAGTGACTAAACTAATTAACTAATTAGTTTAACAGAAACTTAATTAAACTAACTAATTAGCAAAAGGTGGCCCACATGTCAGTGACCCAGGGGTAGTCAACCCCCCTGGTCAAACAGGTCAAACCCGCCGGCGACGTGACGCCGGCGAGGCCAAGTACGGCGGCGTGCTTCGGAAATCGTCTACGGGGCATGGCTCGAGCTGCGGCTAGGCGCGTTGGAAAGCTCTTGCTCTTGCGCGTCGGATGGTGGTGGTCGCCGGACCTGGGGTGGCCGGAGACGACGGCAACAAGCTCGACGGCGGCGACCGGCGTCGGGCGTGTGTGGAGATGCGGCTGCAGGGGCCTAGGCGATGCGTGCGTAGCACCTATCGCATCTACGCGCTGCGGTGAGTGTGATGGACGGGTGCCAGTGACCAAATGGTCACCGGAGCATCACCGGCGGCGAGCACGGCGGCGGTGCGTTCGGTGATCAACAGAGCGGCGGCTACACGGCGCAAAAGGAACGGAGGAAGGAGGGGTTCGACGTAGAAGCTCACTGCGGTGCTAACGAGCTCGACGGAGGGGTCGGGGACGCGCTGTAGCTTCATAACGGCGGCGAGGTGCTCCAGTGATCCGAGGAAGGGGACGACGGCGTGTGGACGTTGCAGGGCTTCCGGCGGTTCGTGGCTCAGCGAGGAGGAAGAGGACGACGCGGCGAATCTTCTGGACACACTCACGGGTCGAGGGGATGGCTCTAAGTGCGGCTACAGCGAGCGGCGGTGACGGCGGCTCGGTGATGGAGGAGGAGAGAGCCAGGGGAGGGCGAAGGAGACGAGGGGGAGAAGTGAGAGCGGTAGGGGCAGCTGCGTGTCGACTCATGGAGTCATCCAGGCCATCGGGGAGGCAGGCAAGCAGCCTGGAGGTGGCCGGGCCCGTGCCGGCGCGCGGCGGCCACGCGCGCGTCCTTCTGGCGCGAGGAGGAAGACGACAGAGGAGGGCTGGTGGGCTGGGCCCGAGGTAAGTGCTTCTTCCTATTTTCCTTTTCCTATTTTCTTTTCTGTTTCATTTGTTTTGCATCTTTGTTTAATTAATAAAAATGCTAGAGCATTTTTATAACTCATGAAACTTGTCATGCCCACTGTATATAATATGAACAGTAGGAAACATTATAGTTCATGATTATTTGAGCATTTAAAATATTTAAAAGTATTTAAATGCCCAGATACAAATACCATATGATTTAATCCAAAGCCCTAGAGTGTCCTAGAATAATGTGCACCATTTTTGGCAGAGGTTTAAGACCAAGGCAGAAATGATGAACATTTTTGAAGGGCATTTTGGGTACATTGGAAAATATTTTAACAAACCCTAGTAGTTAGGAGAGGGGTGCTGGGGTTTGTGTTAATCCCATTTCCAGTTTCTTTGAAAGTAGACATGATGCACACTCTAGCTAGATACTAAAGCAAGTGCTAACTAGGGATGTGACAACTCACCCCCACTTAAAAGAATCGCGTCCCGAGATTCGGGTTCCTCCGGAAAGAGGGTGGGGTACTCAAGTCGAAGACGATCCTCCCTTTCCCAAGTAGCTTCACTCTCGGAATGATGTGACCATTGAACCTTGAGAAACTTGATATTGTGGCGTCGAGTGGTGCGCTCGGTTTGATCAAGAATACGAACGGGGTATTCTCGATATGTGAGATTGTCCTGGAGATCAAGCGTTTTGTGGTCCACTCCGCGGATAGGATCCGAGAAGCAACGCCTGAGTTGAGAAACGTGGAAAACATCATGAACTCTGGAGAGGTGGGGAGGTAGTTCCAATTGGTAGGCAACTTCTCCTCGTTTGGCAAGAATGCGAAAAGGACCGATGAAACGAGGGGCCAATTTGCCTTTGATATCGAAGCGATGGGTTCCCTTAAGAGGAGTAACCCGAAGGTAAGCCTTATTGCCGACTTCAAAAGTCACAGCCTTATGATGACTATCATATTGGCTCTTTTGGCGAGACTGGGCTGTTTTCAATCTCTCACGAACGATGCGAACTTGTTTCTCTGCTTCCTGGATCATATCCGGGCCAAAGAATTGTCTTTCCCCGGTCTCTGACCAGTTAAGAGGTGTTCGACACCTTCGTCCATATAGAACTTCGAAGGGAGCTTTGCCCAAGCTGGCTTGATAACTATTGTTATAAGCGAATTCGGCAAATGGAAGACATTTTTCCCATTCCATACCGAAATAAATGACAGAGGCTCGAAGCATGTCTTCCAGAATTTGATTGACTCGTTCCACTTGACCACTTGACTGGGGATGGAAGGCGGTACTGAAGGAGAGATGAGTTCCCATAGCATTCTGGAAACTTTCCCAAAATCGTGAAGTAAAAAGACTTCCACGGTCTGAGTTAATCTCCAACGGCACACCATGAAGTGATACTATTCGAGAGACATATAAGTCTGTTAGCTGGCTAGCGGTAATACTCTCGCGAACAGGCAGGAAATGAGCTACTTTAGAGAGACGGTCGATAACGACGAAGATAGCATTATTCCCTTTCCTGGACCTCGGAAACCTGGTAATGAAGTCCATACCGACTTTGTCCCATTTCCATTCAGGAATAGCTAAAGGTTGAAGGGTGCCAGCATGCCGTTGATGCTCTGCTTTGACTCGACGACAAACGTCGCAGTTAGCAATGAATTGAGCGATTTCTCTCTTCATCCTAGTCCACCAGAATCTCTGACGTAGGTCCTGATACATTTTGGTACTACCGGGATGAATCGTGAGAGGAGATTCATGAGCCTCCTTAAGAATCATTTGTCGTAGTTGTGGTTTCTTGGGTACCACCAAGCGGTTCTCGAAGTACACTACACCTCGATCATCCATAGAGAAACTTCTAGCAACTCCGCTAGCAATGTTCTCCTTGATCCGAGATATGCCTTTATCATACCGCTGGGCAACTATGATTTGATCCATAAGGGTAGGTTTCGCCACCAAGGTGGAAAGGAATCCTCGAGGAACAATGTGAAGGTTAAGCTTACGAAATTCCTCGTGGAGAAGTGGTTGACCTTGTTGTAACATTAAATTGTTACAATATGACTTACGACTTAGTGCATCAGCCATGACATTGGCCTTTCCAGGAGTGTAAGTGATTCTTAAGTCGTAGTCTGTGAGCAACTCAACCCAACGTCTTTGCCTGAGATTCGAATCCGGTTGGGTGAAGATATACTTCAAACTTTGATGATCAGTGAAGATTTCACAGCGATTACCAAGGAGGTAATGTCGCCATGTTTTGAGTGCATGGACTACAGCTGCAAGCTCTAAATCATGAGTAGGATAGTTATCCTCATGTGGACGCAACTGTCGGGATGCGTATGCAATCACTTGACGATCTTGCATGAGAATGCAACCTAGTCCTTGTCGCGAGGCATCGCAATAGAATATAAAATCCTTGGAAAAATCTGGTGGTACCAGTACAGGTGCAGATGTCAGGCGTCTTTTCAGTTCCTGAAAACTGGACTCGCACTGTGGGGTCCACTCAAACTTTTTATCTTTCTTGAGGAGTTCAGTTAGAGGTTTAGCAACTTTGGAGAAATTCTCGACGAAACGTCGGCAATAGCTCGCTAAGCCAAGAAAACTCCTAACTTGCTTGACCGATTCAGGGGGAGTCCAATCAAGGACGGCTTGAACTCGCTCGGGATTGACAGCAATACCCTTGCGAGAGATCACATGACCTAGATAGGTTACTTCTGGCAACCAAAATTCACATTTAGAGAATTTGGCATAAAGGCGGTGCTCTCGAAGTTTCGTCAATACCAGCCTTAAATGCTCGGCATGATCTTCCTTGTTCTTGGAATAGATGAGTATATCATCGAGGTATACCACGACGAATTCCAAATACTCCATGAATATGGAATTCATTAACCGAGAAAAGGTAGCTGGGGCATTGGTTAATTCGAAGGACATAACGGTGTACTCATATTGGCCATAACGAGTAACAAAAGCCGTTTTAGGAATGTCCCCGTTCTTGATTTTGATTTGATGGTAGCCCAACCTCAAATCCATCTTAGAGAAGACTGAGGATCCAGCGAGCTGATCATACAGGTCGTTGATCCTGGGGAGCGGATACTTATTCTTTATGGTGACCAGATTGACAGGTCGGTAATCTACAACCATCCGCTCCGTTCCATCCTTCTTCTTGACGAAGAGGACGGGGCAAGCCCAAGGGGAAGAACTAGGATGGATGAAACCCTTTTGCAAGGACTCATCGAGTTGTTTCTTTAGCTCAGCTAATTCTAGTGGTGCCATCTTATAAGGTCTCCTAGAGATTGGGACAGTTCCAGGGATAAGATCTATCACGAACTCGACATCTCTGTCAGGTGGGATTCCTGGCAGTTCTTCTGGAAAAACATCCGGGAAGTCACGGACTACCGGGATATCTTCGAGTTCTGGTAGAGGGCTGGCATTAAGAGAGTAGAGCTGACGCTCAGCCATTCGGGTCAAGACATTGACTATCTTGCCGGATGGGTGTGTAAGTTGAACGGTCCTAGTATAGCAATCAATCTTGGCGTAATGAGTTGTCATCCAATCCATACCCAAGATGATGTTTATGTCCGAGGACTTGAGAGCGATTAGAGATGCAAGGAAAACAAGTCTATCGACAAGGATTTCATTTCCATGACTTACCCTAGAGGTTTGCCACTTTGAACCAGGAGTTTGAATAACCATGGAAGTAGGCATGTCACAAAAAGTCATGTTGTGCAATCGAGCATAGCTCTCAGATATGAACGAATGGGATGCTCCAGTATCGAAAAGAACAGATGTCGGATGGCAGTTGACGAGAAGCGTACCAAGGACGACGTTAGGATCCTCATAGGCTTCCTCAGCAGAGACATAGTTGACATGACCACGTGCAGTGGGGATTGGCTTGACATAATTCACCTTGCCGGTTGGCTTGCCACGGCCAACGGTTTTTCCTGGCTGGTTCTGGGGACAATCACGCATGTAGTGTCCCGGTTCTCCACACTTGAAGCATGTCACAGTGGTAGTGCGTGGAGCAAAATTGGAAGGTGGTCCTCCATAGGTCTTGGCAGGTGCAAACTGTTGAGTTGGGCGAGGCGCCTCATAGGATGGCCTCGGTGTGTACTTGGGTGGCAGAGCAGTATTAGGAACCCACACACGGCGCTTGTGAGAGCCAGAGCCGGATGAGGAACCAAAGTCTCGAGTATGCTTGCGGGTGGCCTCGAAGTCGGTCTGGCCTGTTTCAGCACTGATAGCCTTGTTTACCAACTTCTGGAAGGAAGTGCACTCGTGCAGACGTAGATCTCGGCGGAGTTCAGGGCTGAGTCCCTTGCGGAACCTCACCTGCTTCTTGGCATCGGTGGATACTTCCTCAGGTGCATAGCGTGCCAAGTTGCCAAACTCGCGGCTATAGCCATCCACAGTTAAACGGCCCTGGGTGAAATTGCAGAATTCCTCCCGCTTGCGATCCATGAGACCTTCCAGAATGTGGTGTTCACGGAATGCCTCACTGAACTCAACCCAGGTAGTGACTTGGCCAGCAGGACGCATAGCTTCAAAGTTTTCCCACCAAAGACTGGCATGGCCCACAAGATGGTAGGCGGCGTAGATAACCTTGTCAGCTTCGGCCACACGGGCAGAGTGTAGCTTGTGGGTGATACTACATAGCCAGTCATCAGCATCCAGAGGTTCAGTGGAGTGATGGAACTTCGGTGGACACATCTTAATAAAATCGTGGATTGACACCACGTCATTCCTCTGACGGAACCCAGTGTTCTGCTCTATGCGTTCCAGCAGACGGTTGGTCTCTCTCTTGTTCCGTTCTGCTTCAAGCATAACTTCCGCCAAGGAGGGTGGCTGGGGCAGATTCCCATCTCTAGCCCCACTAGCCTCACCCTGCTCCTGAGCAGCAGGAGTGTTGCGAGTGTTGACCATCCTAGAAAAACAAAACAACGGTTTAGACAAGGATGGCAAAAATTTGACATAGAAGTGCAGAATGTAATGGATGACACGGAATGCAAAGATGTTCATCCGTACGACATGGTAATATAGGAACTGCTATATATGCACCAGTGGTCATACACACCATACAAAGTTTAGTACAAGCCAAGGCTAAAGTACAACTGCGGTGAAAGACGATACATCCCATCAGAGGCATTCCAAGCTCCTATACATTATTTAACTACACCTCCGGAACTCAGTACACACTAAGTCATATTCCACAAGACGCGCATGACTGTGGAAATACAACTACTACAATACTACTACAACCACGGCCTAGCTCAGACATTCGCGTAGTAATCCTCGTAAAGATTACCACCGTAGCCTGGAAGTGGAACATATGGATCTTGGAACTCGCGAGCACTCGAAGGCTGTGGACCATAGGGGCATGGGTGTGGTCTCGGTCCCGATGCTGGTGGTAACCGATGCCCACGTGGAGGTGTAATACCCCCAACGTCACGCTAATCCATGCGATCAGGCAGACGAGTCTGCACGGGGTACAAATCCCGCATGTCCAGATATCCGGCGTGCACAGTAGGTGCAAGCCGTGTCAAAGTAGTCCAATGAGCAGCTCGAGTGTTATACAGCTCCATTCGGAGGGCACAGACCTCACGGTCCCTATCCTCCAACATCTGAACAGTAGTCTGAAGCAGTGGCTCTTCATGAGAAGCATCAGTATATAGACCAGTGTAGTAGCCTTCCTCTCCGGGAAGTGAGGCTGGCATGTAACAGAACTCAGTGTTCAGCAACAGGGCATGCCTAGCACGGAGAATGGTCATCATCGAATAAGCGGCATCCTGCACCGCCATCTCGATGGTAATCCCGAGTCCATAAGACCAATGGATGGGATCATTAGCTCCGGGATATGAGGGGTATATCCGGACTGTGCAGAAATACTGACTCTGATTAAAATCCCGGTACTGTTCCTCCACGGTGTACTCAGGATACCAGCGATAACCGGTCTTAGTCAGCACACGGACTAGCATGGCCGTGTGACCGGGCACATTAATGCACCGAGTCAAACGAACCACTTGGTGAGGGATGCGGCCAGACATCTGAAACACGGAATAATGCAAAGGCATTAGTGTTTCTGAAAGAAATCGGGCAGCATAACAACTGTAAATGCTCAAACAAAATTTGAGACATCATACAAATGATAGCATAGCCACTCAACAATCCAAATCAAGGTTTCGGGTCCAACAATTATCATACTAAAAGGATAGAAACTGAACTAAGGCTTGACCAACAATCCTAAGAGTCTACGGATTAGTAACACGTGAACCTAATAAGGATAAGAGGCCTAGTCCTAATTCCCCGTAGAAAGAATAGACTGACTCAGATCAGAAGGGCATAAGGTAAAGGAGTAAAAAGAGCCTTACGTTCCCTTCCACAATCAATTCCCCTATATATAACTAATAATTTTTCTAGACTCAACATCGACCAGTTTGGCTTGAGAAACCTACAGGCAGTCCAGCTCTGATGCCAACGCTGTCAGGACCCCGATCCTAAGTCACACCGATCTAGCTGTAACACGTCATATCACTTTGCGGCCTCACGCACGGTAACCCCACGGGTGCCACCTTACCTGGCCCGGGACCGTTTGCGCATTTTGGCACACGTATATGACAGTGTCGCTAGCATCCATATGACAGAGAACCCGGGCCGACATGGCTAGTTATAAACCAAAAGTGGCACTAAATTACAGAGACATGCATCCATGACCCAACAACGAACGTGTCGGTCATCAACGTATGAACCCAAGTCGTAGCAAGCTACATGGACTTAAAGGAACAACGCGTGACATTTCCCCTAAGGGACAGACACAGGAACGAAGAAGGACACATGCCGGCCAGCCTACGTGTTCCGAGCAGTAGCAAGCTACCAAGGCTCATTGGAGACACTAGGAGGCATTTCCCTGTAAGATAGGCTACCAAAGGAAAACAACTAGGTGTCGGATCCCACACATACCAAGCATTTCAATCATACACGCAATATGCTCAATATGTGCAAATACAACATTGCATCACAACAGAACTCTATGACTCAAAGTACTTTATTTAAAAGGCTCCAAGAGCCATACATAACATATCCATACAGGTAGGGGTCACATGACCCAACACTCAAGTCATACAGTCATACAAGCACAAGCGGAAGCTACATGTCTGAGTACAGACAACTTAGAAAATAAAACAGGCTTGGTGTAGCCTGACTATCTACAAGGCCCTTCACAAGCTCCAGATCTCCGTCTGGGTGTCAAGCTACTCGTCGACGTCAACGTCTATGTAGAACCCATCAGCAGGGGCAGGGTTCTCCTCTGCAACAGTTATTAAGAAAACATGAGTACAAAGGTACTCAGCAAGTCTTACCACATAACCTATCATACATGCAACATTATCAAGGGGGATAATGGAGTTCATAGCAGAATGCCAGCTTTGACCTTGGCTAACCTATACTACAACTCTCAACAGATTGCAAGATGTTATTACGAACACGAGTCCTCTACTCACCACTTCAATACACTACCGAGGATCCTCTTCCGTCATCCTACGGAAGGGCCATCCACGGCACTCACACTTATCTTGAGGCTTTTAGTAGTATCCATCAACTTGTCTATGAACTGTAAGAGTAACCAAGTAGTCCGTACCGCGAACAACGGCTATTCGAATAGTTTGATAACCCTGCAGGGGTGTACCTCTTCACACACGCTTTCACCACTTATCGCCGTTTACTCGGCGTGTACTCGGCAACCTTCAAGCGGAAGCCCAGCGGGGGTGTCGGCCACGACCTGACTAACTACTCAAGTCTCTCGTCCAGGTTTATCGCCTATTTGGGTTCCATCCGTGGGGAGATCCGGCCGGGGTGTCGCTCACGTCCCCAAACGATGTGTACAGGGTTCCCGAGTCACCAAACGGGCAACCGGTACACCGTGCCACGTACCTGTCGCATCACAACCCACCCCGAGGGTCAGCGTTGTGCACGACCTCCAGTAAGCTATAAACACCAGAAACTAGTTGCAACTCCTGGACAGAGATCAAGGGTAATTAATAAGCCAAGAGGGTCAATTAAGGATTCCAATGTGTGGTAGTAGCTGTAACTTGAACCACACATACAGATCTCGGGTCCTATGGACGATTCCAATGAAACAACCCACCATGTACTCCTACATGGCCTTTCATCGATACCTTTACCAAGCGTGTTCCACACTTCCCTCTCTTTATCGGTATGATCATTTCACTCTGATCCATCACCCAGATGAACCAGACCAGACACAACTCTAAGCATAGCAGGCAACATAAACAAATAGCATGGTGGATCACACATCACATGGCTCAATCAACTCCTACACATGCTAGTGGGTTTCAACTATTTACTGTGGCAATGACAGGTCATGCAAGGGATAGGGTTCAACTACCGCAGCAAGTAGCAGTTCACACGTTGTTGCCTTAATGCAGTAAAAGAGAGCATGAGCGAGAAGATTGGGTTTGTATCGGAATGATCAATGATTGCTTTCCTGACAAGGTAGTTGTCGGGTACTGCTCTTCAACTGGATACGCAACAGTATCCTCGGGAGCAGGACCTAACACAGAGAATACCGGCGATACAATCATTAACAAACAAATGCAGCAATATGATGCATGCTCATGACATGGCAAGATGCATGTGTGTTGGCTAATGCAACTAAAACCAGAAGGGTTTGAACCTATTTGAATCAAAGATTCAAATTGGAGTTCAAACTATTATTTAAATAAGTGCATTATCATGTTTTTGATGTATACAACAAGTTAACTTGTTCAAACATGCATGAAACCAGTGCCATTGGAAAGATTGGATTTTTCTGATCATTTTTCATATATAAATCTTTTCCATCTGAGCTATGGTTGATTTTATATGATTTTTAGAAGTTTTGGGTATTTTCTGGAATTTCCTGAATTATTTTTAATCTAAAAATCCCAGAAAAACCTTTACTGCGTCAGCATGACATCATGCTGACGTCAGTCAGTCAACAGGAGCTAGTCCAAGTCAAACATGACATGTGGGCCCTGCATGTCAGTGTCACAGCTAATTAACTAAGTTAATTAGAGTTAAACTAAAACTAATTAGCTGTCAGTGGGGCCTGGGCCCACGGGTCAGTGACTAAACTAAATAACTAATTAAATTAACAGAAACTTAATTAAACTAACTAATTAGCAAAAGGTGGCCCACACGTCAGTGACCCAGGGGTAGTCAACCCCCTGGTCAAACAGGTCAAACCCGCCGGCGACGTGACGCCGGCGAGGCCAAGTACGGCGGCGTGCTTCGGAAATCGTCTACGGGGCACGGCTCGAGCTGCGGCTAGGCGCGTTGGAAAGCTCTTGCTCTTGCGCGTCGGATGGTGGTGGTCGCCGGACCTGGGGTGGCCGGAGACGACGGCAACAAGCTCGACGGCGGCGACCGGCGTCGGGCGTGTGTGGAGATGCGGCTGCAGGGGCCTAGGCGATGCGTGCGTAGCACCTATCGCATCTACGCGCTGCGGTGAGTGTGATGGACGGGTGCCAGTGACCAAATGGTCACCAGAGCATCACCGGCGGCGAGCACGGCGGCGGTGCATTCGGTGATCAACAGAGCGGCGGCTACACGACGCAAAAGGAACGGAGGAAGGAGGGGTTCGACGTAGAAGCTCACTGCGGTGCTAACGAGCTCGACGGAGGGGTCGGGGACGCGCTGTAGCTTCGTAACGGCGGCGAGGTGCTCCGGTGATCCGAGGAAGGGGACGACGGCGTGTGGACGTTGGAGGGCTTCCGGCGGCTCGTGGCTCAGCGAGGAGGAAGAGGACGACGCGGCGGATCTTCTGGACACACTCACGGGGCGAGGGGGTGGCTCTAAGTGCGGCTACGGCGAGCGGCGGCGACGGCGGCTCGGTGATGGAGGAGGAGAGAGCCAGGGGAGGGTGAAGGAGACGAGGGGGAGAAGTGAGAGCGGTCGGGGCAGCTGCGTGTCGAATCGTGGAGTCATCCAGGCCATCGGGGAGGCAGGCAAGCAGCCTGGAGGTGGCCGGGCGCATGCCGGCGCGCGGCGGCCACGCGCGCGTCCTTCTGGCGCGAGGAGGAAGACGACAAAGGAGGGCTGGTGGGCTGGGCGGGCCTGCTACAGGGCTGGGCCCGAGGTAAGTGCTTCTTCCTATTTTCCTTTTCCTATTTTCTTTTCTGTTTCATTTGTTTTGCATCTTTGTTTAATTAATAAAAATGCTAGAGCATTTTTATAACTCATGAAATTTGTCATGCCCACTGTATATAATATGAACAGTAGGAAACATTATAGTTCATGATTATTTGAGCATTTAAAATATTTAAAAGTATTAAAATGCCCAAATACAAATACCATATGATTTAATCCAAAGCCCTAGAGTGTCCTAGAATATTGTGCACCATTTTTGGCAGAGGTTTAAGACCAAGGCAGAAATGATGAACATTTTTGAAGGGCATTTTGGGTACATTGGAAAATATTTTAACAAACCCTAGTAGTTAGGAGAGGGGTGCTGGGCTTTCTGTTAATCCCATTTCCAGTTTCTTTGAAAGTAGACATGATGCACACTCTAGCTAGATACTAAAGCAAGTGCTAACTAGGGATGTGACATTGCTGAAGAAGGAGAAGGAGAAGGATTTGAAGACTTTGAAGACCAAGCCAATCCAGGCAAGCAGCCCTTTGACCATGATACACTTGTTCTCGGAACCCGTTTGTTTCCGATGCATGATGATGGGGTTACTATGGTGACCTAGTTGAAACCACCACATGATGCATGCTTGAATCTTGATCTTGCTATGTGCTAGATAACATGCAGATAGTTAGTCATGATGCTTAGTGGTGCATGTGTGATTTGAACCTTCGTAGTTGAAATCTTTGCATGAACCCATCGGGTGCCCCTAATGCCCGAGGGTGACGTTGTTTAGGTCATCACTTGAGGAAGAAGTGATGTGCCGGTAAATCTTGTGCATGGGTGAAATAATGGATTAGATTTATGTGTGACTACCGTCCCAACCAAACATGTGCAACCACACTACCCCTTATGGGACGGGGCTTTATTGATTACTTAGGTCGATACTAGCATGGTGCCCGCATTACTAGTGACGGGAAGACTTGAGGTCTTTCACGGGACGGGGTCGTGCTTGGATAGACGGCCATGACTATTTTTACAGGGCACCGGACACACCGTTGGTCCCTTCGGGTACGCGTGACATTGAAATTAGGGCAAGTCCCGTGATCTATTGTTTGTACCCGAGGGCCGTGTACCAACGAGTGGACTCTATGTTAGTGTCGTCTAAGGAAAGGTAATGACCGGGTGCTTACCCCGGGTACTTGAGGTACCGCGGGTCGTGGATGACACGGAAGTTCCCCGGATCTTGTCGGTAAAGTGCGCAACCTCTGTAGAGTGTAAAACTATTCGAATAGCCATGTCCACGGTCATGGACAGTTGGGTGGTGCTACTTAAACTATGTCCAGAATTTTACTTCATCGGTGAAAGTATGTGTGTGATGAGTCAAGGTGGTGACTTGACTCGATGAGTTGAAACATATTCATGTTGTTATCGGTAACCTATCTTCAAGGTTACGCGAGTTATTGATGCATAAACTTGTTGGCAGAATATTAGCTAGATTGCTCATTATTGTTCAGTTGCATTATTATTTAGAACCACATCATGGGTTGCTTGCGAGTACATTCAAAGTACTCATTGGCTTGCCACTGGTTATTTAATTGGCCAGGCATGGAAGAACAGGATTATGTTGAAGAGTTCTTTGGAGACGAACATGCGAACTAGGACGCTATCCCAGTCAGAATGCCTGTAGGGTTAAGGCAGATGGCATGGGTTCTACCTACTATCGAAGACTTCCGCTATTTGAGTTATTTGCTATTCAGCCCGTGAGGCTTTATCTATGTAAGACTTGGCCATAATGGCCTTAATTTGTGTAAGACGATATGTATGGATGTAAGACTCTTGTTATTCAGCTTCTGTGTGTTCAGTGTGCATTGATCTCTGGGATCACTGTACACGTGCATTTGGTGATCTCGACTTCTAAGTCGGGGTCCCCACAGAGCTGGTATCAGAGCCATCCTGACTGTAGGAAGCCTTAGTTAGCATGGGCGTTAGTTAGATGAGACCCTTTTTCAAAACCTTCTGAACCTCTCTTCTTTTCTAAACCTGAGATTTCATCAGCTTATTAACCCCTCCTATTCCACCTTTGTAGATGGCCGCCGTACCCGAAGAGCACCTGACCACTGGGTTTCCCTTGCTTCTCAAGGATAGCCTCCAGGAGTGTCAGTTCCACCGAGCACCCATCCTCACCTACCTTGAGCATTGGGTTAGCGACACTGAGGTGGAGTACCATGTGGAAGTGATCGCGAAGGCAAACGATCCTCCCACAAGTTGGTTCTTTGAGGCCCAGATGGCAACACTACCTCTCGCTGTCGAGGCTGCTGCACTCAAGGCACTAACCCGTCTCCGCGAGCTTCTTCCGGAGATGGCAGCCAAGATGACGACTCACTTCTTACCTTACCGGAAGGAAGGTGAAGAAGAAAGCATCGCACTAGCCCCTCCACTGAAGGAAGGACTCTCGCTTCGGTTCCAGACCTACTTCAGTCTATGTGCCGACAGCTTGGCACAAGATTGGCCTCGGAATCGATGAGGCTTCGAGAAGAACTTCACAAGACCAAGGCACTTCTTCGTCGAGCTCAAGAGAAGACAAATAGGATCAAGAAGGAAGGAGCACCATCTGGACAGTCCGCTATCGCATATCGAGGCGGAAGGCCCTCCGAGGATGTATCTTCCAAGAATGAAGAACCACCTCAGCGACGCCGGATGACGGCAAGGGAATATCGCAAGCTTTTCCCTGCACCACCGACGAAGCACCGTCGTATCCAACTCCTCCACTCCCCCACACCCTCAAGTGACAAGGGGGCCCAAACAGATGAAGACAAGGAGGAAGACCCAGAAGAGCCGGAATACGTGACCGAACATTCCGCCGCTTATGCATTATTCGCTACTCGGATATGCCAGTTGTGACCCCTACGGTAGGATTGGTCGTGTAACCCCTATGCGCAGTCGAGTCCTTGTATGGTTCATATGAAACCATCTAGTATTTTCTTTTGTTGTGTCTGGATGTATGTCATATTCTTCCTTCGGGAATGTGTAAACGACTACATCACCCATTTGGATTTTAATGGATGTGTTTTGGCCTTTCGGCCCTTGCATGATTTGATTAGTGTCACACCCACCCCCTTACTAGGCACCCATCTATCTTGCTTTCCCTCTTCCAAGTCATGATACAGGGTGGAACCCTAATCAGCAGATCTTTCACGAAATGGAGTGGATCCCACGATGAACACGAAGAACACGAGAGGGAACACGAGGGGAAACACGAGAGAATCACTCAAACCAACAAGAACAAGTCACACATATGCTAGATCCTCGAAACACAAAGAGATACAAGATCCATGATCAACAAGGGACGATACAAAGGGTAACCGGTTCTTCTCCGTGAGGAGGTCTTGATATCCCTGGGGATCTTCTCCGATGAAGGAGGTCCTGAATCCGTAGTGGATCTTCTCCGTGGAGGGGCCGCGGTCACTCACAAGGAGATGAACCACTAGATAGTATCAAATGAGCTATCCCTAAGCTAACCCTCAAATGGAGGAGGGGGAGGAGTATATATAGTCTAGGTCCACGAAGGGGTAAGTGGGAGAGGGATACATGGGCATCAGGCCCGTCTCTGCGCGCAGGCAGGCGCCGGATGTCCGGGCCGGGGGCCGGATGTCCGGCGGCTCGCGAGGAGCCGGATGTCCGGGCCTCTGGCCGGATGTCCGGGCTGAGCGTGGCCGGCTTCGGTTGCCTTCTGTGATGAGGGGCCGGATTTCCGGCGAAGGGGCCGGATGTCCGGGGCTTCGAGTGGAGCCGGATGTCCGGGGCATGGGGCCGGATGTCCGGGCTTGCGGTGCTAGCTTCTGTGAAGGGGCGCCGGATGTCCGGGCTTGGGGCCGGATGTCCGGGGCCTGTAGGTGCTGGTCCTTCTTCCTTCTCTTCCACGCGCACTTGGCCTTGGTCCTTGGGTTCTCCATGGTCCCCTTGGGTGTTCCTGAACATGCATAGCACATATATTTGAGGTAGTAGGCATGTCTCACATGTAGAAAGTGGAGGTTCAGAGAGGAGCGAGTGAACCTTGTGTCCAATTGTGTGTAGTTGAGGCCTCGTCGAGTGAACATGGGGATGATCATGGGATACTCCGTATCATCTCCCCTCCCTTGGGAAAGATCCGACCTCGGATCAAAAACCTCATCACCATGGAAACGGTAGTCGTAAACAGACTTGTAGTTGGACGAAGTTGAGGGCATGTTGCAATCCAAGTACTCCAAGGTGTCTCCGGTATGTGGTACATGCAAAATGAGCAAACACAAAGGACACTTGGAAATACAATGGTTAGCGCACACAAAGTGTCCATCATGTAAGAATGAGTCCGTGTGACAAGGTACATGAAGCTTAACAAGATGATATAGTATGATATGTAAAGCATTCATGTGATCAAATGCATTTGTGGTGCACACAAAGGTGTTGTGAATGTCATCAATGCAACCATTATGCAAAATGATGTCATAATGTGATGGTTTATCAAGAGCATGAACATGGCAATGGATGCTCAATATGTGTATGTTATCATGCAATTGATGGAGGACAATATGATCATGATGTATGAATATGCCATCAAGAAAGATCACAACAAATTTGCTAAGGAAATGCACAAGCTCATATATCATGGATGACATGGGAATACACGATGCAACGAGGCAACCATATTGTGAGTCAATCCATGCATAAGATGCAAATTTGTCATGGGTATGATTTGTCCAAGGAGCATGGCATGTGAGCACACAATCAACAAATATGAAGGTTTTGGTGCAATGTGCCAAAGGAGTTTTGATATACCAATGCTCGATGTCGTGGCATGAGTGAAGGTCCAAAGGTGCATCCAAAGGGTCCATCTTCAATGTCGGTCCTCCATCCCGTAGATGTATCATGTAGACAACAAGAAGGAAACAACAATGAAAGTATGGCCCATCCAATATGCATAAGTGAGGATGGCTCACAAAGAAGGAATTCACCTTTAGGAATTTCTCGAAGATTTTGGTGTTGCACATCATGTATGCCTTCGCATGACCACGTTGTCGCATGACGGCACCGCCTTGTGAATCCTTCAAAATGAAAGAACATGACAAACACTCGGAAAAACAAATGAGGTTAGCGTGAATGCAAAACCTAGCATTCATGAGGGAAAATACCCAACAAGTGCTTGCATCATTCTTATCATAAGAAAGGACAAGGTAAAGTGGCATGGCATGTAAGCATAAGATGCGATAACATCCAAAGGCATTAGGCTCAAACAAGCAAGCATGCATCACAAGTATGGTGTCCAAGTCTCCAAGATAAACAAACATAGCATTGTTGCACTCAATACAAGGGATGAGAGATGCAACTAGTGGAGACAAATGACAATGATCAATGTGAATCATGTGAATGGCATGAACATATATGTCATCAACCCAAGAAAGCAAGTAAGAGAGGAACATGGGTGATGCAACATAGCAAGCAATCTTAGCGATCAAGTCAAACAAGCTAGTAGTGCGAAGATGCAACGTACTAGAGGTAATCATGGCAAGCATGTCATGTGCGCAAATTGTAGGCATGAATAATGCACATGGCATAGCACAAGCAAGAAAGCAAGATATGAGCAAAGTCTCATCATTGTGGTGACAAGAAGTCCTATGTAAATAGCAATGGAGTATCATGACTCTCCCAACACAAGAATCAACAATAGCATGGGGCACAAAGAAATCATGGTAGTAGCTACAAGTATCTCCACCAAGCATGCAAATACACATAAGAGTATCATAATGGTGAATCATGGGTAATTGCAAGCAAGGGTCACAATTGCATGGCAAAATCATAGCAAGAGGCATAACATGCAAAGTGGACACGATAGTATGGGCATAATGTGAAAAGTGGCAAATAGCCCATAGTCGTGTGAGAGCCAAGTAAAAGAGATGCGCGTAGTCGTTGCACAAAAAGAACGGTGGTAGGGACAATCCACGGGATCCCAAATCGTCGTTGCTCTCAAGAGCTCGTTTTGTCAACTCATGGGATTGTGAGGTTGACAAGTGTTCATGAGTACCTACACAAAACAAACACAAAGGAAAAATTGTGTGTGCGTGGTATATGTACACATCATCCATCATGATGCGCACGTGTGTGTGGTGGTTAGCACAAAATAGCCAATGCTCAAATAAATGAGATGTGTGATATAGAAACATGTCATCCATCATGAGAGGTTTCTTGTTATGTATAGCATAATGGAGACTCAAATTGTGTAATGCATCATGACAAGTAGGTAGAGCATTGTTATTCATGGAATGCATATGGTGCACACAATCATGGCAATCATGCAAGGTATGGAATGCATCAAGATCTCCTAGTATGTATGAGGAAACTATGGGGGTCTCCTCATGAGCATCAATGGAAACATCACATGGAGAATATTGATAACATCCAAAACAAAGCATATTTGGAACAATGTGATCATGGCATGGCATAGTAGATGAATTGCGCAAGTCATGTAAAGGAAGCATGGCAATATCATCGCAAGAGAAACACAAGCCAATGACCATCATCTTGTCATCTATGCCACAAGTGCAAATAGGATTTACTTTAATGGGGCATGCATAGTTACTATGTTGAGATTGATATGAAACAATATGAGAAATCTCACTCATAGCATATGACAAGTTTAGAGGGTTGTCGAACATGATGTGACCAAAAGAATTTTCACATGAGATCCTATGTAGCATAGCATCACAACTAGGCAACTCAACATGCTCATCATCATATTTATCATAAATAGGTAAGTCATGACATGATGAAGTCACACTAGCATGAAGCATGGCAATAGGTGTGTCAACATCATGCAAGCAATCATTGTCAAGATGGTCCACAAGTGGGACGAAAGAAGCACCCTCACCTATTTTACCTTTGGAGCATCGCTCATGTATTGTAGGTGAGGTTGCAACTTGATGGTACCATGTGGGTGGTGCATCTTCTTCCACCATGGCCATCGGGTTTTCCTTTGGCGGGATGGACTCGTCGAGGATTGGCGCGTCGTCATGTAGGAGACCTAGCACCAAAGAAAACACACTTGGAGTAGAGGTTAAGTCGTTAGAAATCATAGTGGCCTCACATGCCCTCTCAACTACCTCACTCACTAAGTGGTGTGTCTCACTCACTCCCTCTTGGATGCTCTCACTCGTATGGTTGGTGGAGTCACTCAAATGGCTCTCAACCTCACATAGGATGTGTGGCATGCTCTCATGTGTGGGGCTAGTGGTGGTCACACTCGTCCTCTCATAGGAAATGCACTCAAAGTCACATATGGTGGAGTCACTCATGTCACTCATGTGGTGGTGGCGCTCCTCACATGGAAATTGGGGCATCTCGTCATATGTGCGTGTCGGAGAGATGTAGGTGCAAATGTCTCCATGCTCAACTCCAATCGTCTCCTCATCCATAACGCCTCCAAAGGTGAATGCCGTAGTCGAAGGGGATGGCCCTTGATCGACCGTCTTGTCGTCGTCTTGATGTGGGGAGCTTCCGAAGATGGAAGTGTCACCCTCGCTCGTAGGTAGTCGCCTTGTAGTTGGAGATGTCGATGTAGGCGAACTCATGGGAAGTAGGCGAAGATGCCGTACGTTCGAAGGCGAAGATGCCTTGATAGCACTTGGCGAAGATGCCGAAGTGGTGGTTGTAGCCATAGCTCCATCTTGGGTGTGCTTGTCTCGCGGTCTTCTCTTTTGCTCTTGAAGCTTGGCCTTGGCGTGATGTAGAGCTTCGTCGGACTTGTAGATATGCGCTTGTCGAGCATCTTCATGATGATGATGTCGTTGTCGTGCTTGAGCTCTTGGTAGATGTCGTTCGTCGTCGTCGTGCACATGATGCTTGGAGGTGACTTGCCCTTCATGACGATGTCGATGGTCGCCATGGCGGTGTGGCCGTGGAAGAGTTGCACTTGCATCATGTTTGCGCTCCGAAGACTTGTGACTTGAACGTCGCCGCCGAGAGGATGACGAAGGGGAAGAAGACTTGTGATCGACCACCAAGTGTCGGAGCTCCGCCATTTGTTTGTTGAAGGAGTCGCACATGTCGTCGAGGGAAGCCATTGTCCTTGTCGCGAAGTGTCGTTGTTCGATGGCGATGTTGCCCAAGCACTCTTGCATTTCTCGTTGTAGTCCGATGGTTTTCGCGTGGATGTCCTTGTTCGCGCCGTCGATGTCGAAGACCGGAGATGAAATGCCTTGCCTATCCATCACAAGACGCTAGCAAGTATGAGTGGGAGAAAGAGAAGAACTATACCAAATGTACCTTGACCGATGTTGAAGATGGATCAATGATCACTCAAATGTGGAACAAGGAAATAGCACAATTGGTACCAATTCTTGTCGGTTTCTCACACCTACACAAGTAAAGCTTATGGTGGAGCTCGGTGAGGATAGTGGCACAAAAATTTGAAGCGAAATGTTAGCAAGACTCAATAATGTTGAAAAAGATTCACAAATTCGCAAGTGAAACAAGTAGACCAATAGCAATATGTGGCACACGGAAACACACACACGGATAGATAGATGGGGTCGTGCAACCAAGGAATGAGCACAAAATGTGGAGTCCACGGAAAACGCTCGTGTTGCACAACTCAAGAGAGACGCTAGCGCGATTGCACAATAGGCGGATACGAACTTGTGCACAACCTACTATGCAAAATGCAACGACTTCTATCCCAAGTATGCTATATGTATAGTATTCCGGTGGTATTGATACAGGGTGGAACCCTAATCAGCGGATCTTTCACGTTTGGAGGTTGGCACACGATGAACACGGGGAAAACACAAGGGGAAGACGGGGAAAACACAAGAGAGAACGCTCAAATCAACACGGAAGCAATCACACAAGTGCTAGATTCGCGATACAAGGTCGAGGTACATGATCCAAAGTCAACAACGGTGATACAGATAGTCTTCTCCCGGAGGAGGTCTTGGAATCCCGTGGGATCTTCCCGTTAGGGGTCTTGAATCCAGAGGTGGATCTTCTCCGTAGAGGCGCACCGGTCTCGTGGGAGAAATCCACACAAGTGTCAAATGAGCTAAACCACAGCTGCGTCTAAAGGAAAGAGGTCAACAGTATTTATATTACACACGCGGTCGCCGTCGTAGCGGACGTCCGGGGGTTACCGGACGTCCGGTGGTTCCGGAGGGACCGGACGTCCGGTAATCCTCGGATTTCCGCTATTTAGCTTCTGTAGTCGTTGTCACGGACGTCCGGTGGCTTCCGGTCGTCCGGTCGTCTGGGGGAGGCCGGACGTCCGGTGTCTTCCGGTCGTCCGGTGCCTGGGAGTCGCCGGTCGTCCGGTGCAGGCCGGACGTCCGGTGCCTGTAGTATCTTCAGCCATCCTTCTTCTTGTCTTGTGCACTCGTCGGGCTCGCCGTCTTGACCATTGTGCTGAACTGTCTCGTGGCCTTCACCCAAGTACCTGAGTATGCATAAGGTTCCAGATGAGGGTAGCAGCCATGTCTCATGCATATCGGAAGGTTTTAGAGCAAGGAATGACGTCACCTCGGTCTCGAGAGCTCTATTCATTGGTCCTTTGAGCATATGATGAGGCGATGAAGGGTCCATGGGGATGACCCTAGGATACACCGTATCAAGATGTCGATGTAGGCGAACTCATGGGAAGTAGGCGAAGATGCCGTACGTCCGAAGGCGAAGATGCCTTGATAGCACTTGGCGAAGATGCCGAAGTGGTGGTTGTAGCCGTAGCTCCATCTTGGGTGTGCTTGTCTCGCGGTCTTCTCTTTTGCTCTTGAAGCTTGGCCTTGGCGTGATGTAGAGCTTCTTCGGACTTGGAGATATGCGTTTGTCGAGCATCTTGATGATGATGATGTCGTTGTCGTGCTTGAGCTCTTGGTAGGTGTCGTTCGTCGTCGTCGTGCACATGATGCTTGGAGGTGACTTTCCCTTCATGACTATGTCGATGGTCGCCATGGCGGTGTGGCCGTGGAAGACTTGCACTTGCATCATGTTTGCGCTCCGAAGACTTGTGACTTGAACGTCGCCGCCGAGAGGATGACGAAGGGGAAGAAGACTTGTAATCGACCACCAAGTGTCGGAGCTCCGCCATTTGTTTGTTGAAGGAGTCGCACATGTCGTCGAAGGAAGCCATTGTCCTTGTCTGGAAGTGTCGTTGTTCGATGGCGATGTTGCCCAAGCACTCTTGCATTTCTCGTTGTAGTCCGATGGTTTTCGCGTGGATGTCCTTGTTCGCGGCGTCGATGTCGAAGACCGGAGATGAAATGCCTTGCCTATCCATCACAAGACGCTAGCAAGTATGAGTGGGAGAAAGAGAAGAACTAGACCAAATGTACCTTGACCGATGTTGAAGATGGATCAATGATCACTCAAATGTGGAACAAGGAAATAGCACAATTGGTACCAATTCTTGTCGGTTTCTCACACCTACACAAGTAAAGCTTATGGTGGAGCTCGGTGAGGATAGTGGCACAAAAATTTGAAGCGAAATGTTAGCAAGACTCAATAATGTTGAAAAAGATTCACAAATTCGCAAGTGAAACAAGTAGACCAATAGCAATATGTGGCACAAGGAAACACACACACGGATAGATAGATGGGGTCGTGCAACCAAGGAATGAGCACAAAATGTGGAGTCCACGGAAAACGCTCGTGTTGCACAACTCAAGAGAGACGCTAGCACGATTGCTCTATAGGCGGATACGACACTTGTGCACAACCTATAAGATGCAAATGTATGCAACGACTTCTATCCCAAGTATGCTATATGTATGGTATTCCGGTGGTATGATCCAAAATGATCGAGTATGACAATCTTAATGTAGTATGATGCTATGGTTCTTGCTTAAAAGCTCTTTGCTCATCTTTTTCTTTGTGCTTAAAAGCTTGTTTGGCTCTTTCTCTTTTGAGCTCTTTTGTCATGCAAAACTTCACGAACCAAGATAGCAATTGAGTATATGGGATGACAACCTTGTGTCACAAGAGATGATACCAAGATATGCACCTCGGTGATATGGTATGTATGATATGGGAGTATGATCACTAATGTGCACAAGTCACGTTGCCGGCAATACTCAAATGGCTAGTCTCGATAGGTAGGTGACGCAAAAATGGGCTAGGGGTTAACAATGCAATTGCAAGGGAATATACAATGATGTCGTCGAAGTTACCGTCCGTGTCGATGATGAGAGGTGGTGCTCTTGATGTAGACCCGTTCCTAATTAGCCGAAACACCTTAGGAAACGGAAAAACCACAACTCAAAATCTCAAGGACAAATATCAAATGGTGGTAGCGGCAATTCCGTGGTGGTTGCGGAAGTAGAATGATGGGCTATACACGATGTCGGAGTTGAAGTCACGGTCCCTAAGTAGCCGAAACACCTTAGGAGACACAAGCCACAACTCAAACAAGCTTGAACAAAAATTTGGTTAAGTTTGGTTGGCTATTTATAATGGGCAATGGGTATGCGGAAGTGGTGGTGGTGGTTGATGAAGAAGCAATGGTCCCTAAGTAGCCTAAACACCTTAGGAGACTCAAATCACTACTCAAGCAACCACAAATGCTATGGGAACAAAATTGGTTAGGTTGCGGAAGTCGGTGGTGGTTATGTGGATGATATGGTGGAAGCCCTAGGCAAAGATGCCAAAATCCACAAAATATGATGGAGTCAAATGATTATGGTGGTATTTTTGTGTTATGGGGGATGTCAAGAGCTTTAAAACGAGCTCAAGAACGTCGAAATCGGAGTTCGGATGAATTAGTTATGGACAAAACGGTGAAATGAAAAAGTCTGAAATTCCCAGGGGTCGGACATCCGGGGCCGGGGCCGGATTTCCGGGGCCTGATGTCCAGAACCGCGCGGGATTTTGCCCTCCAGGAGCCGGATGTCCGGCCGGGGACCCGGATGTCCGGCCCGATGGCCCGGATGTCCGGCCCGACGATTCCAGATCTGAATCGGGACTTCCAAACTCGTTTGTGAGCGGAATTTGATGATTTTGGGGGCAAAATTTGACGGATTTTGTGGAGGAAAGATAGGGAAACTTGGGGAAATGCTAGATCCACTTGAAACCAAGCAAATCCATGGATCAAAATCAACAAAATCTCATCAAACCAACAAATCACAAATTTTTTTTGGGGCTATTTTTGGTGGGGAATTTTCGAATTTAGGGAAGAACACAACAAAACAAGGCTAGAAAACGGTGGGGAGGCTCCAAATTCGTGAGAAACCGTGGCTCATGATACCATATGATACAGGGTGGAACCCTAATCAGCAGATCTTTCACGAAATGGAGTGGATCCCACGATGAACACGAAGAACACGAGAGGGAACACGAGGGGAAACACGAGAGAATCACTCAAACCAACAAGAACAAGTCACACATATGCTAGATCCTCGAAACACAAAGAGATACAAGATCCATGATCAACAAGGGACGATACAAAGGGTAACCGGTTCTTCTCCGTGAGGAGGTCTTGATATCCCTGGGGATCTTCTCCGATGAAGGAGGTCCTGAATCCGTAGTGGATCTTCTCCGTGGAGGGGCCGCGGTCACTCACAAGGAGATGAACCACTAGATAGTATCAAATGAGCTATCCCTAAGCTAACCCTCAAATGGAGGAGGGGGAGGAGTATATATAGTCTAGGTCCACGAAGGGGTAAGTGGGAGAGGGATACATGGGCATCAGGCCCGTCTCTGCGCGCAGGCAGGCGCCGGATGTCCGGGCCGGGGGCCGGATGTCCGGCGGCTCGCGAGGAGCCGGATGTCCGGGCCTCTGGCCGGATGTCCGGGCTGAGCGTGGCCGGCTTCGGTTGCCTTCTGTGATGAGGGGCCGGATTTCCGGCGAAGGGGCCGGATGTCCGGGGCTTCGAGTGGAGCCGGATGTCCGGGGCATGGGGCCGGATGTCCGGGCTTGCGGTGCTAGCTTCTGTGAAGGGGCGCCGGATGTCCGGGCTTGGGGCCGGATGTCCGGGGCCTGTAGGTGCTGGTCCTTCTTCCTTCTCTTCCACGCGCACTTGGCCTTGGTCCTTGGGTTCTCCATGGTCCCCTTGGGTGTTCCTGAACATGCATAGCACATATATTTGAGGTAGTAGGCATGTCTCACATGTAGAAAGTGGAGGTTCAGAGAGGAGCGAGTGAACCTTGTGTCCAATTGTGTGTAGTTGAGGCCTCGTCGAGTGAACATGGGGATGATCATGGGATACTCCGTATCAAGTCATAAGACCTTTTACCGCTCCAACAGGATGCCTGTTGTAACTCGTACTGGTACCTCTACCCAGCAGCCTGAAGCCAGAGCATCCGCTCGGCCAGAGGCAGGCCACGACCAAACCAACGACCAAGCTCCACCACCACCACCTCCTCCGAACATGGACATGGCTCAGCTTCTCCAAGCTTTCCGAGAGGAACACCAAGCCAACACTGCAGCCCTTCAGCTGATTGCTCAAGCTGTCACCAACAACCGCCAGCCGGCGGGGAATGGCAATGGACGTTCCACGTTGGCAGAGTTCAAGAAGCATGCACCGCCAACCTTTATCGAGACTGCTGAACCCCTGGATGCAGACGACTGGATCCGCTCCATTGAGGAAATACTGGAACTAGTCGGATGCACCGAAGACCGCGAGAAGGTGGCTTATGCAGCCCACTGCCTCGGGGGGACTGCTAGAGCTTGGTGGGATGGATTCAAGGCCATGCATGCTGAACAAGACATCACTTGGGTCAACTTCAAGGCAGAATTCCGTAAGGCCCACATTCCTTCTGGAATCATGGCTATCAAAAAGCGTGAGTTCCGAGCCCTGAAGCAAGGAAGTGGCACTGTCAAGGAGTACATGCAAAAGTTCAGTGTTCTGTCAAGGTATGCCCCTGAAGATGCCAGCACTGATGCTGCAAAAAGGGAGCGCTTCATGGAAGGCCTCAATCAGACTCTGCAATACTCGCTTGTCGTGTGCGACTGCCCATCCTTCCCTGACCTGGTGAACAAAGCACTTATGCTTGAAGACAAGCGGCGTGCTTTGGAAGACACTCGCAAGCGCAAGATGGTCAGTAAGGGAAGTTCCAGCAACCAGAAGCCTCGTCCGTGGCAGTCAGCCCCGGCCAAGCCAACCTATCAGCAACCAAGAGCTCCTGCACCTCGCTCCAACCCTCAGCCTCAGCAGTATGCCAACTCAAGGCCAGCCTTCAACCCCAATACCGGTGGTGGCAACAAGATCAATCCAAACCAAGTCACTTGCTTTGGATGTGGTCAGTCCGGACACATCTCAAGGGTGTGCCCCAACAAGAAGCCTGATGCCCCGCGCCCCAATGCGCAGAACCAGGGACAAGGCCGTGGGATGCCACCGAGGAACCCAGCTCCTCGCAATCCACCTAACCATGGGAAGGGGCGTGTGAATCACGTCACTGCTGAAGAAGCCCAGGAAGACCCGGACGTCGTGCTGGGTACGTTCCTTGTCAACTCAGCACCTGCAACTGTCTTGTTTGATTCTGGAGCAACGCATTCATTTGTCACTCAAAGATTTGCATTAAAAAGTGGCATGACCCCTACACCCCTAAATAACCCTATGGTGGTACAAACCCCCGGAGCCGAGATGAGAGCCAAGATAGGCTGCAAAGGAGTCAGTATTACCATTAACGGTGTAGATTTCCTAGCAGACCTCATCGTCCTGAGATCACAAGGCTTGGATGTGATCCTAGGCATGAATTGGCTCAGCAAGCACCAGGGCTTGTTAGACTGTGCCAATCGGACAGTCACTGTGACCAATGACCAGGGAGTCGAAGTCAAGTTTGCTTCCAACTCCTCTTCCGCTCAAGCCGCTCAAGTCAACTGTCTGTCTGAAGTTGGGCTAGAGCAAGTACCGGTGGCATGTGAGTATCCTGATGTCTTTCCGGATGAACTACCGGGAATGCCCCCTGACCGTGACATTGAGTTCATCATCGAGCTCGTGCCCGGAGCAGGACCCATCTATAAGAAGCCTTATAGAATGGGGACGGAAGAATTAGCCGAGTTGAAGAAGCAGCTGGAAGAGCAACTAAGGAAGGGATTTATCCGCCCAAGTGCCTCCCCTTGGGGATCTCCTGTTCTGTTTGTGGCAAAGAGGGACGGTACCATCCGCTTATGCATTGACTATCGTTCCCTCAATGAAGTTACAATCAAGAACAAGTATCCACTTCCCAAGATCGAAGATCTGTTTGATCAGCTCAGCGGAGCCAAGGTGTTCTCCAAGATCGACCTCAGATCTGGGTACTACCAGCTGAAGATCAGACCCCAAGACATTCTGAAGACAACATTCGTAACCAGATATGGCCTGTACGAGTGCACGGTCATGTCCTTTGGGTTAACCAATGCCCCAGCCTACTTCATGTATCTCATGAATAAAGTCTTCATGGAATATTTGGACAAGTTCGTTGTCGTCTTCATTGATGACATTCTTGTCTTCTCGAAGTCAGAGGAAGAGCACGAGCAGCATCTGAGGATGGTCCTAGACAAGCTTCGGGAGCACCAACTGTATGCCAAATTCGGCAAGTGTGAGTTCTGGCTGCATAAAGTTGGATTCTTAGGTCATGTCCTGACCGAGGAAGGATTATCTGTTGATCCCGCGAAGATCGAAGCTGTGACCCAATGGCAATCTCCAACGACCGTCAAGGAAGTCAGAAGCTTCCTCGGACTTGCGGGCTATTACCGCAAATTCGTGAAAGGATTCTCTAGCATTGCACGGCCAATGACTCAGCTCCTCAAGAAGGACAAGAAGTTCGAGTGGACGCCAAAATGCGAAGAGAGCTTCCAATAGCTCAAGAAGAGATTGACCACCGCCCCAGTTCTGGCAACACCTGATATTCACAAGGAGTTCATGATATATTGTGATGCCTCTCGAACCGGACTGGGAAGCGTGCTGATGCAAGTAGGCCGAGTCATAGCATACCTCTCCAGGCAGCTACGACCCCATGAGGAGAACTACGCTACTCACGATCTTGAGCTAGCGGCAGTAGTTCATGCCTTGAAGACATGGCGGCATTACCTCCTAGGGAAACGGTGTGAGATCTACACAGACCACAAAAGTCTGAAGTACATTTTCACCCAAAAGGAATTGAACATGAGGCAGCGAAGATGGTTGGAACTCATCAAGGACTATGACCTCAGTGTTCAATATCACCCCGGGAAGGCTAACGTGGTAGCCGATGCCTTAAGCAGGAAGGCTTGCTCTTTGAATGCTATTATTCAAGAAAGGCAGCCAGCCTTGTTTAAGGAACTCGAACAATTCAGTTTGGAATTGGTCACCCCTGGATTTCTGGATCATTTGGAAGTCAGACTGATCCTGATGGACGAAGTCAAGAAGGCACAAGATGGACACGCAAGCATTGAAGGCATCAAGAAGAAGATGAAGCTAGGCAAGGCCCCAGGATTCTCTGAAGACGAGCACGGGATTGTTTAGTACAAAGGCCGCATCTGCGTACCAAACAACACAGAGCTGAAGAACCTGATTCTGCAAGAAGCCCACGACACTCCATATTCCATCCACCCCGGAGGAACCAAGATGTACCAAGACTTGAAGGCACGATTCTGGTGGCACGGGATGAAAAGAGAGATTGCGACTTATGTTGCAAAATGTGATGTGTGCCAAAGGGTCAAGGCTGAATATCAGCGATGTGACGCCCGAGACCGACGTCCCAGAAGATTCCAGAAGCTTCCCGAAGTTCCAGATGTTCCGGGGGTCTCCCGTGTGTTCTTTGTGCTTGCTTTATTTATTTTTTTGCATTGCATCATGTCATCATGCCATCATGTCATTTTATTTTTGCATCTCAACCTAAATAATTCGTGTGGACCTTCGGTCCATTTAAATCGAGGGAAGGTGACTTCTCTTTAAAACATATAAAAGCCTCCTAATAATTATGGAGCTATATTAATAATTATTCCATTCCTCGGAATTACTCAAACACACTTGCATATTCTCCCCATGTCTTTTTCACTTCGAGTTCTCCTTCTAAACCTTGCCGATAATTCTTTCCGTTGTTTCGAGGATCCTCAAAAACCTCCTCCTATTTTATTTAAATTCCTGACATTTTTTTGTGAGCCGGGGAATTTGACCTCTTGCACAAATTCCTCCCCTACCTTCTCTTTCTTTTCTTTCTCCTTTTCTCTTTTGTTTTAAAAGAGAATTAATTAGTACAGCAGCAGTTTTAAAATTCCAGCAGGCCTGAGGCCATCTGGGCCTCCTCCTGGCCCAACCACCCCGAGCGTTTCTCTCCTACCGAAACCCTAGCGATCCCTTTCTCTTCGTCCTCTCTCCCCGTTTCCCGCAAGCCGCCGCCACTTCTTTCGCCGCTGCCCGATTTTTCCCCATCGAGCCCTCGCTCATTCCCCTCGACGCCAGTCCTCCGCCCGCATCTCTGCAGCGCCGCGCCAGGGCCTCGCCCGCTTCCTTCCCCAGCGCGTGCGCCTCCCTCCATCTCCCCCTGGTGCCTCCTTCCTCGCCGGCCCGAGCAGCTCCTTGCCTCGCCGTCTCCAGGCCGCGGAGCACGCGACCGCCCTGCCTCCTGCCGTCGAGCGCTCCTCTCGCCCGGCATCAGCCTCCACCGGCCGAGGATCTCCTCCCGTGCCCTGGCGCCTCGCAAGAGGGCCGCGCCCAGCGAGCCGACGGGCTGGTCGGGAGCCACCCCGACGCGCCGGCCGTCCTCCGGCGTCCTTCCGCCGCCGCGCCCGCCTTCCCCGTCATCCACCGCAGGCCCGCGCCGCCGAGCCTCTTCTCTGCTGCGACCTGCTGCCGTGGCCGCCTCGCCATCTCCTCGTCAGCGCCTAGGAGCGCCCGGAGCTGCGAGTCCCTGCGCCTTCTCCCTCCGTGCGTCAGGTCGGGGCCCTGAGCGCCTCTCCTCTGCGCCATGGACGCTGGCCCTTCCCGCGACGAGGGCCCCTGCTGCCTCTTCTGGGCGCCGCCCCCTGCTGCCTTGCCGCGAGCCCCGCGTCCGGCCACCGGATCCCGCGGCCGTCGCCTCGCGTGCTGTTGCCGTGGCCTCATGCTACCCTTGTTTTAGCTGCTGTAGTTTTTGTGTTGTTTGGTGGCTTTTGCTGTTGACTTGACAGAGAACGTGTACATCTACGGAAGACGAGCTCGTGAACGGCTACGGATATGAGTACATCTACAAAACGCCCCGTGTACGCCTACACGACACAAGACGATGCGACAAGTACCCCTTCGATGCGCCGAGACCAAGTTCCACTACGTCCACGACGACTCGAACGACTACCGATGACCGTGAACAACTACCGCCGTCGTGGAACCGCCAAGACGAACGGAACAACTACTTCCCACTACACGTGTACCCCGACGTCGCCGTGTACCACTACCGTCGCCCCGTGTACCACGACTCGTGTACCACTACTTCCCTCTACGGCCGTGTACAACTACTACCACTACTTCCTCTACGAATCGCGTGAACGCCTTCTTCCTCTACGAGCTCGAACCCCTCCGATAACGCACACTTCAAAGGTATAACCCCGAGACGTGACCCGTGTGATGCTTGCTTGTGTTGTATGGAATGTTTCCCGTGTGAGCACCGTGTCCGTTTCGTCCCTTTTGTTGTTCCTCGGTTGCCTCGCCACCGACTCGTGGGAACCCGGCAACGGGATCACCCCATCATCTTGTTCAACTCGTTCACTCCACCTTTTGTTTTGCACCGGTCCCTCACCGAGTTACCGGTACCGATATGTTGCCGTGGCATCATTTTCGGATCGTTGCCGTGGCACCCTTTCATTCCACCACGGTGACGATGCTTCTTATCTCTCTTGTCAACCTTTTAATAAAACTTGCATAAACTTGATCATGTCATCCGCATCATGTTAACAACATTATAATGTTTAATTGTTGTTTGCTTATAATTATTAAACATGCTCATGGGGATTTTCCGGATATGTTGTTGTTATTTCCGGCCTCATTTAAAATGTCTTATTAGTGTAGTTTCTTTATGCTTCACCTCTTGCCATGTTAACAAACTTTTAATCTTGTCTTGTAAATAACGAGAGTCAACTAAATAATTATAATGTGGTGTTTCGTCAATATGCAACTCGTTGCATATTGAGCTCCACTTAACTTGTAGTATTTGTTTGTGCACTTGCCATGCCTTGCAAATTAAACCGGACATGCATCATACTTGTTTGTGCATCGTATGCCATGTTTATGATATGTGTGTTTACCGTGTTGTTCTTTCTTTCCGGTTGCTTCTCTTGTTAGCTTCGTTTCCGTTCCGGAGTTGTGAGGATCCGCTCGACTGTTGCTCCGTCTTCTTCTTGGAACCGTTCTTCTTCCTTGTGGAATCCCAGGCAAGATGACCGAACCCGGATACCATTACTATTTTGCCTCTTGCTAGAAGTCTCGATCTATAGTTTTGCCTCGATGCCCATGTCTTCTTGTCAGCCTCCTACTTGTAACCATTGCCATGTTAACCACCCTACCTACGCAAACCGTTGCTTGGCTAAGTACGCTTCGCTCAGCCCCTCTTATAGCATTGTTAGTTGCAGGTGAAGATTGAAGATGCTTGCTTCATGTTGAAGTTTGGTTGGGTTATATCACACTATATAAATGTTTAAAATGAAATCATCTATATACTGGCAGGGTGGAAGGCTAAGCCTTTT
>LR738709.1:276514023-276560605 GCA_902687465.1 Secale cereale | reverse complement strand
GAGTATTCTGGGATTGTTTCGATGTTCTTGTGACAAGGATATTGTTCTCGATGCCTCCTGTTCCCGAGGAGTTGAGCTTCGGGGTATCATTGTAACAAGCATATCGCGGCAGTACTAAATACTTAAGACGGCCGACATCGAAAATCTCTCCTATACGGCCAGTGGCAAGATAACCCCGACATCACCCAGTACTGGGGAGGTAGTTCGAGAGTATTGCCATAGCTTGTTATAGTGGATGCTTTTCGAAGGTCCGAGGTAAACAGTTTCCGAGAAAGACTGGTTATGTGTTGAAGGATGGATACACCTGGATGTAGGTTTAGAGTTGATTGCGCGGTGCTTCCCGTGTATCCCCAACACCTGATTGCATAACTGGAAACTTTCGGAAATCTATAGGTGGGTTCATCTAGTAGTTCTAGGCATTCTTCCAACGGATGCATGATATGAAGTTTGGGGTTCTACATTGAGTGAAGTGGTTTTATGGACTTGTTCTGATTGGGAGTTGCATCTTAAAGGGTCCTTGGCTATGCTGATCCGGGGATTGCAAAACCCTTTTGTAACACGTTCCATGAACTTTCAGCACGAAGATGTCGAACGAAACTTCTATCTTGTATTTGTTCTATCTGATCCTTGTTCCTTTTATTTATTTTGTTCTCCAAGTGGCTCCTTGTCTAGTGATGTACCTGCAGAATTCATTCGTTCAATCCTCTGTTCGGATGATATTGTGAAGATCATGCTGCATATCTACCCTTTGTTCTTGTTTTGATTCTGGTATTCGAGTTGCTTCGATGTCAAATGTTGATTCCATACCTTTCATAATCGGTGTTCTCATATTTCTATGGGAGTGCTAGTCCTTCTTAACCATCGAGATCTTCATGTTAAATTCTTTTCAACCGGTGTCCATTTTGTTCATCCCAAGTTGTCTTTGTTTTTCCCCGCCCTCCCACCCTTCTTCTTCTCAGAGCAAGAATTCTCAAATGAAGTATCCATTTTATTCATGTGATGTTTCTTCATTCTTTTCCTTCAATGTTCTTATCCGGTGATTTGTCGTGAAGATGCTCAACAGCTTCAAGTTCATCATTCTTTTGATCTCTAATTCTTCCGGTGGATGTAATTCAAGATTTTGGTGTTCATCTTATCATTTTCTTCATTCACAATGCTCTCTAAATTAATCATTCTCCTCTTGTTATTCATATCCGGAGTGCTGAAGATTCATAATTCCATTCTTAATCCATTCAAGCTATTTTGAGGATTGTTATCTTACTCAAGCCTTTTTAATTCAACCGGTGCTATATCTCTTAAGCAATCTTTTCAACGGTGATTTCTTTGAGTGGGCCCTAACCCACAGGTCTTTCCCAGGATCTTACCTGACTCTTCTTTCTCCGGAGAATTCTTTCAAGTGTGATGTAAGAATGATTTCCATCAGTCACATGCCTTCTCCAAGATCGCTTTCAAATTCTTTCCATCGTTGGTTCAATCTTCCAATTCTTCATTCCGGAGTACTCAACAATTCTTATGGCATTTCTCGTCTTCATTATCAACATTTGGAGACCGGAGAAGTGTTTCTCTAAATCTTGGCCCGTCTTCTTGAAGATTCGTGGTTCTAGCTTCTTGCCATCCTCATTATTGTTCTGATTGTGAGGAATTCCTTTATACCACCCGAAGCATTTCATGAATTCTTTTCTTTGTGTTCCTCCGAAGGCCATCATTTCAGCATATTTCTTCGTTCTCAGTTTTCAACTTCAACCTCCACATATTCTTCATTGATGCCTCTTCGTTCGTCTCCATATTTTTACGGTGGTTCGTTCAAGACTTTACCCAAGCTGGTGCTAAATCTCTCTTTAATTCTTTCCAACGAGTATAAGTAGTATGCCAATTCCTTTGGTTGTCATCAATTTAATTGGTGAAGGAGATGCATAACATAATTCTTATTCTTATTCCTTCTAGGTGTTTTAATTCTTTTGTCTGGAGCTTGTTCATCATATCATATTCTCGGTTCTAATTCTTCATCTTGTTTTTCCGGAGCTCCAAGTCATTTCAATTATCATTTCAAGCTCAATCTATTCACCGCAGGCCTTGAATCTTATTCTTTTCATCTTTCACTTCTAATGCTTTCTTTACGGGAGTTTTCATGGTGGTTCATCATGTTTTAATTCATCCCCCAAGTATTCCTCAAGATTCTTGTTGGAGCTCAAGCATTCTTCATCATGCTTTCCAAGTGCAATCCTTTCTACCTTATCTTTTCTGATGGTGTTATGTCATTTTTGGCAATTCCTTCATGTTTCATGATTCACGAGTTATCAAGAATGAGATATTTAAAAAACCATCATTTTCCTTGCTTAGGAGATCTTTTCAACCCTTCAATTTATTCATTGGAATTATCTTGGGTTGTATTTCACCTAAATCTTTCCCTAAGGATTGTTGCTATTATGGTGCTCATGAATGACCCAAGTTCTTCATTATCATTCCGGTGAGATAAGTTTTTTTTCGTCTCCTTGTTGATCTCAATCAAATCAATTGTTTAAGTTAGTGGTTGGTTGTCACCTCTTAATTTTGAGATGTTTTCCATAAGCCCACATCAAGCTTATTCTTCTCGTTGTTGAAATTCCAACAACTCTATTCAACCCTTCTTCGTAAGATGCTCTTTCAAATTTAATTTTGGGAGAAGATGTCTTTTTCTTATCCGTTCAATTCTTTCTTGGATCTATATCCTATTCTTTCATTCCGGAGGCATTGTGATATTGCTCTCTTTAACCATCATATCGTTTTGTCAAGATCATGTTCTTTTCCTTGTTTATCTTTTAACCGGAGTGCTATCTGAATCTTTCTTACCCTTGTGCCATTCTTTTAATTGTTCCGGAGGCTATATGTTGTTGTTTTCATCAAGTATCACTCCATCTTCTCTAGTTTTTGTTAATTCCTTCCATTTTCAGACGGAGTGCTGTCCAAATTCTGTCATTCTTATTCCTTGGCTATACCATTGCAGTTTCATGTTCTTTTGGTCCGTGAGCTCTTGTTTCATGTCTTTCAACCTTCAAGGTTCTCATAATGCTCCTTGTTCCTCTTTCTAACGGAGTGTTCTCAACTTCGTAAATCTCCGTTGTATTCTTCTTTCATATTGTTCAACCTCTCAAGGTTCGTGGTTTCACTCGTCTGTCAAAGAAGCAACTTTGTTTTACCTCTTCCTCTTCTGTTTTTACCCGGTGATATCTCTAGGATCTCGGGTCGAGATCCTCTGTTAGTGTGGGAGAGTTGTGACGCCCGAGACCGACGTCCCAGAAGATTCCAGAAGCTTCCCGAAGTTCCAGATGTTCCGGGGGTCTCCCGTGTGTTCTTTGTGCTTGCTTTATTTTTTTTTTGCATTGCATCATGTCATCATGCCATCATGTCATTTTATTTTTGCATCTCAACCTAAATAATTCGTGTGGACCTTCGGTCCATTTAAATCGAGGGAAGGTGACTTCTCTTTAAAACATATAAAAGCCTCCTAATAATTATGGAGCTATATTAATAATTATTCCATTCCTCGGAATTACTCAAACACACTTGCATATTCTCCCCATGTCTTTTTCACTTCGAGTTCTCCTTCTAAACCTTGCCGATAATTCTTTCCGTTGTTTCGAGGATCCTCAAAAACCTCCTCCTATTTTATTTAAATTCCTGACATTTTTTTGTGAGCCGGGGAATTTGACCTCTTGCACAAATTCCTCCCCTACCTTCTCTTTCTTTTCTTTCTCCTTTTCTCTTTTGTTTTAAAAGAGAATTAATTAGTACAACAGCAGTTTTAAAATTCCAGCAGGCCTGAGGCCATCTGGGCCTCCTCCTGGCCCAACCAGCCCGAGCGTTTCTCTCCTACCGAAACCCTAGCGATCCCTTTCTCTTCGTCCTCTCTCCCCGTTTCCCGCAAGCCGCCGCCACTTCTTTCGCCGCTGCCCGATTTTTCCCCATCGAGCCCTCGCTCATTCCCCTCGACGCCAGTCCTCTGCCCGCATCTCTGCAGCGCCGCGCCAGGGCCTCGCCCGCTTCCTTCCCCAGCGCGTGCGCCTCCCTCCATCTCCCCCTGGTGCCTCCTTCCTCGCCGGCCCGAGCAGCTCCTTGCCTCGCCGTCTCCAGGCCGCGGAGCACGCGACCGCCCTGCCTCCTGCCGTCGAGCGCTCCTCTCGCCCGGCATCAGCCTCCACCGGCCGAGGATCTCCTCCCGTGCCCTGGCGCCTCGCAAGAGGGCCGCGCCCAGCGAGCCGACGGGCTGGTCGGGAGCCACCCCGACGCGCCGGCCGTCCTCCGGCGTCCTTCCGCCGCCGCGCCCGCCTTCCCCGTCATCCACCGCAGGCCCGCGCCGCCGAGCCTCTTCTCTGCTCCGACCTGCTGCCGTGGCCGCCTCGCCATCTCCTCGTCAGTGCCTAGGAGCGCCCGGAGCTGCGAGTCCCTGCGCCTTCTCCCTCCGTGCGTCAGGTCGGGGCCCTGAGCGCCTCTCCTCTGCGCCATGGACGCTGGCCCTTCCCGCGACGAGGGCCCCTGCTGCCTCTTCTGGGCGCCGCCCCCTGCTGCCTTGCCGCGAGCCCCGCGTCCGGCCACCGGATCCCGCGGCCGTCGCCTCGCGTGCTGTTGCCGTGGCCTCGTGCTACCCTTGTTTTAGCTGCTGTAGTTTTTGTGTTGTTTGGTGGCTTTTGCTGTTGACTTGACAGAGAACGTGTACATCTACGGAAGACGAGCTCGTGAACGGCTACGGATATGAGTACATCTACAAAACGCCCCGTGTACGCCTACACGACACAAGACGATGCGACAAGTACCCCTTCGATGCGCCGAGACCAAGTTCCACTACGTCCACGACGACTCGAACGACTACCGATGACCGTGAACAACTACCGCCGTCGTGGAACCGCCAAGACGAACGGAACAACTACTTCCCACTACACGTGTACCCCGACGTCGCCGTGTACCACTACCGTCGCCCCGTGTACCACGACTCGTGTACCACTACTTCCCTCTACGGCCGTGTACAACTACTACCACTACTTCCTCTACGAATCGCGTGAACGCCTTCTTCCTCTACGAGCTCGAACCCCTCCGATAACGCACGCTTCAAAGGTATAACCCCGAGACGTGACCCGTGTGATGCTTGCTTGTGTTGTATGGAATGTTTCCCGTGTGAGCACCGTGTCCGTTTCGTCCCTTTTGTTGTTCCTCGGTTGCCTCGCCACCGACTCGTGGGAACCCGGCAACGGGATCACCCCATCATCTTGTTCAACTCGTTCACTCCACCTTTTGTTTTGCACCGGTCCCTCACCGAGTTACCGGTACCGATATGTTGCCGTGGCATCATTTTCGGATCGTTGCCGTGGCACCCTTTCATTCCACCACGGTGACGATGCTTCTTATCTCTCTTGTCAACCTTTTAATAAAACTTGCATAAACTTGATCATGTCATCCGCATCATGTTAACAACATTATAATGTTTAATTGTTGTTTGCTTATAATTATTAAACATGCTCATGGGGATTTTCCGGATATGTTGTTGTTATTTCCGGCCTCATTTAAAATGTCTTATTAGTGTAGTTTCTTTATGCTTCACCTCTTGCCATGTTAACAAACTTTTAATCTTGTCTTGTAAATAACGAGAGTCAACTAAATAATTATAATGTGGTGTTTCGTCAATATGCAACTCGTTGCATATTGAGCTCCACTTAACTTGTAGTATTTGTTTGTGCACTTGCCATGCCTTGCAAATTAAACCGGACATGCATCATACTTGTTTGTGCATCGTATGCCATGTTTATGATATGTGTGTTTACCGTGTTGTTCTTTCTTTCCGGTTGCTTCTCTTGTTAGCTTCGTTTCCGTTCCGGAGTTGTGAGGATCCGCTCGACTGTTGCTCCGTCTTCTTCTTGGAACCGTTCTTCTTCCTTGTGGAATCCCAGGCAAGATGACCGAACCCGGATACCATTACTATTTTGCCTCTTGCTAGAAGTCTCGATCTATAGTTTTGCCTCGATGCCCATGTCTTCTTGTCAGCCTCCTACTTGTAACCATTGCCATGTTAACCACCCTACCTACGCAAACCGTTGCTTGGCTAAGTACGCTTCGCTCAGCCCCTCTTATAGCATTGTTAGTTGCAGGTGAAGATTGAAGATGCTTGCTTCATGTTGAAGTTTGGTTGGGTTATATCACACTATATAAATGTTTAAAATGAAATCATCTATATACTGGCAGGGTGGAAGGCTAAGCCTTTTTGCTTGGTGTTTTGTTCCACTCATGCCGTTAGGAACCGTATAAACCGGTGTTATGTTCCTTGATTATGCGTTCCTAACACGGTTGGGGTGTATGGGACCCCCTTGATAAACCGCTAAGTGCTAAGTCTTTTCCAGCAAGTCCCAACATTTGGTACTATTTGCCTCATAATAACAACTTAATTAAATAATTAAATTTGCATAGAGGGTCGCTCCCTCGAGGATCCTTTATTTCTACATAGCAGGGGGGGCCAGTGCCGATGGTGTTGGTCCCAAACGGGGAGTCTGCGGGAACCACCACGGGGAAACTCGAGGTTTGGGTCCTGTAGAATCGCCCATCCAGTCGTGTCCTGAGACCTAGATACGCGCGGCTACTATCAGGGTGTCGACACGCCGGGAGGATTTGCTGGATTAGCCTTACCTTAGTTCGGTTTAACTTGAGCACGGGATTCCGAGAATACTCGGGTCTTCCCACCTATGGAGTTGCGACTTCGCGGATCGTGGGCTTGTGATGGGCCAAGTTGGAACACCCCTGCAGGGTTTGAACTTTCGAAAGCCGTGCCCGCGGTTATGTGGCAGATGGGAGCTTGTTAATTCCGGTTGTAGATAACTTGACACAATGTTTCAATACACTACCAGCGTGTGTACCGTCACTGTCAATTTCCGAATAGGGATTCAGGAGTTGAACACGGTGGGGTTATGTTTGACCGGCTTTAGTTAGGATCACTTCGTGATCATCTCTCGACCGATGCACTTCTCTTCTCGCTCTCTTTTACGTAAGTTAGTGCTAGTTGCTGCTGCAGACTCTTGTTTGTTCCTTCACCTCTCGTTCTTTCTTCAGCCTTGTCCTCACCCAAGGCTTAAATAGTCGTGTTACCCGAGAACGGGATTGCTGAGTCCTCTGTGGCTCACAGTTACTTGACCACACCAGATGCAGGTTCAGCCGAGTTCGATGCAGGAGTTGGATCAGTGCTTCACCAGGAGCTCGTTGAAGAGTTTGACCGTTTGCTTGTGACGTTTCGATGTTCAGTAGTGGTTTCTACTAGGATTCGATCCTGACCTGTGGCTTTATGTTGTTTTGGTATCTTTCTTTGGTTCTTCACCCGTAGTCGGGTTGTGATGTTCTGTATGATGTTTGCTTATGTAATGTTTTGTGTGAAGTGGCGAGTGTAAGCCAACTATCTCCTTTTGCATTTTAATCCCTCTTTTACATGAGTCGTGCAAAGATACCAAACTTGAGATCATTCTAGGATGGACTTATGCCTTTAAGTCGTGCCTCGACACGTAGGAGGTATAACTCCATCCTGGGCATTACAAGCGACCTGCTGGATTGCTTCAACCACTCAAAGTTCCTGAGTGGAAGTGGGATAAAGTCGGAATGGACTTCATCACCGGATTACCAAGGTCGAATAGAGGGCATGACTCTATCTGGGTCATAGTCGATCATTTGACCAAGGTGGCCCATTTCATTCCTGTCAAGACCACTTATGATGGCAACCGGCTGGCAGCTCTCTACATCGACAAACTCGTAAGTCTCCACGGCGTTCCCAAGGAGATTGTGTCAGATCGAGGAACCCAGTTCACCTCGAGGTTCTGGAAGAAGTTCCAAGAAGCCTTGGGAACCAAGTTGTCCTTCAGCACGGCTTTTCACCCACAGACCGGAGGTCAGACAGAACGAGTCAATCAGATTCTCGAAGACATGCTCCGAGCCTGTGTCTTGGCATATGGAGCCAAATGGGAAGATTGTCTCCCTTTTGCCGAGTTCTCCTATAACAACAGTTACCAGTCGAGCCTTCAGATGGCACCATTTGAGGTGTTGTACGGACGCAGATGCCGCACACCCCTCAACTGGTCAGAGACTGGAGAAGGACTAGTCTTTGGACCGGATATTCTCCGCGCAGCAGAAGAGCAAGTCCAACTAGTCAGAGAACGTTTGAAGGCAGCCAAGTCAAGGCAGAAGAGCTATGCTGACACTCACCGCCGAGACATGAGTTTCCGTGTCGGGGACCATGTGTACCTGCGGGTAACTCCTCTAAAGGGAACCAAGCGTTTCCACGTCAAAGGGAAGCTCGCACCAAGGTTCATCGGCCCCTTTGAGATCACTGCACGACGAGGAGAAGTGGCTTACCAGTTGGAACTACCACCTGAGCTATCCGACGTGCACAATGTATTCCATGTGTCACAACTCCGGAAATGTCTCCAAGTTCCAGACAAGCCCAATCTCTACAAGGATGTTGATCACCAAGCCATTGATCTGCAGCCCGATTTGACCTACCGCGAGAAGCCCATTCGCATTCTGGACGAAGCAGAGCGACGGACGCGAAGCCGTACCATCAAGTATTTCAAGGTCCAGTGGAGCAACCACACCGCAGCAGAAGCAACCTGGGAACGTGAAGACTACCTTAGATCCGAGTTTCCCGATCTCTTTTAAGCCCTAGTTTAGGAATCTCGGGGACGAGATTCTTGTAAGGGGGGTAGGTCTGTCACACCCTGCATTTTGTAACATGTTATTTGCATCAATGAAGCATGAAAATTTGGACCAACAATTTTTTTTGGCATCATTTGGCTTTTATTTGGAATTGAGTTTTTCTTCATGTGCTTTTGCATGTGCTCATTAAAGTCAACTATTCCCTCTTGTAGAATTCATCTTCATACCCAAAACTTCTGCCCAATGATCATACCAAGTGTTATATATCAGTATAGTATTTTCTTACAAAATTAATTTGGCCAAAATGTATTTTATAAATTTAGTTTTCCAAAAACCCCTGAATTGAGATTTGCACTGCAAGTACTTGATTTAGGGTGAGAAAATTATTTCAAAAAGAACATTTGAGACCTAGTAGTCATAGGACTCCAGAAACCACAAAAGTATAATTTTAAAAGTTATTTTCCTATTTTATTTAAAAGCTTTTTCTTAAGGCCAGAAATGGTCTTTAATAGGGAAAAATTATTTAACTATTTCAAAAATATTTGCCAAAATTCAGGGAGACTCAGAGGACATATATTGTCCATATATAAGAGTTTCAACACTTGGTCATGTTCAAAACAATGGGCTAATCCCTCTAAAACCCTTTTTGGATATTTCAAGCTTTTGAAATATTTAAAAAGGATATATTCTCCAAAAATTCAAAGGAAATTCTATCATGTCACATTTGACATATTTGATGATCTTGCCAAGTCCCATGCCTTGGGAAGCAAGAAAACATCATCAAAACCCTTCATAACCATTTTGTCCATATTTGAAGTTTGAGCAACTCTACATTGCCAAACTTGTCCAAATGCTCTCAAACTTGGTGCACATGCTAGACATGCCTAATAAGACATCTAGACCAAATGGCACAAGATTTGGAATAGAGCAACTTGATCAGATCACCCCAAAACCCTTTCTGTTCAAATGCAAATTTGAACAACTTTACATTACCAACTTTTTATCTGGAGCTTCAAACTTTGTGGGCATGATCAATACCCCAAATGATGAAACTACACCAAGTAGTGCATCAAGGGGAGATGATTAGCTTGACTCAAACAAGATGAAGCCATTTCTGTGGATTTCTAGGGTTCACCAAAGTTGCATTGGCTAGTTTCTTCAAATGAGCTCAAATTTGGTGAAGCACCCTATTTTTACATGTTATTCAATCCTGTTAAGTGTCATGGCAAGTGGAGATCATTTGCTTGACCAAACATTGATCAAACACCTTCTGCAGAATTACTAAAACCCTCTTCTTGATCACTTTTACTCTTCTCCTTGGCCTCAACTTTTTACCACATGTTCATCCAGCTACTAGCTACCTCTAGTAACTTCCCCAAGTCCCCAGCTCCATGATTGGGGGGTCACCTTGCTGGACAGCCATTTTTCACCAAGTCACCAGCTTCCTCTCTCTCTCACAGCACCTCCAGAGCATCCAAGGCCACATGCCATTTCTTTACTCCTCCCTTGACCTTATAGACAACCTTGGGCACGTTGGACTTGACCGGAGCGGCGAGGGCACGAGTGTGCCAGCCATTCGGGCGCTCTGGAGCACGCTACAGTGCGCCACCGCACTGTAGCTCCAGCCAATCGCCGGCCCCCGACAGCCTCGGGCTCCTCCCTCGCGCCAGTCGATGCCCCTCGACGTCCGCGACCACCCCGGCGCTGCCCCCCCTCCTCCTGCGCCCTCCAGTGGCCGTCGTCGCACGCGCACCGGCCGCCCGCAGCACCCACTCCTCGGGCTCACACGCGCGCACGGCCTGGAAGGTTCCCCGCTCCCCCTCTCACCTCAAATGGACGTAGAGCTCGTCCAGCAACGCCGTGGACCCACTCCCATCGCCTCCCGTGCGCTGTAGCGTCGAGCAGGAGCTCACCGGCGCACTGGACCACGGGGCTCCGCCGTTCCCCTATATAAAGGACCCCCCGAGCCTCTCCAACAGCATCAGCAGCTCCACCACACCTCCTTCAGTCCCCTAGCACCACCCGTTCCTCCCCAGGAAGCCCCAGTGCTCGGGATCGACCGGAGCTCCGCCGCGTCGGGCCGCCGGTGATCTCGCAGTACAAGCCTCCTCCGCCCCTCCTTTTGCCCGATCTAGAACCGCCGAGCAACACTGATCCTTTCCCCTCTGTTTCCCCCTTCTGTTGCAGTCGGAAACGGCCGAAGCGACGACCTCCCGACGATCCTCTGCCGTCCCACCTCGCCGCCGGCGAACCCGACCTCCCCGGCGTGCCGCACCACCACCCCTGCATCCGCAACACGACGCTGATCACGTCCCTGCCCTCCGTTGCCGTCGCCGTGGCCGGAATCCTCGCCGGTGAGCTCGCCGTCGCCTTGGCCGTGAGGTTGGAGATGACAGGCGGGCCCCGCCTGTCATCCTCACCTCTCTCTCCCCCTCCTCTCAGCCACTGACCGCCGGGCCCTGCCTGTCAGGTTTGAAAACCTGACATGCGCGCTGGCGCCCGTGCGGCTGGGCTGGTTTGCCCTGGGCCGTGCACTGTGGCCCCTCTGGCCCAGTAGCACAAGGGCATTTTCTTTTATTCTTTCTGTAAATAATTCAAACATTTTTACAGAAATGAATATTGGTCCAAATGGATTAATTCCAACTCCTTAATTCTTGTAATATTCCAACCTATTTAATGGTGTAACTTTCACTCACATCCATAAAACTTTTCTGTTATGTTCAAATTTAAATTCAAATTTGAGCAATAAAACTCTTGTTCAAAAATCAGTAGATTCCATTCTGTTACTCCAAAACTCCAACTAAGAATTTTCCCTATCTTAGAAATCCCTCTAGTATTTAACAAAAATGAGTTGACATTTTTCTGAGCACTTTGATTTTTCTGTTTTATTTGAGGTCTTATTTTTCCGTTGTTATTATGCGACGTATAGATACCGTATTTGACGAGGTTGCTGAAGAAGGAGAAGGAGAAGGATTTGAAGACTTTGAAGACCAAGCCAATCGAGGCAAGCAGCCCTTTGACCATGATACACTTGTTCTCGGAACCCGTTTGTTTCCGATGCATGATGATGGGGTTACTATGGTGACCTAGTTGAAACCACCACATGATGCATGCTTGAATCTTGATCTTGCTATGTGCTAGATAACATGCAAATAGTTAGTCATGATGCTTAGTGGTGCATGTGTGATTTGAACCTTCGTAGTTGAAATCTTTGCATGAACCCATCGGGTGCCCCTAATGCCTGAGGGTGACGTTGTTTAGGTCATCACTTGAGGAATAAGTGATGTGCCGGTAAATCTTGTGCATGGGTGAAATAATGGATTAGATTTATGTGTGACTACCGTCCCAACCAAACATGTGCAACCACACTACCCCTTATGGGACGGGGCTTTATTGATTACTTAGGTCGATACTAGCATGGTGCCCGCATTACTAGTGACGGGAAGACTTGAGGTCTTTCCCGGGACGGGGTCGTGCTTGGATAGACGGCCATGACTGTTTTTACAGGGCACCGGACACACCGTTGGTCTCTTTGGGTACGCGTGACATTGAAATTAGGGCAAGTCCCGTGATCTATTGTTTGTACCCGAGGGCCGTGTACCAACGAGTGGACTCTATGTTAGTGTCGTCCAAGGAAAGGTAATGACCGGGTGCTTACCCCGGGTACTTGAGGTACCGCGGGTCGTGGATGACACGGAAGTTCCCCGGATCTTGTGGGTAAAGTGCGCAACCTTTGTAGAGTGTAAAACTATTCGAATAGCCGTGTCCACGGTCATGGACAGTTGGGTGGTGCTACTTAAACTATGTCCAGAATTTTACTTCATCGGTGAAAGTATGTGTGTGATGAGTCAAGGTGGTGACTTGACTCGATGAGTTGAAACATATTCATGTTGTTATCGGTAACCTGTCTTCAAGGTTACGCGAGTTATTGATGCATAAACTTGTTGGCAGAATATTAGCTAGATTGCTCATTATTGTTCAGTTGCATTATTATTTAGAACCACATCATGGGTTGCTTGCGAGTACATTCAAAGTACTCATTGGCTTGCCACTGGTTATTTAATTGGCCAGGCATGGAAGAACATGATTATGTTGAAGAGTTCTTTGGAGACGAACATGCGAACTAGGACGCTATCCCAGTCAGAATGCATGTAGGGTTAAGGCAGATGGCATGGGTTCTACCTACTATCGAAGACTTCCGCTATTTGAGTTATTTGCTACCCGTGAGGCTTTATCTATGTAAGACTTGGCCATAATGGCCTTAATTCGTGTAAGACGATATGTATGGATGTAAGACTCTTGTTATTCAACTTCTGTGTTCAGTGAGCATTGATCTCTGGGATCACTGTACACGTGCATTCGGTGATCTCGACTTCTAAGTCGGGGTCCCCACAGTCTTCTCATGTCATAGTCTTCAATATGATTATCTTCATATACCACCACTGATGTCAATGTCTTCATACATTTTTAGGGGTAATCTCCGGTAGGTAAACCGAATCAATGAGGGACTACTACTTGTGTTATCCTGCAATTCTCACAAACACATTAGTCCCTCAACCAGGTTTGTCGTCAATACTCCAAAACCAACTAGGGGTGGCACTAGATGCACTTACAGTGCGAAGATCATGCTCTTGAAGCTCAACGTGCTCTCTGAGATGCGACTCAGGCCATCAACGATTGCAACCGCCATGTTCACGGAGAAGAAGCACTCTGTGAGGCTCAACAAGAATGGCACAACCACGCAAGAATGCATCGCCAAGCTCATCAAGTTCACCAAGAACCGCCAGCACACCATCTACCTCAACTTCGTGACACGGAACAAGGAGTCGAGAACCCGCCTCCACGACTAGCGTGACATCGACCCAACGACATTGACAATGAAGAAATCACTACGACAAGCTCAAGTTCACCACGCCCAAGTTCTTCGGAAGCACCGACCCCAAAGAATATCTCTCACGGGCATTGAAGGTCGACAAGATATTCCGTCTCCACAACTATGACGAGGACAAGAAAATCATCATGGCATCACTCGATTTTCAAGACTATGTCCTCATTTGGTGGGAGCAAGTGATCAAGCGAAAAAGTGATAGAGGCGAAACACCCATCACAACTTGGACCAAAATGAAAGATGTCATGCGCGCTTGCTTCGTGCCCGCACAGTATATTCAAGATCTTTTCAACAAATTGCAACTCCTCAATCAAGGCATGAAGACGGTGGAAGAATGCTATCAATAAATGGAGATCGCCATGATTCGCGCAAACATCAAGGAAGATGATGAGCAAACGATGGCCCACTTCTTGAATGGACTCAACGATCCTATCAAGAAGATTACGGATTTCCAACCATACTCCAACCTTCTCGAGCTAGTTCATCAAGCAAGCAAGGCGAAGCGACAAGTACAAGATGACTTCAAATATGCCAAGTACTCTTCCAAGTACTGCGACTCATACACTCAAGCGCCTACAACTTCGGCACCTCCTACCTTGAGAGCATCACCGAGTACCAATGACAAGTCAAATTAAAAGTACGCTGTGCCCTCTTTGACTCATCCATCGAAAGCACTTACAAGTCCAAAACTTCATCAACAACGGCACCAATGGATGACCCCGTTAGACAAGTTTTATGAAATGCTTTACATGTGGCGGCCGAGGACACAAGTCATACAAATGTACCAATCAGCGCACGATGATTGCAAATGACGATGGCACATACGACTCCATGACTGAAGGCGAAATGGAAGCACTTGAGCATGCGGCCATGCACCGTCAAGTGAATGAGGATGAAGACAATCAATTCATTTGCGACAACGACTCAAGTCCTACTCTCGTGGTCTCCAAGGTCTTGACATTTCAATAACAACAAGACGAAGATCAAAGATGACATATCTTCCACACCAAAGCGGGCATACAAGGACGCTCCATCAAGGTCATCATCGACCGTGGAAGTTGCCACAACCTAGCAAGTGAAGAATTATGCTTCAAGCTCCAACTCGTGAAGAAGAAGCATCCCCGTCCCTACAAGGTCCAATGGCTTACACTACAAAAAATATACACTTCCGTGATGATACGTGTTTGTCACAGTAGGTCACGTTTTCTGTCATGCATGTACATCCATGACGATTTTATGACAGAATCAAGATAGTCATACCTGTGCTGTTGTAGAAGTGTTCCATGACATTACCAAAATTATCACCACGGAAGTGTCCACTTCCATGACGATAAATCACGCGTGATAGAAGTGCTTTCGTCAAGGGTGACCGACACGTGGCATCCACCGTAACGGGTCACCGTTAAGCTATCGGGTTCCGGTAGGAATCCGATAACCCATTAACTACTTAGACCAATGGGGATTTTCCACGTGTAAAATTCTCAATGGCCAGAGGAACCATGTGTCGGCTCACCGTTGGGACAGATGTCATCCACTCATTGGACCGAAGGCGCCTATGATACATCAACACGTGGCAAGACCCAATAGAGGCCCATTCCAGTGAAAAAGCCGGCCCGTTTGACTTGGTAAAAAGGTAGCGGGCCGACCCACGGAAAGCCTATTAATTGCCTGTTCACATATAGCCCATTTACAGCCCACTAACTTACGACCCATCACGGCCTACCGGAATTTGGCCCAGTAGCGTCTTTTGGTCTGTCCAATATGATTCCAGCCTATTGTAACTTCCGGCCCATGTATGGCCCATGACGTCTTTCGGCCCATGGGAGGCGCTTTGTAACTCTGGGCCCATTAAAGGCCCGAGATGAAACAGGCCCATAATGAACAGTGTATCGCTTTATACACATTAACGACCCATTGTTTCGTGTCCGTTTCCAGCCCGTGTTAACTTTCGGCCTTCTAAGGGCCCATTTATTCTTGGGCTCATTTCTAGAATTCGGTTAGTTGCGGTCCATTACTGGCCTGCTCCTCTTGTGGGCCAAATTCAGCTTGTGGTTACAGTCGACCCGTTAACCCGTTGGGCTGTTTTCTGATGAGGACATCACTAACAAGGTTACACCCACAGCTCCAACTGACACATATACAGGACCAATTACTAGAGCTCGCGCACGCCAATTAAATTACCAGGTACTTTCGTTTCTTGGTAATGAATCTAATGTTCATGAGAATATGATGCTGCCTAAATTGGATACATTTGTCTTGCTTACAAATGAAGGGCCTAGCTTGGACAAGAAGGATGAACATTGGAGCAAGATCAAGCATGGAGATGATGGCATGCACAAGGGGAACAAGAATGGAGTTTCAATTGATGATTTCAGGACTTTGAAGCCACCATAATGAGTGTGAGAAGCCTTGGACGAAATATACAAGATGCCACTTCATAAATTTCGTCCAGAGGCTATTATAGGTGCTGCGTCACCTTATTATTGGGCCAGGCCCATGTAATTTCGAAATACTTGAGTATAGGCTGTTTTTAGAGTCCGTATGTGTGGGGAAACAAGAGTTAGGGTTGATTTCGGACCCCTCCACCAAGGGCCACGAAATTCCCCCCTCTTTCCCTCATATATACAGCCCTTAGGGCGTCGTTTAGACTTTGGGTTTTGTTTAGATTAAAAGTTCGCCATAGCTGCAACTTCGCGTACTTCGTTTGTGTTCAACGACCAGACCAAGGCGTCACAGAACCCCACCTTGATCAATAAAGCTTTCCTCTTATATTCGCAATATCCATATTGCAATCTTAGTTTCTTGCTTGTTCTTCGTTTGCCTGCAGGAAACAGACCTTCGTGGTCAGGTTGATCGTGCTCCGGCGTGGTCAACAACCTCTCGGAGTTGGTTTAGCGATTGCTAAGGCGCGACGTCCTCGCACGTTCGTAGTCGGATCGTCAAAGTCGACTTCCTCCAAAACGATAGCCACCATCTCATCGAAAGACGGGACACCTTTGCCTCTATCAAGTGATGAGGACATCAGTAACAAGGTTACACCCACAGCTCCAACTGACACATATACAGGACCAATTACTAGAGCTCGCGCACGCCAATTAAATTACCAGGTACTTTCGTTTCTTGGTAATGAATCTAATGTTCATGAGAATATGATGCTGCCTAAATTGGATACATTTGTCTTGCTTACAAATGAAGGGCCTAGCTTGGACAAGAAGGATGAACATTGGAGCAAGATCAAGCATGGAGATGGTGGCGTGCGCAAGGGGAACAAGAATGGAGTTTCAATTGATGATTTCAGGACTTTGAAGCCACCATAATGAGTGCGGGAAGCCTTGGACGAAATATACAAGATGCCACTTCATAAATTTCGTCCAGAGGCTATTATAGGTGCTGCGTCACCTTATTATTGGGCCAGGCCCATGTAATTTCGAAATACTTGAGTATAGGCTGTTTTTAGAGTCCGTATGTGTGGGGAAACAAGAGTTAGGGTTGGTTTCGGACCCCTCCACCAAGGGCCACGAAATTCCCCCCTCTTTCCCTCATATATACAGCCCTTAGGGCGTCGTTTAGACTTTGGGTTTTGTTTAGATTAAAAGTTCGCCATAGCTGCAACTTCGCGTACTTCGTTTGTGTTCAACGACCAGACCAAGGCGTCACAGAACCCCACCTTGATCAATAAAGCTTTCCTCTTATATTCGCAATATCCAGATTCCAATCTTAGTTTCTTGCTTGTTCTTCGTTTGCCTGCAGGAAACAGACCTTCGTGGTCAGGTTGATCGTGCTCCGGTGTGGTCAACAACCTCTCGAAGTTGGTTTAGCGATTGCTAAGGCGCAACGTCCTCGCACGTTCGTAGTCGGATCGTCAAAGTCGACTTCCTCCAAAACGATAGCCACCATCTCATCGAAAGACGGGACACCTTTGCCTCTATCAAGTGGTATCAGATTTCCAGGTTGCTTGGTGAGATTTTACAGTTTTTCATAGTTTAGATCGAGTCTGTTCTTCATACCTATAGTCCACGAAAAAGCCAAAAAAAAATTAGGGTTAGTTCATCCCATCCGAACCAATCTGAGCCTTTGCATAATCTTTTCTGTATTTGCTTTGTTGAATTTGCGGTTGCATCGTCGTGTCCAGTTGCTGGTCTTAGCGTCTAGTCTTTTAGAGTTTCGAGTTCTGGTCATAAGTTGTCACGCCGCCGCCGCAACATCTTCATCACTACTGCCACATACCACCACCGATCCGTATCCATATACCACCACCAATCCGAATCCATATACCACCACCGCTGCCATAACCTACCACCGCTGCCATATCCTACCACCATATATCCACCACCAATCCGAGTTCTTTTCATATTAGGTTTGTTCTCGAAATCCATCTAGGTTTCGGATTTGTGTTTCCTTGCCTGCGTAGGTCTCGAAAAAAAAAGTCTGGAGACCCCCGGGCAGTTTTTAGGCCAAAATTTCGACAGGTGAAAATATTTTTTCCCTATCCTACTTTTGGGCTTTTCTGAGTCTTTTGAGACACGTGCCACCATACTGATTTTTTCCCGCACTTTTTCGTCGTCGCTGCCCTGATTCCGAAAAAAAAAATTCGTGCCTATCATCTTAGTTGACTTGGGAAGTGTTTTGAGACACTCGCCATTATAGTGATTTTTCGGCAAAAAAAAAGCAGCGCAAAAAAAAAGGAGGCGAAAAAAAAATCAGAGTGTGCTTTCCCCTTGATTACGTGCAGCGCCGTGATTTCGTTAGTGTTCTAGGCTCGCGTCTCTAGTACGGTCTAGCCTAGGACCAGCACAGTACCGTCGTTGAGCGTTTATTCACCTTTGCATCTCTGAATTGATTATTGCTGACCCTTTTTGCTACCATATTATAAGCCTTCCCAGCTCCACATACATCTACATCGTGCGTCTGACTCTCCCTGGTAATCGCTCTATCCAAGCTTTGAGAGTTTTGACTACGTCGGTTGCCGATCACCGCCTGCTGCTGGGTAAGAACTGGTAAGAATTTGAGATTTGCTTGTCGGATTTGTGACACCCGCCACCCCCACCACTTCTTAGTAGTCTGTAGGATCATATTCTTGTGTGTTTCTATTGCTGCTAACCATGCCAGGATCACAAGTCGACGAGACTGACTGGGAGAACTTGACGAACAAGGAGCTTCATGATAAGTTTCAGCAAATGATGAGTGAACAGGTGCAAGATGTGCTAAACAGATTTGACGAGGCCATGGAGAAGATAGATGGCATGGAGAAGACGTTTGACACAAAGCTCGATAACAAGTTTGCTGAATTGCTTGCGCGTTTTCCACCACCACCGGCTGCTGCAACTGTCCCACCTCTTCAACAACAACAACAACAACAACAACAACAGCGCCTTCCGAATCAAGTGGGACGAGCACAGCGCGTTCCCCTTGAGACTGGTCAAGCTTCTGGTGCTGCTGTTGATGTTTCTGTAGCTCCCGCTGCTACTGCAGAGGTGGAGGACCATTACGAGGATGAGGTTGACCAAAATCGGAACTACGTGCAACAACCAGCACCACCACCACCAGGTCGTCCTCATGCATATCATCGCAACGGTAGGGCTGCACCACCACCTGAGGTACATGACCATCTTCCTAAACTGAAATTGAATATTCCACCATTTGAGGGTAGATATGTTCCTGATATATATCTTACTTGGGAGTTACAAACTGAACAACGTTTTACATGTTTAAACTATCCCGAGGAGAGACGTGTTCCTGCTGCTGTTTGTGCTTTCACTGGTTTTGCATGTGTTTGGTGGTCTGAACATTGTAGATTATATCCTATTCCAGCTACTTGGACTGCTTTGAAAACTGCTATGCGTACTCGTTGGGTTCCACCATATTATCAACGTGAATTACTTCAAAAACTGCAGCGCTTAAGACAAGGAAAAAATTCTGTAGAAGAATATTATCAGCAATTACAAACTGGCCTGATTAGATGTGGTATTGTTGAGGAGAATGAAGCTATGCTTGCACGTTTTATGGGTGGATTAAATAGAGAGATTCAGACCATTCTAGAGTATAAGGATTATAGTACTATCACTCGTTTATTCCATCTTGCTTGTAAAGCTGAACGTGAAGTGCAGGATCGACATGCATTGGCGCGGACTAACTTTTCTGTAGGACGACCTTCATCATGGACACCGCGTGCATCCTCTACTTCCTCACATTCTACTGCACCGACACCTCCATCACCTATTACCTCCAGCCATGATACAAGGAAGCAGGTACAACCACCATTATCTGCCAAGAGCACACCTATTGGGCCTGCACAGAGTTCTTCTTCTTCCATGGCATCAACAGGGCACACCAGTGATATTATTTGTCGTCGTTGTAAGGGAAGACGACATTTTGCGAGAGATTGCAAATCTCAGCGTGTGATGATTGCTACTGAGGATGGTGGATATGAATCCGCTAGTGACTATGATGAGGAGACTTTGGCTCTTATTACACGTGAAGAACACGGCGGAGACGATTCTGATCATGAGACGCAATACAAGGCTCCTGAAGATGCTGACAGGTATGAATGCTTAGTTGCTCAACGTGTTTTGAGTGTGCAGGTTACACAAGCTGAGCAAAATCAGAGGCATAATTTGTTCCATACAAAGGGAGTTGTGAAGGAACGTTCTGTTCGCGTGATCATAGATGGAGGGAGTTGCAACAACTTGGCTAGCATGGAGATGGTGGAGAAGCTATCTCTCACCACAAGACCACATCCACATCCTTATTACATCCAATGGTTCAACAACAGCGGCAAGGTTAAGGTCACACGTACTGTTCGTATGCATTTTAGTATCTCTACATATGTTGATTATGTTGATTGTGATGTGGTACCTATGCAAGCATGTTCCTTATTACTTGGTAGACCATGGCAATTTGATAAAAATTCTATACACCATGGTAGAAACAATCAGTATACTCTTGTTCATAAGGATAAAAATATTACTTTGCTTCCTATGACTCCTGATTCCATTTTGAAAGATGATATTAATAGAGCTAATAAAGCAAAACAGGAGAAAAATAAGAGTGAAAATCAGATTGTGGCAAAAGAATTTGAGCAACAAATGAAGCCTAATAATAAACCATCTACTGTTGCTTCTGAAATTAAATTGAAAAGTGCATGTTTATTTGCCACCAAATCTGATATTGATGAGCTAGATTTTAGCAAATCTGTTTGCTATGCTGTTGTATGCAAAGAGGCATTATTTTCATTCGAGGACGTGCCTTCCTCTTTGCCTCCTGCTGTCACTAACATTTTGCAGGAGTTCGCTGACGTCTTTCCACAGGACGTGCCACCGGGATTACCACCTATTCGAGGGATTGAGCATCAGATTGACTTAATTCCCGGTGCATCGCTACCCAACCGCGCACCATACCATACCAATCCAGAAGAGACAAAGGAGATTATGCGTCAAGTACAGGAGCTACTCGACAAAGGTTATATACGCGAATCCCTTAGTCCTTGTGCTGTTCCTATTATTCTAGTGCCGAAAAAGGATGATACATCGCGTATGTGTGTTGATTGTAGAGCCATTAATAATATTACTATTCGTTATCGTCATCCTATTCCTAGGCTAGATGATATGCTTGATGAATTGAGTGGCTCTACAATATTCTCCAAAGTTGATTTGCGTAGTGGATACCATCAAATTCGTATGAAATTGGGAGATGAATGGAAAACAGCATTTAAAACTAAGTTTGGATTATATGAGTGGTTAGTCATGCCTTTTGGGTTAACTAATGCACCTAGTACTTTCATGAGATTAATGAATGAAGTTTTACGTGCTTTCATTGGACGATTTGTGGTAGTATACTTTGATGATATATTGATTTTTAGCAGATCTTTGGAGGAACATTTGGAACATTTACGTGCTGTTTTTATTGCTCTACGTGATGCACGTTTATTTGGTAATCTTGGAAAGTGCACCTTTTGCACCGACCGAGTCTCTTTTCTTGGCTATGTTGTTACTCCACAGGGAATTGAGGTTGATAAAGCCAAGATTGAAGCTATTGAGAGTTGGCCGCAGCCCAAAACGGTCACACACGCGAGGAGTTTCCTTGGCCTCGCTGGATTCTATCGGCGTTTTGTGAGAGATTTCAGCACCATTGCTGCACCTCTCAATGAGCTTACAAAGAAGGATGTGCCTTTTGTTTGGGGTACTGCACAGGAAGAAGCATTCACGGTATTGAAAGATAAGTTGACACATGCTCCTTTACTCCAACTTCCCGATTTTAATAAGACTTTTGAGCTTGAATGTGATGCTAGTGGAATTGGGTTAGGAGGTGTGTTATTACAAGATGGTAAACCTGTTGCATACTTTTCTGAAAAATTGAGTGGGCCTAGTCTGAATTATTCTACTTATGATAAGGAATTATATGCTCTTGTTCGGACTTTGGAGACATGGCAACATTATTTATGGCCCAAAGAATTTGTTATACATTCTGATCATGAATCTTTGAAGCACATTAAAAGTCAAGCAAAACTGCACCGTAGACATGCTAAATGGGTTGAATTCATAGAGACTTTCTCTTATGTTATTAAACACAAGAAGGGAAAAGAAAATGTTATTGCTGATGCATTGTCTCGTCGTTATACTATGCTTTCACAACTTGACTTTAAAATATTTGGTTTGGAGACCATCAAAGATCAATATGTGCATGATGTTGAATTTAAAGATGTATTGCAGAATTGTAAAGAAGGGAGAACATGGAACAAGTTCGTCGTTAATGATGGATTTGTGTTTTGTGCTAACAAGCTATGCATTCCAGCTAGCTCTGTTCGTCTTTTGTTGTTGCAGGAGGCGCATGGAGGAGGATTAATGGGACACTTTGGCGTGAAGAAGACGGAGGACGTACTTGCTACACATTTCTTTTGGCCAAAGATGCGACGGGATGTTGAGCGTTTTATTGGTCACTGCACTACATGTCAAAAAGCTAAGTCACGACTCAATCCTCATGGTTTATATATGCCTTTGCCTGTCCCTAGTGTTCCTTGGGAAGATATATCTATGGACTTTGTTTTGGGTTTACCTCGAACAAAGAAGGGGAGGGATAGCATATTTGTTGTCGTGGATAGGTTCTCGAAGATGGCACACTTTATACCATGTCATAAAAGCGATGATGCTACTAATGTTGCTGATTTGTTCTTTCGTGAAATTATTCGCTTGCATGGTGTGCCAAATACTATTGTTTCAGATCGTGATACTAAATTTCTTAGCCACTTTTGGAGATGTTTATGGGCTAAGTTGGGGACTAAACTGCTTTTTAGTACTACTTGTCACCCCCAAACTGATGGACAAACTGAAGTAGTCAACAGAACTTTGTCTACTATGCTTAGGGCTGTTTTGAAGAATAATAAGAAAATGTGGGAAGAATGCTTGCCTCATATTGAGTTTGCTTATAATCGTTCGTTGCATTCTACTACTAAAATGTGCCCTTTTGAAATTGTCTATGGTTTCCTACCTCGTGCACCTATTGATTTGTTGCCTCTTCCATCTTCGGAGAAGGTTAATATTGATGCTAAACAACGTGCTGAATTGATCTTAAAAATGCATGAGTTAACTAAGGAAAATATTGAGCGCATGAATGCTAAATATAAACTTGTTGGAGATAAGGGTAGAAAATGTGTTGTCTTTGCACCTGGAGATCTTGTTTGGTTACATTTGCGTAAGGATAGGTTTCCTAATTTGCGCAAGTCAAAGCTAATGCCACGTGCTGATGGTCCTTTCAAGGTGTTAGAGAAAATAAATGATAATGCATATAAACTTGAGCTGCCTGCAGATTTTGGGGTTAGTCCCACATTTAATATTGCAGATTTGAAGCCTTACTTGGGTGAGGAAGATGAGCTTCCGTCGAGGACGACTTCAATTCAAGAAGGGGAGGATGATGAGGATATCACTAACAAGGTTACACCCACAGCTCCAACTGACACATATGCAGGACCAATTACTAGAGCTCGCGCACGCCAATTAAATTACCAGGTACTTTCGTTTCTTGGTAATGAATCTAATGTTCATGAGAATATGATGCTGCCTAAATTGGATACATTTGTCTTGCTTACAAATGAAGGGCCTAGCTTGGACAAGAAGGATGAACATTGGAGCAAGATCAAGCATGGAGATGATGGCATGCGCAAGGGGGACAAGAATGGAGTTACAATGGATGATTTCAGGACTTTGAAGCCACCATAATGAGTGCGTGAAGCCTTGGACGAAATATACAAGATGCCACTTCATAAATTTCGTCCAGAGGCTATTTTAGGTGCTGCGTCACCTTATTATTGGGCCAGGCCCATGTAATTTCGAAATACTTGAGTATAGGCTGTTTTTAGAGTCCGTATGTGTGGGGAAACAAGAGTTAGGGTTGGTTTCGGACCCCTCCACCAAGGGCCACGAAATTCCCCCCTCTTTCCCTCATATATACAGCCCTTAGGGCGTCGTTTAGACTTTGGGTTTTGTTTAGATTACAAGTTCGCCATAGCTGCAACTTCGCGTACTTCGTTTGTGTTCAACGACCAGACCAAGGCGTCACAGAACCCCACCTTGATCAATAAAGCTTTCCTCTTATATTCGCAATATCCAGATTGCAATCTTAGTTTCTTGCTTGTTCTTCGTTTGCCTGCAGGAAACAGACCTTCGTGGTCAGGTTGATCGTGCTCCGGCGTGGTCAACAACCTCTCGGAGTTGGTTTAGCGATTGCTAAGGCGCGACGTCCTCGCACGTTCGTAGTCGGATCGTCAAAGTCGACTTCCTCCAAAACGATAGCCACCATCTCATCGAAAGACGGGACACCTTTGCCTCTATCAAGTGGTATCAGATTTCCAGGTTGCTCGGTGAGATTTTACAGTTTTTCGTAGATTAGATCGAGTCTGTTCTTCATACCTACAGTCCACGGAAAAGCCAAAAAAAAAAAAATTTAGGGTTAGTTCATCCCATCCGAACCAATCTGAGCCTTTGCATAATCTTTTCTGTATTTGCTTTGTTGAATTTGCGGTTGCATCGTCGTGTCAAGTTGCTGGTCTTAGCGTCTAGTCGTTTAGAGTTTCGAGTTCTGGTCATAAGTTGTCACGTCGCCGCCGCACCATATTCATCGCCGCTGCCATACCACCACTGCTGCCATATCCCACCACCGCCACCACATACCACCACCGCTGCCATAACCTACCACCGCTGCCATATCCTACCACCATATATCCACCGCCAATCCGAGTTCTTTTCATATTAGGTTTGTTCTCGAGATCCATCTAGGTTTCGGTTTCGTGTTTCCTTGTCTGTGTAGGTCTCGGCAAAAATAAATAAATAAATAAATAAATAAATAAATGATAATGCCACGTGCTGATGGTCCTTTCAAGGTGTTAGAGAAAATAAATGATAATGCATATAAACTTGAGTTGCCTGCAGATTTTGGGGTTAGTCCCACATTTAACATTGCAGATTTGAAGCCTTACTTGGGTGAGGAAGATGAGCTTCCGTCGAGGACGACTTCAATTCAAGAAGGGGAGGATGATGAGGACATCACTAACAAGGTTACACCCACAGCTCCAACTGACACATATACAGGACCAATTACTAGAGCTCGCGCACGCCAATTAAATTACCAGGTACTTTCGTTTCTTGGTAATGAATCTAATGTTCATGAGAATATGATGCTGCCTAAATTGGATACATTTGTCTTGCTTACAAATGAAGGGCCTAGCTTGGACAAGAAGGATGAACATTGGAGCAAGATCAAGCATGGAGATGATGGCATGCGCAAGGGGGACAAGAATGGAGTTACAATGGATGATTTCAGGACTTTGAAGCCACCATAATGAGTGCGAGAAGCCTTGGACGAAATATACAAGATGCCACTTCATAAATTTCGTCCAGAGGCAATTTTAGGTGCTGCGTCACCTTATTATTGGGCCAGGCCCATGTAATTTCGAAATACTTGAGTATAGGCTGTTTTTAGAGTCCGTATGTGTGGGGAAACAAGAGTTAGGGTTGGTTTCGGACCCCTCCACCAAGGGCCACGAAATTCCCCCCTCTTTCCCTCATATATACAGCCCTTAGGGCGTCGTTTAGACTTTGGGTTTTGTTTAGATTAAAAGTTCGCCATAGCTGCAACTTCGCGTACTTCGTTTGTGTTCAACGACCAGACCAAGGCGTCACAGAACCCCACCTTGATCAATAAAGCTTTCCTCTTATATTCGCAATATCCAGATTGCAATCTTAGTTTCTTGCTTGTTCTTCGTTTGCCTGCAGGAAACAGACCTTCGTGGTCAGGTTGATCGTGCTCCGGCGTGGTCAACAACCTCTCGGAGTTGGTTTAGCGATTGCTAAGGCGCGACGTCCTCGCACGTTCGTAGTCGGATCGTCAAAGTCGTCTTCCTCCAAAACGATAGCCACCATCTCATCGAAAGACGGGACACCTTTGCCTCTATCATTTTCATAGCGTCATCAAATACGGCCTATTAACGTCCTGTTATGGTCAGGCCATAAACATACGATTTCCACTCTAGCCCGTTTATGACCCATTTTGCGGACTGTTATTGGTCCATGAATAGTACGGCCCATGTTTGGCGAAATGATTATATGGCCCGTAGAAGGCCCGTTGATTAGGCGGCCCATAGAAGGCCAATGGATCGTACGGCTCGTAGAAGGCCCATTGATGCGGAGCATCCCAAGCTCATCCCCATGGACCATCAATCACCTCACCAAGCGCTCCAAGGACAAATGACACGTGCTCGTGCTAGAGCACTTGAATCCCAGGTTAACTCTCTCCTTGTTGAATTCCCATTTGACCACCTTGAGACATGGCTGCTACCTCAAATGGAGACACTTTGTGTGCTTAGGTGCCAAGGAGAAGTTACGGTGCAAGACGGAGGCCAAGAGCATGGACCAAGATTCTCCCAGCACAGAGAAATCGGTACTACCGGTCCAACTACCGGTCCAACGACCGGTCCACCGGTACTACCGGTCCACTACCGGTCCACTACCGGCCTTCTACCGCTACAACTTCTGTGGTCGACCGGTGCAAGGCCGATGCAAGGCCGGAACTTCCGGCAAAACTGCCAAGACCGGTACTACCGGTCCCAGGATCGGTACTACCGCCCTGCCTGCGCGCAGTTGAAGGGTTTGCACCCATGTATCCCCCCAACTTACCGCTTGGACTATAAGTACTCATTTCCTAGCTCCGTACTAGGGTTAGCTTTTGGATAGCTCATCACAGACACCTCTGTGGATTCTCTCCTACGAGACCGCGGCCTCTACGGAGAAGATCCACCTCGGATTCAAGACCTCCACATCTGGGAAGATCCCAAGGGATATCCAAGACCTCCTCCGGGAGAAGACTACCTTTGTACCACCGTGATTTGACTATGGATCATGTATCTTGATGTGTATCGTGGATCTAGCACCTGTGTGACCGTATTTGTGTTGATTTGAGTGTTTTCCCCTCGTGTTATCCTCCATATCTTCCTTGTGTTTCTCTGTGTTCATCGTGGGATAACCTCCTTTCGTGAAAGATCTGCCGATTAGGGTTCCACCCTACATCATTTATGGTATCTAGAGCTATGGTTTATCACGAATTTGGAGCCCTCCATCTCTTTTTCTAGCCTTGTTTGTTGTGTTCTTGACCAATTTCGAAAATCCTCACCAAAAATAGCCCCAAATTTTTTTGTGATCTGTTGGTTTGATGAGATTTTGTTGATTTTGATCCATGGATTTTCTGTGTCTCAAGTGGATCTAGCATCTCCCCAAGTTTCCCCACTTTCCATCCATGAAATCTCCGCAATTTTGCCCCCGAAATCATCCATTTCCGCCCCAAAACCCAACCCGATCCAGATCTGCGAATTTTCCCGACACCAGCGGTACAACCGGCCCCCAAGGCGGTACTACCGCCCCCCATCACCTGGTACCCAAAACTGGTGCCCCGGGACGCTCCAGGACCGGTACTACCGGCCTACCAAGCGGTACTTCCGCCCCACCCAGTTTCAGCTTTCCGAGATTGACAGTTTTGACCATAACTTTCACTCCCGAACTCCGATTTGAGTGTTCTTTGGCTCGTTGAAAAGCTAGCGATGTGCCCGAGCTGCTCATCTTGGTTTTACCACCATTAGACTCCATCAATTTTTTTAAAATTTGGCAAGTTTGCTTAGGCCCTCCACCATATACACCTTCCGCATACCACCACCACTTCCGCAACCACCATCGTTTCAACCCTTCGATTTTGACAATTTTGTCTCACTTTGCCTTGGATACTTGAGTTGTGGTTTCACCGTTTCCTTGAATGTTTCGGCTACCTTGGAACGGAACGACATCGACAACACCATCGCTCACCCTCGGCAAGGACGATAACATCGTTGACACCTTGGTCATTCTACCTTGCAATTGCATTGTCACCCTATGGACCATCTTTGCGTAGCTTTCCCATTGAGACTAGCCATTTGAGTATTGCCGGGCCATGACACTTGTGCACATTAGTGATACTCATAGATATTGCATACTACCTCATCATATCTCTGTGTGACAAAAGAGTGTCCCACATACACAATAGCTACCTTGATCCGAGAAGCATGCATAAGTGGCCAAAGAAAGAGCTCACAAGCTTTTAAGCACAAGAGCCAACCAAAGCTTATAAGCAAAAGGAAAATAGCATCATACGCCTTGCATCAAAAGAGATCATATGACATAGCAATACATCATCTTGTGCTAAAGCATCGGCACATCATACACTCATAGCATACTTGTGATAGGAAGTCGTTTCGTTTGCCTCTTATAGGTTGTGCACAAGTGCGTATCCGCCTATTAAGCAATCGGTTAGCGTCTCTCTAGTGTTGTGCAACACGAGCATTTTCCATGGATTCCACATTTTCGCTCACCCTTGGTTGCACAACCACATTTATCTATCCGTGCGTGTGTTCCGTGTGCTACCTTGCTAGTTATCTACTTGTTGCATGAGCAAATTGTGAACCATTTTCAACATCTTTGAGTCACTTTGACAATTGCATTGAATTTATTGCCACCATCCTAACCAAGCTCCTCTCAAAGCTTTACTTGTGTAGGTGTGAGAATCGACACGAAGTGGTACCAATAGTGCTATTTCCGGGTTACATTATCGAGTGATCATTGATCCATTTTCAACTTCGGTTAAGGTACATTTGGTATTGTCTTCTCCTTTCTCCCACTCACATACTTGCTTGTGATGATGGATAGGACAAGTACATCTTCCAACCCGCTCTTCGACGATCCTCAAGAAGCGAACAACTATGTCACCAAACTACATCTCTTCGGTGTCCAACGAGCTCTACATTAAGAGAGTGAAGCTATGCGCGAGTACATTGGTCAAGTCACCGAGGACGCGCGCCAATTTGAATCAAGAACAAAAGAGCAATTCGACATCATCAACACCAACATGTCTACTCAATTCAACGAGCTCCGGACATTGATAGTCAACCGACATTCTTCTTCCACATCCTCTCAAAGACGAAGCCGCTCAAGTCGACATTCCGACTCCACGCAAGACTCAAGTACCCCCTACGTCCAACACTCTTCGTCACGCCGCACGTCAAGCTCGACATGACAACCGGCAACCTCTTCATGACAAGAGTTCACAAGAGCTATTCGACGAGCAAGAAGGCCGACGTCATCAAAACCAAGCTACACTTGAGCAAGCCCAAGAACGGCAACGACTACGCCAACAACAACAAGAGCGAGCACGTCAACACCAAGAAGAACTAGATGCCGAGACTAATCGCCAAGCACAACAACGTCGAGAATCTCAAGCTATGGAGGCGCAACGAGCGTTACAAGATGCACATCGCAATGTGGCAGCCCGCACTCGACACACTCGTCAAGAAGAGGATTTCCTTCGTGAAGAGGTGCAAGAGAGACGCCATCAAGCAAGAATGCAAGACGAAGCTCCTCTTCAAGCGCGGCAAGAGCAACAACCCCAACAAGTACAACAAGCTCGGCAAGAGCAACGTGATAATGCCAACCGCCAAAATCAAGACCGCCCTCCCAATAGGCAAGGAAACAATGACGAGCATCGCTATGGCAAGCTCAAATTCACCATGCCAAAGTTTTCCGGAAGCATTGATCCCGAAGACTATCTCTCATGGGCATTGAAGGTTGACAAGATCTTTCGCCTTCACAACTTCGATGAAGAGAAGAAGATCGCAATGGCATCCCTTGAGTTCCAAGACTATGTTCTCATTTGGTGGGAGCAAATCATCGAGAGAAGAGAAGCAAAAGGCGAACCTCCTATCACCACTTGGGCTCAAATGAAGGAAGTCATGAGAGCACGCTTTGTGCCAACCCACTACAACCGTGACTTGTTCAAGAAGCTACAACTCCTCAAGCAAGGTACCAAGTCCGTTGAAGAGTACTACAAGGAGATGGAGATTGCCATGATAAGAGCCAACATCACGGAAGATGAAGAGCAAACAATGGCGAGATTCTTGAATGGACTCAACTATCCCATGAAGAAGATTGCAGACTTCCGGCCATACAACAATCTCCTAGAGCTAGTACATCAAGCAACCAAAGCGGAGCGACAAGTTCAAGAGGACTACAAGTACTCCAAGTTCAACTCCAAGAACTTCGGCTCCTACAACCAAGCTTCAACGACTTCAGCTACTACTCCTAACTCTACCAAGCCATCTACAAACTTCGGTGACAAGTCAAGCTACAAGAATGCGACTACATCGAGTCGTCCACCTTCTACCAACAACTTCAAGCCAAGAGCTTCCTCAACTACAACTCCAACCAAAGACAACACCAAGACGAGCTCCATCAAATGCTTCAAGTGCCAAGGACGAGGCCACAAGTCATTTGAGTGCAAGACCGTTCGCACCATGATCATCAATGATGACGGATCTTATGACTCCATGAGCGATGATGAGATGGAAGCACTTGAGCATGTCGCTATGCATCGCCAAGTGAATGAAGACGAAGACCGTCAAGTGTTTTGTGACAATGACTCAAGCCCCAATCTTGTTGTCTCCAAGGTCTTGACACTCCAACACCAACAAGATGACGACCAACGATGTCACATTTTCCATACGAAGGCCGGCATCAATGGACGCTCCGTCAAGGTTATCATCGATGGAGGAAGTTGTCACAACTTGGCAAGCGAAGAGCTATGCGACAAGCTTCATTTGGTCAAGACGAAGCATCCTCACCCCTACAAGGTCCAGTGGCTCAACGACGCCGGAATTCTTCGAGTCGAGCACACCGTGCAAGTCTCTTTCAAGATAGGCGCCTACGAGGACACTCTTGAATGTGATGTGATCCCCATGTCCGTGTGCCACCTTATTCTTGGACGTCCATGGCAATATGATCGTGGAGTCACACACAATGGACGGACAAATCACTATAGTTTCAAGATGAAGGGCAAGGAATTCGTGCTACGACCAATGTCTCCAAGTTAAGTAGCCGCCGACAAACACTTACCTACCAACCATCGTGGAGAGATTGGTGAGAGAGTGAGCCACCAAAAGGAGAGTGAGAGCCACAAGCCAAATATGAGCGACTCCACGATGAGCGACAAGAAGCAACTAGTGCTATTTGCCACCAAACGTGAGATGAGAGAAGTGTGTGAGAACCCATCGAGTGTCTTTCACCTTGTGCTTTTATGCAAAGGGGAAGCCAAACCTACTAACACTTCACCACCTCTACCTTTAGTGTTGTCTAATTTGTTGCAGGAATTCTCGGACGTCTTTCCCGATGAACTACCTCCGGGTCTACCTCCACTTCACGGAATCGAACACCGCATCGACCTCATACCCGGCGCACCACTTCCAAACAAGGCTCCTGACCGCGTCAACCCCGAGGAAACAAAGGAGATACAACGGCAAGTACAACAACTCATCGATAAAGGTCATGTACGTGAAAGTCTAAGCCCTTGTGCCGTTCCGGTTATTCTTGTGCCTAAGAAAGATGGAAGTTTTCGCATGTGCTCCGGTTGCCGTCCTATTAATGCTATCACCGTTAGATACCGTTACCCTATTCCACGCTTAGACGACATGCTTGATGAATTATGTGGTGCCACCATCTTTTCAAAAATTGATCTTAAAAGTGGTTACTACCAAATTCGCATTCAAGAGGGTGATGAGTGGAATACGGCTTTCAAAACCAAGTTTGGGTTATATGAGTGGCTTGTTATGCCAATGGGCTTATCGGAAGCACCCGGTTCATTCATGCGTCTTATGCATTTTTGTCTACGACCATACATCGGTGTCTTTGTAGTGGTCTACTTTGATGATATCCTCGTTTTTAGCAAGACGCTAGAGGACCATGTGACACACATCCGTTTGGTTTTACAAACCCTTCGGAAAGAGCTCTTATATGCTAATATGGAAAAATGCACTTTTGGCGTTGACAAGGTCGTCTTCCTAGGATTTGTCGTTTCTTCACAAGGTGTTCACGTTGATGAAACTAAAATCGAAGCAATTAAAACTTGGCCTCAACCAACGAATCTCATGCAAGTGCGTAGTTTCCTTGGTCTAGCCGGTTTCTACCGACGTTTTGTGAAGGATTTTAGCACTATTGCTATGCCTCTACACGCCTTGAGCAAGAAGAACACACCTTTCACTTGGGGTCCTTCACAAGACACCGCGTTCAATGAGCTAAAAAGCTTGCTTACCCACGCACCACTCCTAGCCCTACCAAACTTTGACAAACCTTTTGAGATTCATTGTGACGCTTGTGGTACCGGCATAGGTGGCGTGCTCATGCAAGAAAAGCGCCCAATTGCTTACTTTAGCGAGAAGCTATCCAGAGCGCAACTTAACTACCCCATCTATGGTAAAGAGCTATATGCCTTGGTGAGAGTTTTACGTGTTTGGGAACATTATCTTAGACCTCATGAATTCATTCTTCATACGGACCATGAGACTCTCAAGTATCTCAAGGGTCAAACTAAGTTGAACAAGCGTCATGCTAAATGGAGTGAGTTCATTGAGTCGTTTCCCTATGTCATCAAGTACATTAAAGGCAAAGAGAATGTTGTGGCGGACGCACTTTCTCGCAAATGCATGCTTGTTACACAACTTGAGTTGAATGTGATTGTCTTTGAGCACATAAAAGATTTATATGAGCATGATCCTTTCTTTGCAAATGCTTATGCTAAGTGCTTGACTCACACTTCTTGGGAACGTTACTACCTAAAGGATGGATATCTTATGAGAGCTAACAAACTTTGCATTCCCGAGTCTTCGCTTCGCTTGCTCCTTTTGCAGGAATCTCATGGAGGAGGACTCATGGGACACTTTGGACGCGACAAGACGTTTGCTACCCTCTCTAAGAACTATTTTCGGCCCAAGATGCTTCGTGACGTCTCACGCCTCACCAACCGATGTTCTGCATGCCGCAAAGCTAAGTCCAAGCTCAATCTCATGGTCTTTACATGCCTCTTCCTATTCCATACCATCCATGGGAAGACATAAGCATGGATTTTGTACTTGGTTTGCCTAGGACTCAAAATGGAAAAGATTCCGTGTTAGTTGTGGTAGATAGATTCTCTAAAATGGCTCATTTCATTCCTTGTAACAAGATAGACGATGCTTCAAATGTTGCCAATCTCTTTTGTAGGGAGGTCATTCGTCTACACGGCGTGCCCAAAACGATCGTGTCGGACCGGGACGTCAAGTTTTTGAGCTACTTTTGGAAAACCCTATGTGCCAAACTAGGAATCAAGCTACTATTCTCTTCGGCGTACCATCCACAAACGGACGGCCAAACGGAGGTGACGAACCGCACGATTTCGACGCTTCTTCGCGTGTTGATCAAGAAGAACATCAAGGAATGGGAGCAATGCTTGCCCATCGCCGAGTACGCCTACAACCGCGCAAGACATTCGACTACCGGCAAGTCCCCCTTCGAGGTCGTCTACGGCTTCAACCCGTTGTCCCCATTGGACATCCTACCTCTACCTCTACAAGAGCGCACGAACATGGACGCAAGTGCACGAGCAAGCTATCTCAAGAAGGTGCACGAAGATACAAGGGCAATGATCGAGCGACAAGTCCATCGTCTCGCCACCAAGCTCAACGTCAATAAGGCACCAATGGTGTTCCAACCGGGAGATCTTGTTTGGCTTCATCTTCGCAAGGACCGTTTCCCACACGAACGCAAGTCCAAACTACTACCTCGCGCCGAAGGACCCTTCAAGGTGCTAGCTCGCTACAACAACAACGCCTACAAGATCGACATCCCACGAGACAAGTACAATGTGAGCGATGCTTTCAACGTCAAGGATTTCTCTCCTTTCCATGGTGATGAAGATTTTGATCCGAGGTCGGATCTTTCCCAAGGGAGGGGCGATGATGCGGAGCATCCCAAGCTCATCCCCATGGACCATCAATCACCTCACCAAGCGCTCCAAGGACCAATGACACGTGCTCATGCTAGAGCACTTGAATCCCAGGTTAACTCTCTCCTTGTTGAATTCCCATTTGACCACCTTGAGACATGGCTGCTACCTCAAATGGAGACACTTTGTGTGCTTAGGTGCCAAGGAGAAGTTACGGTGCAAGACGGAGGCCAAGAGCATGGACCAGGATTCTCCCAGCGCAGAGAAACCGGTACTACCGGTCCAACTACCGGTCCACTACCGGCCGACTACCGCTACACCTTCTGTGATCGACCGGTGCAAGGCCGGTGCAAGGCCGGAACTTCCGGCAAAACCGCCAAGACCGGTACTACTGGTCCCAGGACCGGTACTACCGCCCTGCCTGCGCGCAGTTGAAGGGTTTTCACCCATGTATCCCCACAACTTACCCCTTGGACTATAAGTACTCATTTCCTAGCTTCGTACTAGGGTTAGCTTTTGGATAGCTCATCATAGACACCTCTGTGGATTCTCTCCTACGAGACCGCGGCCTCTTCGGAGAAGATCCACCTCGGATTTAAGACCTCCACATCGGGGAAGATCCCAAGGGATATCCAAGACCTCCTCCGGGAGAAGACTACCTTTGTACCACTGTGATTTGACTATGGATCGTGTATCTTGATGTGTATCGTGGATCTAGCACCTGTGTGACCGTATTTGTGTTGATTTGAGTGTTTTCCCCTCGTGTTATCCTCCATATCTTCCTTGTGTTTCTCCGTGTTCATCGTGGGATAACCTCCTTTTGTGAAAGATCTGCCGATTAGGGTTCCACCCTACATCACCCATGGATCATACGACCCGTAGAAGGCCCATGGATCCTACGACCAGTAGGAGACCCATGGTCACTATAGCAGGTAGCAGGACCATGGTTACAATAGTGTGTGTGTTGCCATGGTTATTGTGGCCTAGTTATAAAAAATAGGTTATTGTGGCCACTAGAAAAACACGGAAAAGAACAGCAGTGACTACAAGCAAACAACTAAACAAGCCAATAAGGAAATAAATAAGCAAGCAACTAACGCTAGGCTATTACGGCTATTACACATATTACATCCAATGGGCATCAAAGTTTGCCACCAGTGCAAATATAGGGAACAAAGCAGCATATTACATACATTGGACGTCTAAATTGGCCACCATGCAAATAAACGCGGCAACAGAACAAGTCCATAATTGAAACAACTTCAGAAGAGCTCAAGAAATGTTATCCTAGGTATCCACCATGCTGGCAATAAGCTTAGCAAGCTTATTAGCTTTGTCTTGTTTGGCGCTAAAATCCTCCAACGCTTGCTGTTGCACCAGAAAGTATGCATCTGAATGCTCAAGGGACTTCCGCAGTCCTTCCGCTTCTTGTCGCAGCATAGCTGATCGATGTCTTTCAGCTTGTAGTTGAGACTCAAGAAACCGAACTGATTGAGACAGTGAGTTTGAATAGCTTGTGCCAGCGGCAGTGGTCAGTAAATCGAACACTAAACCAAGACAACACTTTGGGGTTGTCTCACTATCTTCAAGATAGTTTTCCTTAGCTATTTTATCAGCTTTGTTGGAGACCAACAAGGATGTCTCACTATCCCGAACCTTATCTGCATTACTTCATTTACCATTGCTTAATAAGGCACTCTTCCCCAATATTCTGTTAGCATTCTAAAAGAAGAAAGCAGACACATAATAGTTTTAGCATGCACTAGTATATGAAACTCATTTCGGTGAACCAGTTCATTAGTAAGGTGTAGCGACCACGATCCGAATGGACCGAAGTCTCTGTGTTCTGTGTCATCCCTGGATCGGTAATGCTGACACACACAATACTTGAAGGATTTATAATAGAGTGGCAATCACACACTTATTACATCGAATGTCTCCAGTGAGAACTTATTACAGAATCTATGGCTTAAGGCCATCTAACAAAATAACAACGGAAGGCTTGGAAGATAAGTGAGTCCATCAACTCCAACGGCATAGCTGAGTGCATGACAAACGACCTAGCACGTCTTATTCCTCGTCTGAAAATCTGTAACGTAATATGTTGCAGCCCGAAAACGGGTCAGCACATGGAATATGCTGGCAAGATAACACAAAGGATGCAAGTAACAGAATAAAGGCTATACTACATGCATATTTGGCTGGTGGAGGCTCTAAGGTTAAAGTTTTTGCGTAAAGCCAATTTTTTCCTACAACAAAGGAATAAATTTTATTTTAACTATCATGTTTGTTGAAAATCATTGAGAAGGTACCTCCAACTCAATCCCAAATTAAAGTAATCATTAACCCAACAAATTAAGTTATAGAGTGATGAGATCAACCAATAATTCAAGTACGAGATACCCAAGATGTCCATAACCGGCGACACGACTAATCATGATCAGTTTGTACACTCTGCAGAGGTTTGTGCACTTTTCCCACAAGACTCGATCGCCTCCGTTTGGTTTCTCGCACTGCATGGTGTTTGAGAAATGGATGACCGAGACACAGTCTTTCCGAAGAGGTCCCCTTAACCGGATAGATAGGCCGGTACACCTACAATCCCTCTACATCTGCTAGCCCATCACGGAAAGGTTCCCCACAACTTACTTAACTATGCCAGAGCCCATATTGGCATGTGGCTACACACGAAAGTTTCTAGCATGAATAGTTTTATGATCCCTTTGAGCCTGGGTGGCATTCCATAGGAAAAATCACACGGAACCCCGGGATTTCCTAGGACAACACTGGATTCTCCAGGTGCCCTGCAACCAATCCACCCAGATGTGTATTCAAGTAGCCACCTTAAGTTGAATCCTTAATTAACAACTCACATCTGTCATGGATTTCACTTAAACCCAAACCACGTCTACGAGCATAGCATAGCAACCTAAGCAAACGTAGAAGTAACTCCCAAGGGTTTGAAAATAATGCAGGTAATAGGTTCTACCTCAATCTACTTCCCAGTCCCACAAGTTAAGAGATCCTACTCATGCAATGTGTGAGGGTTTGATCGAATGCATAAAAACTGGATAATAAAAGCATGATCAAAGTGTTACTTGCCTTGCTGACGATTCGCAAATCCTAGAGACTCGTAGTAGCACGCTTCACAGTCCGGGTATTCTATCGCAAGCAAACAATAGCATACATAAGCAACAACCAATGATGCACAAACAAAACTCCAAAAGATAAGATCTAACCAGAAAGTTCAACTTAAGAACTCCGGTTTGCAAAAAGAATCAAATCGAAAGAAGCAACGAAACTCAAACTGCGAAAGAAACGAGCTCCGATTACTAATTGGTCTAAAGTCAAATTTTACAGTAGCCAAAACTTTGTTAAAGATGGTTAAACGAAAAGAGGGCATCGAGACGAAGATCTGGGATTTTGAATCACCTGATTCCGACTCTCGAGCGAAAAGAAAAACGAAAAACAAGATTAGGGCAGAAATCGTGATCGAAATAATCGCGGATAAAAACCCCGAAAAAGAAAACTGACGAACAGGCTACCGAACGAACGTTCGTTGTCTGCGGCTAACGGACGAATAGCGTTCGTTAAAACGAACGTACGGACGAATGTACGCTAAATAACTAAACCGAAGAAAACCGATCTAAAACCTAAAAAAAAATAGATATAGGGTTTTCCTAAAAAAACCGATCGGCTTTTGGAGAAAAACCGACGGCCGTGGCGGTTGCTACCTCGGCGGCGGTGAAAGTCCGGAGGCTTCGGCGCGGCGGCTGTGGGGCGGCGGCGGGGCGGCGGCGTAGTGCGGCGGCGGGCGGCAGCGGCGGCGGCGTGCGGCGCGGTGGCGACGGCGGGAGGCAGGCTGCGGCGGCTTAGGGTTAGGGCGGGGCTGGCGGCGGGGTTCGGGCTAACGGGCCGGGGGCGCGGCGCTTATAAAGGCCAGAGTCCTGGCCTAATACGGCCCGGAGTCGGTTCGTTTTTTTTTCTCTAAAAGAGTCATGACGTAGCAAAACTAACGAAAGAAATACTAAACGGACTCCAAAAATCCCGATATAAATTTTCACCGTCCTCTAATAATATTTAGGACAAAGTGAACATTTTTCCCGGACCTAAATGCAATTTTGAAAAATGCGCATTTTTCCTATGCGAATAAAATCGCAAATAAATCCAGAAAATACCAAAAGTGATTTTTTAAACATTTTTCCTCCAATATTTCTGTTATTTTGGAGAAGTCATATTATCTCCGCTCATATATTGCATTTAGAAATATTTTTAGGAGGGAAAAATAATTAAATTAACACCGTCCTTGTACCAGTATTCGAGTAAACTCATATACAAAGCGGTAGAATTCCCAACTCTCTCCATAGGTCCTTGAGTTGCCTAGAATTTCGAGGAACGCCACAATAAAAAATACAAATAGCATGCAATGCAGTATGATCTATGTATAACATTCCAAATTGAAAATTTGGGATGTTACAAACCTACCCCCCTTAGAATGAATCTCGCCCTCGAGATTCAACTTGGCTAGAGAACAGGTGTGGGTGGTCCTTGCGTAGATCATCCTCTCGTTCCCAGGTGGCTTCTTCCTCGGTGTGGTGACTCCACTGAACTTTGCAAAACTTGATAACCTTACTGCGGGTGACTCTACTCGAAAATTCGAGAATCTTAATAGGCTTCTCCTCGTAGGTCAGATCACTGTCCAACTGAATTGCTTCCAAGGGTACTGTGTCTCTAAGCGGAATATCAGCCATCTCTGCGTGGCACTTCTTAAGTTGTGAAACGTGAAACACGTCGTGCACTCCTGACAATCCTTCGGGCAATTCCAACTTATAGGCAACCTCTCCCATGCGTTCCAAAACACGATAAGGTCCCACAAATCTCGGGGCTAGCTTTCCTTTAACTCAGAAACGTTTAACTCCTCGTAGAGGCGATACTCTCAAGTACGCTCTATCTCCAATCTTATAGGCTATCTCCTTGCGCTTCGAGTCTGCATAACTCTTCTGCCTGGACTGAGCTACCTTCAATCTATCTCGAATCAACTTCACCTTCTCCTCAGACTCTTTGATCAAGTCTGGGCCAAACAACTGTCGGTCTCCAACTTCATCCCACATTAACGGTGTTCGGCATCTCCTTCCATACAATGCCTCGAACGGTGCCATCTTCAAACTGGCCTGGTAACTATTGTTGTACGAGAACTCCGCGTAGGGCAAATTATCATCCCAACTAGATCCATAATCTAACGCACAGGCTCTCAACATGTCCTCCAGGTTCTGGTTGACTCTCTCGGTCTGTCCATCGGTCTGCGGATGAAAAGCTGTGCTGAATTCCAGCCTCGCTCCCAAAGTTTGGTGTAGCTGATGCCAAAACTTTGAGGTGAACTGTGTTCCTCTATCTGATACAATGGTCCTCGGAACTCCGTGCAGACATACGATCCTGGTCATGTATATCTTGGCCAACTTCGCACTGGTGTATGTGGTTTTCACTGGGATAAAATGGGCTACCTTCGTCAATCGATCCACTACTACCCAGATTGAGTCATATCCTGCTTTGGTCCTGGGCAATCCGGTGATAAAATCCATGCCAAGCTTCTCCCACTTCCATTCGGGTATCGGCATAGGCTGCAACAATTCTGCTGGCTTCTGATGTTCTGCCTTTACTCTTTGGCATACATCACATACGGCTACATACTCGGCAATATCCTTCTTCATTCCCGTCCACCAGAAACGTTCCTTCAAATCCAAATACATCTTGGTGTTTCCGGGGTGTATCGAGTATGGCGAATCACGTGCTTCCTGCAGTATCAACTTCCTGATCTCTGGGTTATTGGGCACATAGATTCGATCCTCAAACCACAAGGTGTCATGTTCGTCCTCACGAAATCCCTTGTCTTTTCCTTCACTCATCCTTTTCCGTATCTCTACAATCTCCTTATCATCCTTATGGGCTTCGCGTATCTTACCCAGCAATGTTGACTGAACCTCCAACGTTGCAACGAAACCTCTAGGAACTATCTCCAAACGAAGCTCCCTGAGATGTTCTGCTAGCTCCTGTGGCAATCCCCCTTGTATTAGGGTATTTGCATAACTCTTCCGTCTCAAAGCGTCTCCCACGACGTTGGCCTTTCCTGGGTGATAGTGCAGCTTCATGTCATATTCCTTTATAAGCTCCAACCATCTCCTTTGCCTGAGGTTCAACTCCTTCTGTGTGAAAGTGTACTTCAAACTCTTGTGATCCGTGTACACATCACAACGATTTCCAATAAGGAAATGTCTCCAGGTTTTCAGTGCGTGCACTACATCTGCTAACTCCAGATCGTGCGTCGCGTAATTCAACTCGTGCGGTCGCAGTTGACGGGATGCATAGGAAACAACTCCTCCATCCTGCATAAGTACTCCTCCAAGTCCTAAGCGTGAAGCATCGCAATACACTTGGAAATCCTTGCGTATATTTGGCAATATCAGCACTGGGGCTGTCGTCAACCGTTTCTTCAACTCCTGGAAACTTTCTTCACACTCTTTAGTCCAATCGAACTTTGTCTCCTTCTTCAACAATGTCGTCGTTGGCTTTGCAATCTTGGAGAAATTTTCTATGAATCTCCGGTAGTATCCCGCGAGTCCAAGAAAACTGCAGATCTCTCCAACTGAAGTGGGTGCCAACCACTCAGTGACTGCCTGCACTTTGACGGGATCCACTGCTATACCTTCTCCTGATATAACATGCCCTAGGAATCCTACTTCCTTCAACCAAAACACGCATTTGCTAAACTTGGCATACAACTGATGTTCTCTGAGCTTCTCCAAAACCAAATGCAAATGCTCCACATGTTCCTCTTCATCCTTCGAGTACACCAGATGTAATGCCCCGGATGTAATACTTTCCCTTTTTGGCAATATATAACTTTGGCTTCATCAGTTCCATTCCGGGTTCTTCGTCTTTTTGGGTTTTTCGTTGTTTTGTCGTGTGTGTGTGTGCATTCATCCATGTCATGAGCATTGCATTGCATTTGTGTTGTCGTTTGCATCCGGTCCCACTTGTTCCTTCCCGTTGTCCGTTTCGAGTTCCGACGCTCTCACACGTGGCCGAGGCTTCCCCGAATCCTTCTTTTGTGTTTGGCCATGTAACGTTTCCGGTTTGGCGTGAGACTTGTCGTGCGATGTTGTTTTGTTATGTGTAACCCGCCTGTCAAGTTGCGTCGCGTTTGGAGGTCGTTTGTTGCTCCAACAGTTATCCTCATGGGCTAAAAGTACCTCCTCTTTGAGGCCCAAGACACCCCTCCAACAACCCACCAACTTAGCTCAAACCCTTCCCTTCATCTAGGCCGTTCAATTGCGATCTCGTGGCCGAAAACCTCTCCTCATTTGGACTACCCTAGTTCCTTGTGCCTATATAAACGTCCAACCCTCTCCAATTTTGCGTCCAAAACCCTAGTGTTTCCATCTCTGCCGCACCGTGCTTCCACCGTTGCCGAGCTGCGCTTCCAACGCGCCGCGCTGTGCTTCCATCGCCGCCGATCGGTGCTTCCGACCCCGCCGCCTGTGCTTCCCTCCTCACCGCGTGGGCCCGCTCGGCCCGAGATCGGCCCGCTCCTCCGCCAGATCTGGGCCGAGACCCGCCGTCGTCTTCAAGCTCGGATCTCCGCGCCGGCCCCTTCACCAGCTCGCCGGCCGGAGCTCCCTCCGGTCGCCGCCCCGAGCCTCCGGCCTGTTCCCTCACCGCCGCCCTTCGCCGCCTCGGCCAGGCCCGCAGGCCGCCGCCGTCGGCCTCCCCTCGTCGCTCCGGGTGCCGCCGGCCCTCGCCGCGCCCCTCGCCCCTCTCGCCGGCGCCCCTCTCGCCAGCTCGCCGTCGGCCGGGCCCCCAGCGCCGCCCGCCCGACGGGAGCCAACCGCGCCCCTCGATTGAAGGATCGAGCCGCTCGGGAGGACTCCGCTGGATCCGATCGGGCCCTGGGGCCGAACCCTAGCGGGCGGAACCCGCGCCCCGTTGACTCCGATCCGGCGCCCGCGACCCGGATCCGCCAGATCCGCCCCGACCCGTTGACCGCCCGTTTGACCTGAGATTGACCTCGTTTTCCTTCTAAGTGTTCAGTTTTTCACTGTCTGATGCATATTTGTGATGTGGATAACTTTTACTGTGCATGTCCGTTTTGTGTGTATGATATGTCCACATGTTCATCATGAGATGCTCTACATGTTGGTTGCTTTAGCTTGCATGATAGAATTCATCTTGCAATGTTTATATCCTTTGCAAAAGTGCTTGTGGTTGTTAGGTTGTTAAACTTGTTACGAGATGCCTAGTTGAGGAGCTTGTTGCTATTGATGTGGTTGTCCCCATGTTGTGGCGTCCTATGGTCAATGGTGTCTAAAAACATTCTTGGTGTGCCATATACTCTGCTCCTGGTGAACTTACTAACATGGGGGTCTTAAGAACTCGGGTGGACATCCTATGTCTACTTACGAATCCCCTTGAAATGTATGAATGCGATGCACCAGTATCGAAAAGAACTATTGCGGTAAATGTCTTAACCAAAAACTTACCGACAATAGCATCTGGTTGCTCTTCTACCTCCTCCATAGTCACGTGGTTCACTTGTCCTTTGTTGAACGGGTTGGGCTTCTTCGCGGCGCTTCCATTGCCGTTCCCATTCTTAGCTTCTGGGCAGTCATTGGCATAATGTCCATTCTTCCCGCACTTGTAACAGGTGACATGGCTGAAATCCTTCTTGGTGGGTGTGGACGGGGTAGGGCGGCTCTGGTTACTACTTGCTCCATTCCCATTTCCATTCTTAGGGCCATTATGATTGTGTGAGCTACCTCCTCCATGGGTATGTTGGAATTGTCCTACCGTTTTAGGGGTAAAACGAGGCTTCTGCTGAGCTCGAGAATTATACTTTCCTTGTCCATACTTCCTCTTGCGACTTTCAATCTGTTGGTGCTTCCCTTCAATCATTAGAGCATGATCAACCAGCTCCTGGTAGTTATTGAAAGTTGCCACCATCAACTGTACACTCATCTCATCATTCAGCCCTTCCATGAATATCTCCTGCTTAGCGGCATCTGTGGCCACATCATCTGGGGCATAACGAGATAGGGTACTAAACTCATCCACGTACTGAGCCATAGTACGGTTGCCTTGGCGCAAATTGTGAAACTCCCGCTTCTTCATGCTCATAGCCCCAGTTGAGACATGGGCGGTACGAAAAGCTTGCTGAAACTGATCCCAAGTCACATTGGCTATGGGAAAAGTGGTTGTGTAATTCTCCCACCATGCTGCGGCTGGTCCAGACAACTGATGTGCGGCAAAACGCACCTTCTCAGCATCTGAGCAGTTAGCAGTGGTCAAATCCCTTCCAATCTTGTGCAGCCAGTCATCAGCGACTATTGGTTCAATGCTGCTAACAAACACCGGTGGTTGTAACCTTAAGAAACGGGTCAGGTTATCCACGGGTGGTGGTGGTGGAGGGTTGTTGTTGTTGTTCTGGTTGTTCTGAGTGTTCTGGACAAGAAGTTGCATCAATGTGTTCTGCTGCTGGATCAACTGAGTGAGCTCAGGGGGAAACTCAAATCCGGGCTCACGTCTTGGAGGCATCTGATGGTTGTAGAGGGAAGAGATTAGAATAGAAAAGAGGTCTAAGGGAAATCACTACCCAATGCACATGAGGCAAACACAAACATTATCACACCAATATCAATTTCAAACAAGGGCTTACACGGATCTAATCGTTACAAAAGTGCTCTAAGTCTACTAAATGTGAAAACTACTAGTCATAGGAAGGTCTTCTAGAAATTTTGATCGGCAGAGGATTCCATGATGTCCGCTCCAGCTTCATCCATATAGTCCTCATCATCACTATCATCGGGGTCTGAGTCTGTGTCGTCAATGATGATGTAGTCTTCAGGTGGAATCTCCTTTGGTTCTTCTTCCTCTTCTCCCATGAGTATTCCTAACTTCCGTGTCAAATCATCATTCTTCTCCACAAGTATTAACATCTCCTCCTCGTATCCGTCGCGTGTAGACTTGAGTTCTTCTTCTAACTCCAAGTTTTTGGTTAGTGCTTTCTTCAAATCTATCATCCCTGCACACGTCTGATGCTCCTGGCGATGAATGTGCTGGTTTAACTCTTGAATGAACGAGGCCATAGACCTGTACTTCCGGGTGTTGATCATGTCCCACCGCTCATCTCTACGTCCACAAATCTGGTAGATGGTGTCCTTTAGCTCCTGCTTGTAGATTTCTCCAATCCTTCCCATAGCGATGTGGGCTGCCATGCTCCTACCTAGGCTCCAAGTAGGGGCATTAAAGGAAAATTCTATGGGGGCGGTGACGGGCTTGAACGTCCTTCCTGGAACTTGAGCTTGAATCAACCAGTGCTCCTCTTCAGGTAAAGTGGCGTTGTAGGTTCCAGTGAAACTTGGTAGTCCGATGTTTCGATATCTGGTGACTTCCTTCAGGTGTCGTCCAAATGGTGTATCTTCATTAGGTTGCGTGAACTTGTTCCTTGCATCCACCATCCTAAAAGAGTAGAAAAGATGAGGAGTCAGAAAAGAGAAGAGTGAATAGTGCTCTAGGATTTTAGCTTAGTGGTCGTGTCCTACAGTCAGCGTGGGCTCTGATACCATCTTGTTGTGACCAGACCTCAAGCAGTCCGATCTCTGTGCATCAGTGTCATCCCTGGATCAGTAATGCTGACACGCACAATACTTGAAGGATTTATAATAGAGTAGCAATCACACACTTATTACATCGATAGTTCCGACGATGAACTTATTACAATAAAAATGGCTTAAGGCCATCTAACACGATAACAACGGAAGGCTTGGAAGATAAGTGAGTCCATCAACTCCAACGGCATCACTGAGTATAGAACCACGACCTATAAGGCACCTTACTCGTCGTCTAAAAAGTCTGCAACATGAATGTTGCAGCCCGAAAACGGGTCAGCACATGGAATATGCTAGCAAAGTAACACATAGAGAGTAACAAAAGTAAAGCTATACTATATGCAATATGGCTGGTGGAAAGCTCTATGGTTACAGTTTTTTGCGGAAAGCCAGTTTTTCCCTACTGCAAAGGAATAGATTTTAATTAACTATCATGGTAGTTGAAACATCGTTGAGAAGATAAACATCCTCTCAACCCCAATTAATAATCATCATTAAACCCAACATTATTAATTTAAAGTAACATGATGAGATTCACATGATATCCAAGTACTAGATACTCAAGAAGTCCATAACCGGGGACACGGCTAATCATGATCAGTTTGTACACTATGTAGAGGTTTGTGCACTTTTCCCACAAGACTCGATCGCCTCCGTTTGGTTTCTCGCACTGCATGGTGTTTGAGAAACGGATGACCGAGACACAGTCTTTCCGAAGAGGTCCCCTTAACCGGATAGATAGGCCGGTACACCTACAATCCCTCTACATCTGCTAGCCCATCACGGAAAGGTTTCCCACAACTTACTCAACTATGCCAGAGCCCATATTGGCATGTGGCTGCACACGGAAGTTTCTAGTATGAATAATCTCATGATCCCTTTGAGCCTGGGTGGCGGTCCAAAAGAAAACAGGCAATCGTTGGAATACCCAGGTGCCTCAATCCACCCAGATGTGTGTTAAAGTTGCCACCTTAAGTTGAACCATTAATTAACAAACTCACATCTGTCATGGATACACTCACCCAATCCACGTCTACGAGCATAGCATAACCTATTTGCAAACGTAGAAGTAACTCCCAAAGGTTTGAATGTAATGCAGGTAATAGGTACTACCTCAATCTACTTCCCAGTCCCACATGTTAATAGCTCCTACTCATGCAATGTGTGAGGGTTTGACTAATGCAATGAAAACTGGGTAATTGGAAGGTATGATCAAAGTGTTACTTGCCTTGCTGATGATCCGCAAAACCTAGAGATTCAAAGAAGCAAACGGTGCACTCCGGGTACTCTATCGCAAACAAACAAGCACACAATAAATACTTAACTAATGCACGGGTAAAACTCAAATAAGAGATCTAACCAGAAGGTTCAACTTAAGAACTCCGGTTTGCAAAAGAACCAACAAAATAAAGCAACGAAGACAAACGGCGAAAGAGAAAACAACTACCAAACCAATCTGGACCTACGTCCAAATTTAACAGAGGCAAACGCTTGAGTGACTAGGTTAAACGGAAAGAGAATTTCGAGATGAAACTCCAGGCGCTTGAATCACCTGATTCTGATAAACGAGCGAACAGATAAACTAAAACGAAGATCGGATCAGAGATCGCGATCCGAAAATAAACTTAGGAAAAGAAAACTAATACAGCTTAACGAATGGACGTTCGTCAGCTGAGAATAAACGATGAACTCGTTCATTAAAACGAACGAACGGGTTAACGTTCACTAATTAACTAAACCGGAAAAGAAAAAAAACCGATCTAGAAAAAAAATGAACTAGGGTTCTAAAAGAAAAACCGATGGTTTTCTACCGAAAACTGGCCGGCGGGCGGCTACCTCGTCGAACGGTCGGCGGGCGGTGGCGTTGGCGACGGCGGGCGGCGGGGCTGCGGTGGTGGTGATGGTGGGCAGCGGCGGCAGCGTTTGCGGCGGCGGCGTTTGCGGCGACGACGGCGGCGTACAGCGGCGGCGGCAAGTGCAGCGACGACGGCGGTGCAGCGGGCTTGCGGCGGCGGCGGGCTTGCGGTGGCAGCGGGGCTTGCGGCGACGGCGGTGGTGTGCGGCAGGG
>LR738709.1:276480889-276512353 GCA_902687465.1 Secale cereale | reverse complement strand
TTTGCGGCGGCGGCGTTTGCGGCGACGACGGCGGCGTACAGCGGCGGCGGCAAGTGCAGCGACGACGGCGGTGCAGCGGGCTTGCGGCGGCGGCGGGCTTGCGGTGGCAGCGGGGCTTGCGGCGACGGCGGTGGTGTGCGGCAGGGGCAGGGGGCGGCGGCTTATATAGGGGGAGGGGGCAAGCAAACCACGGCGGCGGCGGCGTCGGAGTCCGACCCGGCCCCGACGGGGCTCGGTGGGGAAGGCGGTGCAGCGAGGCTGGGCTTCGGCCCAGTCGGGTCGGGTCCTCTTCTTTTTTTCTAATTACGCCGGCGCTACGAAGAAAGAAAACTCTAGAAAAAGAAATAAAAATCTAAAATTGCCAAAACAAATTTTCACCGTCTAAATAGAATATTTAGAACAAGATGAACATTTTCTTGGCACTAAAATGCATTTTTAAAAACATGCAATTTTTCCTAATTCAAATAAAACTCCAAAGAAAACTTATTTGATTTTTTTAAATCCTCCGTATTTCTTTATTTTTGGGAGAGTCATTTTACTCCCTCTCTCATATTTTCATGATAGAAATACTTGAAGATAAAATAAATAAAATCAAATGATCCTATTTTCAAAATTTGAGAAACCTCAAATATGAAAATATTGAAATCCCCAACTCTCTGAGAGGGTCCTTGAGTTGCTTAGGATTTTCTTGGATCCACCAAAAGCAAGAAAAATATGATTTGCATGATGATCTAATGTATAACATTCCAAATTGAAAATTTGGGATGTTACAACCCCTTCTCTCTTTTTTTTCTTGGGCTCTTTTTGGCCTCACCTCTTTGTTTTATACATTTTTCTCTCATTGTCTGGAGTCTCATCCCAACTTGTGGGAAAACCATAGTCTCCATCATCCTTTCCTCACTGGGACATGCTCTAATGATGGTCATCACATTTCTATTTACTTATAACTCAAAAGAAATAAAAATTTCAACTCGATACCTATAACATAGTATGACTCTATATGATTAAAATGAATGCTCAAGTCAACTATATGATGGAAGTGCATGGCAATATATCTCGGAATGGCTAAGGAAATGCCATAATAGGTAGGTATGATGGCTATTTTGAGGTATAATAAAGTTTATGCACCAGCGAAAGTTGCGCGGTAGGAGAGAGGCTAGCAATTATTGAAGGGTGAGAGTGCATATAATCCATTAACTCACATTAGTCATAAAGAACTCACATACATATTGCTAAAGTTTATTAGCCCTCGACGCAAAGTAATACTACACATGCTCCTAGGGGGGAGGTTGGTAGGAGGTAACAACGCGCGCCCCCGACCTTCACATAAAGATAGACAATCAAGGAATCAAACATATACGTGCATGGTTCAAGAATCACAAACCTTAACACCAATATCTTACTAAACACGATCATCCACTAGTACCTCCCGCATATTATCATCTCTATATCACAAACCTATTGCAAAGAATCAAACATATCATATTCAGTGATCCATAAGTTTTATGTATGATTTTATGACTAACCATACAATTGACCAATTTCGTTTGACTCTTTAAATGGATATAAGTGAAGCACACATGAAGAATTCTACTCAAAAGATATATGTAAGTGCAATGAGCATTCTACAAATCAACCATGGACTATCTCATACCAGCATGGTGCATTATTAAAATGAAAATACAAGGCACACGACACTCCAAGAATTTACGCATATCATGTGAACGAAACGAATCCGAAAACACACCGATACTTGTTGAAGAAAGATGGGATGCCTTCCGGGGCATCCCAAGCTTAGACGCTTGAGTCTCCTTGAATATTTACTTGGGGTGCCTTGGTCATCCCCAAGCTTGATCTCTCACCTCTCCTCCTTCTCCTCACATCGACACCTCCTCGATCTTCGAACACTTCATCCACACAAAACTTAACCAAACTATAAGTGCCGGGGTTAGTGGATATGATCAATCAAATCCCATCATGTACTGCTCTAACATTATTGTATAATTATAATCAAACATTATCCGCTGAATGCTATCACAATTCTATGGCCCCAAGTCAAGGAGGCGTCAACAAGAACTCAAACATACGCAAATAATGAAGCTATGACAGCAATCTGCTAGCTCCCATTTTAACACTACTCGTCGCTCTAACTTTCACTTTTCTTTTTGAAAAAGTTTTAGGTTCCCCTCTATTTTTTTTGTTTTTAAACTTTATAAAAGCACTCAACAGAAATAGATGACTCTCTAAAACTTCCGGGTTGTCTCCCTGGCAGCGCTTTCTTTAAAGCCATTAAGCTAGGCATATAGTGCTCAAGTAATGAATCCACCCGGATCCCAAGGTATATCAAAGCCAATTTTAATTAGCAATGATTTCTCATTTAGTAGTGAGCACAAAGCAACATATATCATGCAATGACGAAGTCAAACTCTCTTCATATATCATGCAATGACGTAGTGGAACTCTCTTCCTATCCATCGGCATGTCATAAAAGAACAATTGATGGACATCAAGTAAAGGCCAATGCATATTATAAGCAGTTTCTTGCAATTTTATCATGTTCGAAACATAAAGAGGTGGAGATGTAGTCCCTCTCTCACAATAATTACAAGTAGGAGCAGCAAGCACATGCATATTATACTCATCAAAATCATCATATGCAATGGTAAAAGGCAACCCATCAATGTAATCCTTAATAAGTGCAAACTTCTCCGATATATTGTAGTTGGGAGAATTCAAAAAGATAATTGGACTATCATTTGTGGGTGCAATAGAAACTATCTCATGTTTAACATAAGGAACTATAGCAAGTTCATCTCTATAAGCATAATTCATATTGGCATCTTGGCCACAAGCATAGCAAGCATCGTCATAAAGGGATATTTCAAAAGAATCAACGGGATCATAGCAATCATTTCATTCAACCTTCAGTAAGCACGAAGGGAAATTAAACAATGTATGAGTTGAGGGGTTACTCTCATCAAAAGATGGGCACGGGTAGCTAATCTGTTCTTCCTCCTTTTGTTCTTCACTCTCCTCCTCATCTTTTTCATCTAATGAGCTCACAGTGTCACCAATTTCTTCTTCCATAGACTCCTACAAACTATTAGTCTCTTCTTGGACAACAGAGAAGTGCTCAATATATGGTTTAATATAAACATTGGAAGCATAGTTATCATAGCAATATTGAAGTATGTCAAAATTTTCAGATTTGTAAAGAGTAATATCATACTTTTCAATCAAAGAACCAATTTCATAAGCACCCTTAAAAGAAACAAATTCTTCCATTTGTTGAACATCAAAGTAATTATAAACACCTTTAGCATAAGAAGATACGATTCCACTATCACTAAACTCACATTGATAAGGAAGGTGTTTTTAGGGTCTCTGGAACAACAAGTAAAACCATAAATTTCACATAAATTCCAAGCATAGCACTGCAAACGATGAATTTGATCTAGTAAAAGTTTTCCTTTTTGAGATAAGCGGTGTCGCACATAACAAGCATGCTCATCTATAGATTTGCCCTCAACTAATGATGCGGGGTCAACCAGATCTAGGCCGATCTTTCATGAAGAGGAGGGAAATCCACGATGAACAGAAAGAACACAAAGGGGAAAACACGGGAAAACGCAAGAGGAACACTCAAATCAACATGAAGATGGTCACACAAGTGCTAGATCCATGATACATAAAGAGATACACGATCCACGGTCAACAATGGAAAATGCAAGGTAGTCTTCTCCGGGAGGAGGTCTTGAGGGTATCCCGTAGGATCTTCTCCGGAGCGGAGGTCTTGAATCCGTGTGGATCTTCTCCGTAGAGGAGCTGCAGTCACTCTCGAGGAGAAAAACCACTAGTGGATGAGGAAGGCTCTAGGTTTTTGAGCTATCATAATGCTAACCCTAGCAAGAGGTAGGTGAAGGAGTATATATAGTCTAGAGGGCGAGGGGATACATAGGCCACAACCCAGACGAAATGCACACAGGCATCAGGAGCCGGATCTCCGGGCGTCGGGCCGGATGTCCGGGCCATCGAGAGGCGCCGGATGTCCGGTGTCGGTGTACAAAAAGGGGGGTACACTTTCTGTACCCCTATGACTGTGCCCGGGCAGTCTGAGCCACGGGCACCGCCGCACCAAGCAAGGCAAGGGAGGTAAGCCAGGGTAAGACCGAAGCTCAGGAGAACTAGAACGACACCAAAGAACAAGACCATGAAGAACCAAGGGACAAGGCAGGCTCCCCCGACAAGATCCTTGCCGGGGCCGGCTTTAGCAGCCCCGGCAAGACCCTTGCCGCGGCAACTCGCCCCACGCCTACGGAGCAAATCACCCTTGAGTCTGCTGCCCCCATAGGGCAAGGATTCGGGAGACATCCCCGTAGTGGCATGCAGATCTTTGTGAAGACATTCAAGATCAGATACATACTAAGAAGACGACGACCCTTGGCGGGATCCCAGCCAAGGAAGACCACAAGACCTCCGGCAAGCACCTTGCCGGGGATGGCAGCAGGCGCCGCTGCAAGACCCTTGCCGGGGCCCCGATAAGGCCCTTGCCAAGGACATCCGCAGGGCCACCATCAGGCCCACGCCGACTAAACTTGCACCGCCTTATGCAGCTGCCGACCCAACCAGCTGGGCAGGCACCTGCGTGGCGACATGCAGATCTTTGAAAAAGACCCACCATTGTGCCACCTCACCTGCCTGCCTACCTACATGGCATCTCAGGCATCGCTGGCCAGGGCGCGTGTCGACACAAGAAGGAGCGGCGACGGACAAGACAGATCTCTCCCTCGTCCCCGATAAAGCAAGGACACCTAAGCAAGACGCATTAAATGCGCCTTGTCATATAATGCGAGGGATAACCTCGCATCACTGTACCCTTTCCACCTCCTATGTGGCACCGTGGCAACCCCTTTTTCTATAAAAGGAGGCCCGAGGCGACCAGGAGGAGGATTCGACTTTTTGGAGCTCCTCACGCCCCATAGCTACCTGAAGAACACAGGTATACAATCCACCAAAGCAGGAGTAGGGTTTTATGCATCCTCGCGGCCCGAACCTGGATAAACGAACCGTGTGCTATCTGTTTGATCCGCTCTTCTCTCAACCCCGCGCCCCGCTAACCGTAGTAGGGATTCTTGTGATCCCATAGGTGTCGTTCCCACCGACATCTTTGGCGCGCCAGGTAGGGGGGCGCAGTTGTGAGAATCGGCTCTAGAAGTTAGCCCAGCACTCCTTCGTCTTCATGGCTCTTTGAGAAGGAAGGAGGCTGAAAGATCAGCACTCGAGCGGCTACAAACAGGAGCTAAGTTACATTGAACCCCGAATATTTCCATTCTATTATATAAAGTTATTATCCTCGGAGTTGTCGTTCTTTGTACAAAAAGAAACCTGTACGCAAATGGGGCTCTCCCCGATCGGCAATGCCTTTGTTCTGTTTTGAGTCCGCTCAACGGTTCAAATGGCTGCGTTGGAAACGGTAGGGTAGCCTTTCGCAATTGGCAAGGCTCTCGACTCTGACTCGAGTCAAACTCGACAGTTCGAGCGGCTGCGTAAAAGGTGGTAAGGTGGCTCACCCGGTAGCACGTTCACCCGGCAGGCCAATGGGGACCCGTCCCCAAAACGCCGCCCTGGGTTTCCGCGCCGGCAAGCCTACCCAGCTAGCGTAGGTTGGACGTACAAAGAGGCAACAAACAGGGAAATAGCATGCATAATCCCAAAAATACTTCAAAGTTATGTTACATCACATCATTGCTGCGGTTCTAACTAAAGATAAAACTTGTCTTGGTTGGGAACCCGCAGCGGCGAAGAAGAACGGGATGCCTAATCTCGGCGCTGGCCTTCCACCCTCTTGATTTCGTCGATGCAGCTGATGACGGGCTTGATGCGCTCCTTGAGCACCGTGAGGTCAGTACCATCCGCCAAGCGATCCATCGCGGCTTCGAAGTCAAGGTCGGGATTCCAATACGCCATCTTGGTGAGGACCTTGGTCACAACCCCCCGGCAAAGTCGCCGGGCCTCCCCGGCCAACGTGGCCGCTCTGTTGGAGTGAAGATAAGCCAAGGCTCCAAGGACGCCCTCGAAGAATTGGGTCAGCTTGGCGTTGATGGTCCCGCCGCACTCAGGGGCATACCTCACGTTTGGCATCCCCATGATGGCCAACTGCGAGGTGACCCTGCCGGTGACGTCCTCTAGGCGGCTGATCCATCTGTTCTCGCCCGCCACATATTCCTAGTGGGAGGCGGCCTCGTTCGCCCGCAGCTGCTTCTCCTCCTCCAGGCTCCTGGTCAAGGTCTCCTCCCGAGCCGTGCTCTCCGACAACATCTTCTCGAGACTCTCCAGCTTCAGCTTGAGATCTATGATGGAGTTTTGCGCTTCGGAGAGCTCCTCAGCCCTGCTGATGACCGCTCCTTGCGCCTCTACCAAGGCGCTGTTGAGCGTGCTCTTCTCGTTGGACAGCTTGAGGGCCTGTTCCTTCAGCTCGTCCCGCTCTACCTCCAACTCCTTCACCTTGCCGGCATGGGCCAGAGCCTGGGCATCGAGTGCCTCTTTGTGCCTCTGCTCCAGCTTGCGAGTTCGCCGCACGACAAGGGCCTCGAGCTCCTCATCCTTGCCGCGGAGTGTTGCAGCAAGCTTCGCCTCACGCGCGGAGAGGTCTTCTTCCTGGGAATCCAATGCGGCTTGATGCTGGTTCCGGGCGGCCTCGGCCGCGGCAGCCAAGTTCGCTGCCTTTTCCTGGGCCTTCTTGATGTCAGCCATCTTCATCGTGAGCTCTACATCGCGCTTGGCCAATTCCCCCTGAAAGGCCCTCTGCTCTTCGCGAGTCTGGTGAAACCAGGTCTGCGTCTCAGCAACGCGCGCCTTGAAGTCCACCTCCGCCTTGTCCACCGTTGCCATTCTGGACTTAACCTTGTCCAGACGGGCACGGTAGAGCACTTGGAGCTTTCGGAAATTGCCCCCCATAGCACAAAAAAGCTACTCTTCTGGAGAACCATCGCCGCCAACGCCCGGTTCATTGACCACCTCGAGCCCGGTGGCGGCGAGCACCTCGCCGTCGAAGACTTCCCTTCGGCGGGCGATCGGGAACTTGACGCCCCTGGAAGATGGACGAAAAGATTGTCGCCCACCTTCAGATATCTGCCAGGGCTCGAGGTTGTGGAGGAAGGAGGCTGATCATCAACCACCTCTTCCTCGGCTGTGGCCTTGCCGGCCTCCCCGGTGGGCCCACCGCTGGCACCCTCGTCAGAAGCCTCGCCGGTCGCCTTGGCGGCCCCCGCAGCGGTGTCGTCGGCAGCATCCTTGGCGGCCTCACCAGCGGTGTCCTCGGCAGCATCCTTGGCGGCCTCATTGGCGGCGGCCTTGTCAGCATCCTTGGCGGCCTCCTCGACGGCAATCCTGTCGGCCTCCGCCGCGGCCTCCTCAGCAATATTCCCAACAACAGTATCCACGTCCTCCATATCTGTTGAAGGAGGGCCTGGGCAGTAATGGGAGCGATGAAGCCAAGAAAAAGAATAAGGGAAAAACAGAGACGGAGGACAGGCGACTCACCAGTGCCAGGCTGTGAAGCAGAAGTCCCCTCCCCGCCAGTATTTGGCGCCGTGGCAGAGTCACCAGCGCCCAAGTTCCCCTCTTCCTCCATGGGTGTGGGCTCCGTGCTTGACGCCCTTGCCGGGGACGCCCCTCGCGGCGGCGTAGACGATGGGGGTGGTGTGTTGTGGGTAGCCCTCCGCGGCTCCTCCTGCTGCCGTTCCCTTCTTACAAACCCGACAAGGTCAACACCATAGCATCGAACACCTACCACATGTCGAATAAGAGGAGGGTGACGAACTTACGTTGGGGGCTGTGCCGGGGGCTGCTGTCCGGGCTGCTCAACACCACCAGTGGCGTCTTTGAAGCCCCAGCCGAGGGCTGACTGCTCGCCGAGGCCTTCGCCCTCTTCACCCTCTGGGCCAACGTCTGTGCATCCCTGCAAAAGCAAAAACGGAGCGAGACGAGTGACTTAATTCAGGGGAATGGAAATGGCAGTAAGGAACGGAGTACTTACTCGTCATCCATCTCCTCCTCTTCCACCACTTTCCTTTTCCTCTTCGGGCTGAGAGGCCGAAGATCAAAAGGGAGCTCCGCGTCAACATCCGAGTCGACATTTGCCGAAGGAGGCGAAGAAGGCGGGGTTTGTGCGCACCCAGATGGGGAAGGGGCTGTTGTCTTCTTCTTCTCAGCAGCCTTCGTCAGCCTCTTCGCTGCCGTGGCCCTCGTGTGACGCCCGGACCCCTCCTGGGTCAATTGAGGCCGCGTAGCCCTGCCGTGCCGGACCGGCTCTCTGTAGCCAGCCCGCCGCAGGACTCGCCCTCTTCCCCTGGCTGGCGTCGAGCCCGCCACCACGTCCTCCTCCTCCGACGACTCGTCGGCCGCATCTTCGACAAGCGGAGCTCCAGTGCCGGCGCTGCTAACCTCCCCGGCGGCCGCGCCCACCGGGTGAGCTCCTCCTCCTCCGTAACCGTTGCGGCCTTGTCCTCCACACCCCCGGCACTAGCGGCCTCCATGGCAAGCTGCGTCTCCCTCGCCCTAGTGGCGATGTAGTCCAGGTCTGCCTAGGTGGTGTCCATGACAAGCCACCGCTCGGCGTCAGCATTGACATATACCTCAATCAGGGTGTCAAAGAATTGCTGCAGATCCGCGTCTGTCGGCTCCTTCCAGCTCGGGACAGGGCCGTGCGCGTTACAGTCCGGCATCATAGCGATGATCTTGGACCGGCGTGAATTATTGCACAACGGGACCACCCCCGCTGGCAACTTGAAAAACGGCCCCTTGAGGGCCTTGCCGACCTTTGCGGCAGCCCTCGCGGCCTTGCCGGTCCGTTCGACCTCGCCATCACGATCCACATCTAGCTGAAAAAGCCGCTGGCAGAAATGGGCATGTGCCATCACCGTGAAATTGTGGTTGAGGCCAGGACGGAGTCGCATAATGTTAGCCGGATTAGTAAAGAGCCAGGCTGGCCTCCCCTTGTTGTGCAACGGGGCGATCCGACGGCGAATAAAGTCCGCCCCGATCATCTCAAGGGTGAGTCCAGCCCGGGTGAGCCGGAGAATCCTGGTAGTGGCGACAGTGAGCCTCCCGTCGGCGACATCGACATTGCCCCAATCACTGCCACGGACCGGCGGCACTCGGCGGACCTTGCAGAATTTTGGCGGGCCTTCGTCTTCAATCCAGCACCACCGGCCACGCCATTCCTCCCACCTCTCCTTCACGGCACCGTCCGGGTACGCCCCCTTGGATCTTGGGATCCAGGTGACGCATCCAGAGACGGCACCTCCCGGCTGGATCCCAAGGGAGAAATAATGGCGGAAAAGCACCATGTTGGGCTGCACCCGACGAAGCCTTCGCAAAGATGCACAAAAAAAGCCATGCACGCCACTGCATTCAGAGTAAAATTCAAGAGGTGAAAGCCGAAGGTATGCATAATGTCGCAGAAGAAATCGGAAAAAGGGGGACATAACCCGCAAGAAAGATAATCGATGAAAAAGGGATACCGATTTGGGGCAGGATCGGCGCAAGCGGCAGGAATGACACGCGTCACCGGATGTCCCGAATTCTCTCCCCCGTCTTCACTCCCCATAGAGGCCTAAAGGAGGCCCGGAGCTCGCGGACATCAACCGTCAAGGGGAAGAAGAAGGCGGACTTCGTCCGGTCCCCCAATAGCGCATTCTCCGGCGGCTCCACAGTCCCAGCGCCCTTGGCCACCCCCTTGCCCTTGACGGATTTGGGCGCCATGGCGGCTAAGAAAGTTAGAGGACTGAGGGAGGGGGATGGCGAAGCAACGACGGCAGGCGACGGCGGAAGCTTAGGAAGGAAGGAAGAGAGGAAACATCGGCTTTAAGATTGGAGAAGGCACGAGGAAAGAGGAGAAAGTGAGCAGCACGCCCACGGTTATTCCTTCTTATGGGGGAAATCGCGGACCGCCTCCTTTCACATTAACTGTGATGTGACGCATGCCTGTGGGAACCAACCCTACGCATGCCGCCCACATCACGTACACCCCTCGACACCGCGCCACGCGCGCGGATCGTGGGAGCCGCAGCGCGCGAGAAGTCTTACCACGGTAAAAACAGTCCCGCCTGCCCGCAGACCGTTCTGGGCCTAGCCCAACAACGCGTCGCGCTTATGTGTGGCCCAGGCCCGGGGGCTCCTGTTGGTGTACAAAAAGGGGGGGGTACACTTTTTGTACCCCTATGACTGCTCACGGGCAGTCTGAGCCACGGGCACCGCCGCACGAAGCAAGGCAAGGGAGGTAAGCCAGGGTAAGACCGAAGCTCAAGAGAACTAGAACGACACCAAAGAACAAGACCATGAAGAACCAAGGGATGAGGCGGGCTCCATCGACAAGATCCTTGCCGGGGCCGGCTTTAGCAGCCCCGGCAAGACCCTTGCCGCGGCAACTCACCCCACGCCTACGGAGCAAATCACCCTTGAGTCTGCTGCCCCCATAGGGCAAGGATTCGGGAGACATCCCCGTAGTGGCATGCAGATCTTTGTGAAGACATTCAAGATCAGATACACACTAAGAAGACGACGACCCTTGGTGGGATCCCAGCCAAGGAAGACCACAAGACCTTCGGTAAGCACCTTGCCGGGGATGGCAGCAGGCGCCGCGGCAAGACCCTTGCCGGGGCCCCGGCAAGGCCCTTGCCAAGGATATCCACAGGGCCACCATCAGGCCCACGCCGACTAAACTTCCACTGCCTTATGCAGCTGCCAACCCAACCAGCTGGGCAGGCACCTGCGTGGCGACATGCAGATCTTCGAAGAAGACCCACCATTGTGTCACCTCAGCTACCTGCCTACCTACATGGCATCTCAGGCATCGTTGGCCAGGGCACGTGTCGACACAAGAAGGAGCGGCGACGGACAAGACAGATCTCTCCCTCGTCCCCGATAAAGCAAGGACACCTAAGCAAGACACATTAAATGCGCCTTGTCATGTAATGCGAGGTATAACCTCGCATCACTGTACCCTTTCCACCTCCTGTGTGCCACTGTGGCAACCCCTTTTTCTATAAAAGGAGGCCCGAGGCGACCAGGAGGAGGATTCGGATTTTTGGAGCTCCTCACGCCCCATAGCTAGTTGAAGAACACAGATATACAATCCACCAAAGCTGGAGTAGGTTTTACGCATCCTCGCGGCCCGAACCTGGATAAACGAACCGTGTGCTATCTGTTTGATCCGCTCTTCTCTCAACCACGCGTCCCGCTAACCGTAGTAGGGATTCTTGTGATCCCATAGGTGTCATTCCCACCGACATCCGGGCTTGGCGCCGGATGTCCAGGCTAGCGGTGCAAGCCACGTGTATGCTTCTATGGTGGCGCCGGATTTCCGGGCTCGAGGCCGGATGTCCGGGACCTGCCATGCCGGATGTTCGGGCCCTGTAGCTTTGGCTGCGTGGGCTCTTCCGTAGATGCTGGTCCAGGGGCCGGATGTCTGGGCCAGGGTGCCGGATGTCCGGGGCCTGGGACTTTCTCTGGCTTCACTCGATGCAATGCTTCATCCGTGAACTTGGTGACTTGTCCATCTTCATGAGCCTCTCCGATGGGGTCTTCTTGATACCTGAGCACACAAAGCACATCCGCCTGAGGTAGTAGCCATGTCTCACATGATTCATATGGAAGTTGTACTAGGAGAGATGTCATCTCGGTCTCGAGAGCTCTTGCACGAGCATGAGTCATTGGTCCTTGAGGTACTTGGTGAGGCGATGGTAAGTCCGTGGGGATGATGATGTAGGGTGAAACCCTACGTGGCCGATCTTTTACGAAAAGGAGGGATCCCGAGGAAGAACACGAGGGGCACGAGGAAAAACACAAGAGAGACAAGGAGAAATCACTCAAATCAACCAACTTAGGTCACACAAATGCTAGATCCGGGTACACAAAGTGTGATACACGATACACGATCAACTAAGGACGATACAAGTGGTGGTAGTCATCTTCGTGAGGAGGTCTTGGTGTTCTTCTCCATTAAGGAGGTCTTGAATCCGGTGGATCTTCTCCGAGGAGGCCGCGGTTTCGTAGGAGAGGAACCACTAAGGTTTGGTATGAGCTAACACAAAGCTAACCCTAGATAGTTTAGGTAGAGTGACTTATATAGGCTAGGAGGGACGAAGGGGTACATGGAACTCGGCTCAACATCATGCACGCAGGCACTGTCCGGATGATCCGGACGTTTGTTCGGATGATCCCGGCTTCGGGGGTCCGGATATTCCGGGGCGGCATCCGGATGATACGGACGAGTTTGATCTGCTGCGGGTGGTCCGGATATTCAGGACTTGGTCCGGATGTCCGGGTTTGTCTGGATGATCCGGGTTGGGGTCCAGATGATCCGGCTTCAGCTGGGGCTCTCGGTTGTCCGCGGGCACATTTGTCGGATCGTCCGGACGTTTGTCCGGATCATCCGGGCTTCGGCCGGATCGTCCGGGACTTTGTCCGGATCGTCCGTGCTGGTTGAGTCTCGGCTGTTTGCCTCCTCCTTCTTCCTCCTTCGATCCTTCTTGTTCCTTGACTTCTCCATGGTTGCTCCCGAGGTGCCTGAGTATGCAAAGAGTCTCTGATGAGGGTAGCAGCCATATCTCGTGTGAATCAAAGTGAAGTAGAGAGAGGAGTGAAGTCACCTCGGTCTCGAGAGCTCGTGCTCGAGCACGTGTCATGGGTCCACTTGGCACTTGGTGAGACGAAGGTAGGTCCATGGGGATGACCTTGGGATGCTCCGCATCATCTCCCCTCCCTTGGGAAAGATCCGACCTCGGATCAAAATCTTCATCACCATGGAAAGTGGAGAGATCCTTGACGTTGAATACATCTCTCACGTTGTACTTGTCGCTTGGAAGGTCGAGCTTGTATGCATTGTTGTTGTAGCGTGCTAGCACCTTGAAGGGTCCGTCGGCCCGAGGTAGAAGTTTGGACTTGCGCTCGTTGGGGAAACGGTCCTTGCGAAGATGTAGCCATACGAGATCTCCCGGTTGGAACACCATAGGCTTCTTGTTGGCGTTGAGCTTGGACGCTAGGCGATGTACTTCCCGCTCGATCGTTGCCCTTGTATCTTCACGCACCTTCTTGAGATAGCTTGCTCGAGCACTTGCGTCCAAGTTGATTCGTTATTGTAGAGGTAGGGGTAGGATGTCCAATGGACACAATGGGTTGAAGCCGTAGACGACCTCGAAAGGGGACTTGCCGGTAGTGGAATGTCTTGCGCGGTTGTAGGCGTACTCGGCGATGGGCAAGCATTGCTCTCATTCCTTGATGTTTTTCTTGATCAACACGCGAAGACGCGTCGAAAGCGTGCGGTTTGTCACCTCCGTTTGGCCGTCCGTTTGTGGATGGTATGCCGAGGAGAAGAGTAGCTTGATGCCGAGTTTGGCGCATAGAGTCTTCCAAAAGTAGCTCAAAAACTTGACGTCCCGGTCCGACACGATCGTCTTGGGCACTCCATGTAGGCGAATGATTTCCCTACAAAAGAGATTTGCCATATGTGAAGCATCGTCGATCTTGTTACAAGGAATGAAATGAGCCATTTTAGAGAATCTATTCACGACAACAAACACGGAATCTTTTCCATTTTGAGTCCTAGGGAATCCAAGTATAAAGTCCATGCTTATGTCTTCCCATGGATGGTAAGGAATAGGAAGTGGCATGTAAAGGCCATGAGATTGAGCTTTTGACTTAGCTCTGCGACATGTATAGCATCGGTTGGTGAGTCATGAGACGTCACGTAGCATCTTGGACCAAAAGTAGTTCTTGGGGAGCGTAGCAAATGTCTTGTCGCGACCAAAGTGTCCCATGAGTCCTCATCCATGAGATTCCTGCAAAAGTAGCAAATGAAGCAAAGACTCGGGAATGCAAAGTTTGTTAGCTCTCGTAAGATATCCATCCTTGATGTATTAATGTTCCCAAGAAGTGTGAGTCAAACACTTAGAATAAGGATTTGCAAAGAAAGGATCATGCTCATATAAGTCTTTTATGTGCTCAAAGCCAATAACATTCAACTCAAGTTTTGTGACAAGCATGCATTTGCGGGAAAGCACACCCGCCACAAAATTTTCTTTGCCTTTGATGTACTCGATGACATAGGGTAAAGATTCGATGAACTCACTCCACTTAGCATGACGCTTGTTCAACTTAGTTTGACCCTTAAGATACTTGAGAGTCTCATGGTCCGTATGAAGAATGAATTCACGAGGTCTAAGGTAATGTTCCCAAACACACAAAACTCTCACCAAGGCATATAACTCTTTATCATAGATGTGGTAGTTAAGTTGCGCTCCGGATAGATTCTCGCTAAAGTAAGCAATTGGGCGCTTTTCTTGCATGAGCACGCCACCTATGCCGGTACCACTAGCGTCACAATGAATCTCAAAAGGTTTATCAAAGTTCGGTAGGGCAAGAAGTGGTGCGTGCGTGAGCAACTCTTTGATCTTAACGAATGTGGTGTCTAGCGAAGGACCCCAAACAAAGGGTGCGTTCTTCTTGCTCAAGGCGTGTAGAGGCATAACAATTGTGCTAAAGTCCTTCACAAAGCGTCGATAGAAACCGGCTAGACCAAGAAAGCTACGCACTTGTTGGAGATTCGTTGGTTGTGGCCAAGTTTTAATTGCTTCCATTTTAGTTTCATCAATGTGAACACCTTGTGAAGAAACAACAAATCCTAAGAAAACGACCTTGTCAATGCTAAAAGTGCATTTTTTCATGTTAGCATATAAGCGCTCTTTCCGAAGGGTTTGCAAAACCATACGGAAGTGTGTCACATGGTCCTCAAGCGACTTGCTAAAAACGAGGATGTAATCAAAGTAAACCACTACAAAGACGCCTATGTAGGGTCGTAGAACAAAATGCATGAGACGCATAAATGAACCGGGCGCTTCCGATAAACCCATTGGCATGACAAGACACTCATATAACCCAAACTTCGTTTTGAAAGCCTTTTTCCACTCATCACCCTCTTGAATGCGAATTTAGTAGTAGCCACTTTTAAGATCTATTTTTGAAAAGATGGTGGCACCACATAATTCATCAAGCATGTCATCTAAGCGTGGGATAGTGATGTAGGGTGGAACCCTAGATGGCCGATCTTTCACGAAATGGAGGGGATCCCATGAAGAACACGAAGAACACGAGGGGGAACACGAGGGGAAACACGAGAGAATCACTCAAACCAACAAGAACAAGTCACACATATGCTAGATCCTCGAAACACAAAGAGATACAAGATCCATGATCAACAAGGGACGATACAAAGGGTAACCGGTTCTTCTCCGTGAGGAGGTCTTGGGGTTTCCCGTGGGATCTTCTCCGTGAAGGAGGTCTTGAATCCGTGTGGATCTTCTCCGTGGAGGGGCCGCGGTCACTCACAAGGAGATGAACCACTAGATGAGCAAAGCTCTAGGTATGAAATGAGCTATCACTAAGCTAACCCTCACTAGGAGGAAGTGGAGGAGTATATATAGTCTAGGGCCACGAAGGGGTAAGTGGGAGAGGGATACATGGGCCTTTGGGCCCGATAACTGTGCGCAGACAACATGTAGCGGACGTCCGACGGCTACCGGACGTCCGGTGGCTCGCGAGGGTCCGGACGTCCGGAAGTCTTCGGACTTCCGCTATTTTCCTTCTGTCGTCGAAGTCACGGACGTCCGATGGCCTGCGGTCGTCCGGTCGCCTGGGAGTCGCCGGTCATCCGGTAGAGGCCGGACGTCCGGAGCCTGTAGCTTTTCCAGCAGCTTCTCTTGATCCTTGTACTTGGTGTCCTCGCCGTCTTGTCCAATGCTCCTAGCTGTTCCATGGCCTCCCTCTTGGTTCCTGGTCATGCATAACACATATATTTGAGGTAGTAGCCATGTCTCACATGTAGAAAGTGGAGGTTCGGAGAGGAGCGAGTGAACCTTGTGTCCAATTGTGTGTAGTTGAGGTCTCGTCGAAGTGAACATGGGGATGATCAAGGGATGCTCCGCATCATCTCCCCTCCCTTGGGAAAGATCCGACCTCGGATCAAAAAGCTCATCACCATGGAAACGGTTGTCGTGGACGGACTTGTAGTTGGACCGAGATGAAGACTTGGCGTAATCCAAGTAGTCCAAGGTGTCGTCGGAGTGGTATACATGCAAGAAGGGCAAACACAAACGACACTCGGAAATGCAATGGTTAGCGCACAAGTGTCTATCATGTAAGAATGGGTACGTGTGACAAATTTGGGCATGGCAAGGCACAAGATGCTTATCGAAAAGATGTACAATGACATGTAAAGCATTCATGTGATCAAATGCATTTGAGGTGCACACAAAGGTGTTGTGAATGTGATCAATGCAACCATTGTGCAAAATGATATCATAGTGTGTTGGTTTATCAAGAGCATGAACATGGCAATGGATGCTCAATATGTGTATGTTATCATGCAATTGATGGAGGACAAGATGATCATGATGTATGAATATGCCATCAAGAAAGATCACAACAAATTTGCTAAGGAAATGCACAAGCTCATATATCATGGATGACATGGGAATACAAAATGCAACAAGGCAATCATAATGTGAGCCAATCCATGGGCAAGATGCAAATTTGTTATGGGAATGATATGTCCATGGAGCATGGCATGTGAGCACACAATCAACAAATATGAAGGTTTTGGTGCAATGTGTCAAAGGGGTTTTGACATACCAATGCTCGATGTCATGGCAAGAGTGAAGGTCCGAAGGTGCATCCAATAAGTCCGAGCGCTCCTCATCTGGAAGGTCCATCTCCAATGTAGGTCCTCTCTCCAATAGATGTATCATGTAGATAATAAGAAGAAGACAACAATGAAAGAATGACCCATCCAATATGCGTATGTGAGGATGGCTCAAAGGGAAGGAGTTCACCTTTAGGAGATTATCGTGAATGTTGGTGTTGCACATCATGTATGCCTTCGCATGACCAAGTTGTCGCATGACGACACCGCCTTGTGAATCCTTCAAAATGAAAGAGCACGGCAAACACTCGAAAAAACAAATGAGGTTAGCGGAAATGCAAAACCTATCATTCGAGTGGTAAGATACCCAACAAGTGTATTCAACATGCTTATCATAAGAAAGGACAAGGTAAAGTGGCATGACATGTAAGCATATGATGCGATAACAACCAAAGGCATTAGGTTCAAACAAGCAAGCATGCATCACAAGTATGGTGTCCAAGTCTCCAAGATTAACAAACATAGCATTGTTGTACTCAATACAAGTGATGAGAGATGCAACTATTGGAGACAAATGACAATGATCAAGATATATCATGTGAGTGGCATGAACATATATGACATCAACCCAAGAAAGCAAGTAATAGTGGAACATGGGTGATGCAACATAGCAAGCAATCATAGTGATCAAGTCAAACAAGCTAGTTGTGCAAAGATGCAACGTACTAGAGGTAATCATGGCAAGCATGTCATGTGTGCAAATAGTGAGCATACGTGATGCACATGGCATAGCACAAACATGAAAGCAAGATATGAGCAAAATAGCATCAATGAGTTGATGAGAGGCCATATGGAAATAGCAACGGGATATCATGACTCTCCCAACACAAGAATCAACAATAGCATGGGGCATAAAGAAATCATGGCAATAGCTACTAGTGTCTCCACCAAGCATGCAAATACACATATAAGTAGCATAATGGTGAATCATGTGTAAAGGCAAGCAAGGGTCACAATCGCATGGCAAAGTCATATCAAGCGGTATAGCATGCAAAGTGAACACGATAAAAGGGTCATAATGTGATAATTGGTAAATAGCCCATAGCCGTGTGAGAGCCAAGTAAAAGAGATGCGCGTAGTGGTTGCGCAAAGAGAATGGTGGTAAGGAGATTCCACGGAATCCCAAATCATCGTTGCTCTCAAGAGCTCGTTTTGTCAACTCATGGGATTGTGAGGTTAACAAATGTTCATGAGTACCTACACAAAACAAAGACAAAGGGAAAATTGTGTGTGCGTGGTATATGTACACATCATCCATCATGATGCGCACGTGCATGTGTTGGTTAGCACAAAATAGCCAATTCTCAAATAAATGAGATGCGTGATATAGAAACATGTCATCCATCATGAGAGGTTTGTTGTTATGTATAGCATAATGGAGACTCGAATTGTGTAATGCATCATGATAAATATCATTGTGATTCATGGAATGCATATGGTGCACACAATCATGGTAATCATGCAAGGTATGGAATGCATCAAGATCTCCTAGTATGTATGAGGAAACTATGGGGGTCTCCTCATGAGCATTATTGGAAAGTTCACATGGAGAATATTGACAACATCCATAGCAAAGCATATTTGGAACAATGTGATCATGGCATGGCATAGTAGATGAATTGCGCAAGTCATGTAAAGGAAGCATGGCAATATCATCGCAAGAGAAACACAAGCCAATGACCATCATCTTGTCATCTATGCCAAAAGTGCAAATAGGATTTACTTTAATTTGGCATGCATAGTTACTATGTTGAGATTGATATAAAACAATATGAGAAATCTCACTCATAGCATATGACAAGTTTAGAGGGTTGTCGAACATGATGTGACCAAAAGAATTTCCACATGAGATCCTATGGAGCATAGCATCACAACTAGGCAACTCAACATGCTCATCATCATATTCATCATAAATAGGTAAGTCAAGACATGATGAAGTCGCACTAGCATGAAGCATGGCAATAGGTGTGTCAACATCATGCAAGCAATCATTCGCAAGATAGTCCACTAGTGGGACGAGAGAAGCACCATCACCTATTTTACCTTTGGAACATCGCTCATGAGTAGGTGAGGTGTTCAAAATCCAATCGTTCTCATCTTCATCTTGATGGAACCATGTGGGTGGTGCATCGTCTTCCACCATGGCCATCGGGTTGTCCATTGGAGGGACGGACTCGTCGAGGGTAGGCATGTCCTCTTGTAGGAGACCTAGCACCAAAGAAAACACACTCGGAGTAGAGGTTAAGTCGTTAGAAATCATAGTGGCCTCACATGCCCTATCAACTACCTCACTCACTAAGTGTTGTGGCTCACTCACTCCCTCGTGGATGCTCTCACTCGTATGGTTGGTGGAGTCACTCAAATGGCTCTCAACCTCACATAGGATGTGTGGCATGCTCTCATGTGTGGGGCTAGTGGTGGTCACACTCATCCTCTCATAGGAAATGCACTCAATGTCACATATGGTGGAGTCACTCATGTCACTCATGTGGTGGTGGCTCTCCTCACATGGAAATTGGGGCATCTCATCATATGTGGGTGTCGGAGAGATGTAGGTGCAAACGTCTCCATGCTCAACTCCAATCGTCTCCTCATCCATAACGCTTCCAAAGATGAATGCCGTAGGAGGTGGCAAATCATCACTCTCCTCCGAGGTCAAAGAGAAGGTCTCATGCTTGCTCGCGTAGCTTGACCCGGAGTAGTAGTCCAATATGGGCGCCGTCTTCATGGTGTCGAAGAGTTTCATGCTCGTCGCCTTGGTCGAAGGGGATGGCCCATGCTCGACCTTCTTGTCGCCGTCTTGATGTGGGGAGCTTCCGAAGATGGAAGTGTCGCCCTCGCTCGTAGGTGGTCGCCTTGTAATTGGAGATGTCGATGTAGGCGAACTCACGGGAAGTAGGCGAAGATGCCGTACGTCCAAAGGCGAAGATGCCTTGATAGCACTTGGCGAAGATGCCGAAGTGGTGGTTGTAGCCGTAGCACCGTCTTGGGTAAGCTTGTCTCGCGGTCTTCTTATGTTCTCTTGAAGCTCGGGCTTGGCGTGAAGTAGAGCATCTTCGGACTTGTAGGTATGCGCTTGTCGAGCATCTTCATGATGATGATGTCGTTGTCGTGCTTGAGCTCTTGGTAGATGTTGTTCGTCGTCGTTGTGCACATGATGCTTGGAGGTGACTTGCCCTTCATGACGATGTCGATGGTCGCCATGGCGGTGTGGACGTGGAAGACTTGCACTTGCATCATGTTTGTGCTCCGAAGACTTGTGACTTGAACGTCGCCGCCGAGAGGATGACGAAGGGGAAGAAGACTTGTAATCGACCACCAAGTGTCGGAGCTCCGCCATTTGTTTGTTGAAGGAGTCGCACAAGTCGTCGAAGGAAGCCATTGTCCTTGTCTCGGAGTGTCGTAGTTCGATGGCGATGTTTCCCAAGCACTCTTGCATTTCTCGTTGTAGTCCGATGGTTTTCGTGTGGATGTCCTTGTTCGCGCCGTCGATGTCGAAGACCGGAGATGAAATGCCTTGCCTATCCTTCACAAGACGCTAGCAAGTATGAGTGGGAGAAAGAGAAGAACTATACCAAATGTACCTTGACCGATGTTGAAAATGGATCAATGATCACTCAAATGTGGAACAAGGAAATAGCACAATTGGTACCAATTCTTGTCGGTTTCTCACACCTACACAAGTAAAGCTTATGGTGGAGCTCGGTGAGGATAGTGGCACAAAAATTTGATGCAAAAATGTTAGCAAGAGTCAATAAAGTTGAAAAAGATTCACAAATTCGCAAGTGAAACAAGTAGACCAATAGCAATATGGGTGGCACACGAAAACACACACACGGATAGATAGATGGGGTCGTGCAACCAAGGAATGAGCCAAAATGTGGAATCCACGAAAATGCTCGTGTTGCACAACACTAGAGAGACGCTAGCACGATTGCACAATAGGCGGATACGAACTTGTGCACAACCTACTAAGCAAAATGCAACGACTTCTATCCCAAGTATGCTATATGTATGTTATTCCGGTGGTACGATCCAAAATGATCGAGTATGACAATCTTAATGTAGTATGAAGCTATGGTTCTTGCTTAAAAGCTCTTTGCGTATCTTTTTATTTATGCTTAAAAGCTTGTTTGGCTCTTTCTCTTTTGAGCTCTTTTCTCATGCAAAACTTCACGAACCAAGATAGCAATTGAGTATATGCGATGACAACCTTGTGTCACAAGAGATGATACCAAGATATGCACCACGATGATATGGTATGTATGATATGGGAAATATGATCACTAATGTGCACAAGTAACGTTGCCGGCAATACTCGAATGGCTAGTCTCGATGGGTAAGTGACGCAAAAAATGGGCTAGGGGTTAACAATGCAATTGCAAGGGAATATACAATGATGTCGTCGATGTTACCGTCCGTGTTGATGATGAGAGGTGGTGCTCTTGATGTAGACCCGTTCCTAATTAGCCGAAATACCTTAGGAAACGGAAAAACCACAACTCAAAATCTCAAGGACAAATGTCAAATGGTGGTAGCGGCAATGCCGTGGTGGTTGCGGAAGTGGAATGATGGGCTATACACGGTGTCGGAGGTGACGTCACGGTCCCTAAGTAGCCGAAACACCTTAGGAGACACAAGCCACAACTCAAACAAGCTCAACAAAATTGGGTTAGGTTGTGTGGAAATGTATAGTGGGCAATGGGTATGCGGAAGTGGTGGAGGTGGTTGATGAAGAAGCAACGGTCCCTAAGTAGCCTAAACACCTTAGGAGACTCAAATCACTACTCAAGCAACCACAAATGCTATGGCGGACAAAAAGGGTTAGGTTGCGGAAGGCTATGGTGGCTATGCGGGTGATATGGTGGAGGGCCTAGGCAAAGATGCCAAAATCCACAAAATATGATGGAGTCAAATGAATATTGTGGTATTTTTGTGGAATGGGGGATGTCAAGAGCTTCAAAACGAGCTCAAGAACGTCCAAATCGGAGTTCGTATGAATTAGTTATGACCAAAACAAAAATCAGCCGAAGTCAAAATCTGGGTGTACCGGACGTCCGGAAAAGACCGGAAATCCGGTATTTTCTTCTGTATATGTGGTTCCGGTCGTCCGGTGAGTTCCGGACGTCCGGTGCTTCGTGAGGTCCGGACGTCCGGTAAAACGCCGGTCGTCCGGTGGGTCGGGGTCAACGCGAGATTTGAGATCCGGGACGCGATTTTGGGCGGAATTTGATGATTTTGGTGTCAAAATTGATGAGATTTCGTGGATGAAAGATGGGGAAACTTGGGGAAATGCTAGATCCACTTGAAACCAAGCAAATCCATGGATCAAAATCAACAAAATATCATCAAACCAACAGATCACAAAATTTTTTGGGGCTATTTTTGGTGGGGAATTTTCGAAATGGGGAAGAACACAACAAAAACAAGCTAGAAAACGGTGGAGGGGACTCCAAATTCGTGAGAAACGTGGCTCATGATACCATAATGATGTAGGCTAGGTGGGGGGCTCCAATTTCGTGAGAAACCATGACTCTGTTACCATAATGATGTAGGGTGGAACCCTAGATGGCCGATCTTTCATGAAATGGAGGGTATCCCATGAAGAACGCGAAGAACACGAGGGGGAACACGAGGGGAAACACGAAAGAATCACTCAAACCAACAAGAACAAGTCACACATATGCTAGATCCTCGAAACACAAAGAGATACAAGATCCATTGTAATGCCCAGGATGGAGTTATACCTCCTACGTGTCGAGGCAGGACTTAAAGGCATAAGTCCATCCTAGAATGATCTCAAGTTTGGTAATCTTTGCACATCTCATGTAAAAGAGGGGAATTGTAAACATAAATAGTTGGCTTACAATCGCCACGTCACACAAATACAATACATGTCTCAAACATCATACATTAAGAATATCACAACCCTCTAAGGGCAAAATCCAAATGTCAAGATACCAAACTTAAATAACATCCATAGGTCGGATCGAATCCTAGTAGAAGTCTCCACTACTGAGCATCCGGATAACGAACATAGTACCGACTACGCTCCTCGTCGTACTCCCAGTCCAGCTCGGTGCCATCACCTGGATAGCTCACAACTGGACCTGCATCTGGTGTGGTGAAGTAACTGTGAGCCACAGAGGACTCAGCAATCCCGTTCCCGGGTAACAAGACTATTTAAGCCTTGGGAGAGGATAAGGCTGGAAAAAAGAATAAGTGTCTGTAGCAGCAACTAGCAACTAGCTTACGTGAGTGAGAGCGAGAAGAGAAAGCCTCGGACGAGAAGTGATCACGAAGTGATCCTAGCTACAACACGTCAAACATAACCCCTCCGTGTTCAACTCCCGAATCCCTATTCGGAAATTGACGGTCACGGAACACACGCTGGTAGTGTATTGGAAACATAGTGTCAAGTTATCTACAACCGGATATTAACAAGCTCCCATCTGCCACATAACCGTGGGCACGGCTTTAGAAAGTTCATAACCCTGCAGGGGTGTTCCAACTTGACCCATTACAAGCCCACGATCCGCGGAGTCGCAACTCCAAAGTGGGAAGACCCGAGTATTCTCGGAATCCCGTGCTCAAGATATACCGAACTAAGGTAAGGCTAATCCAGCAAATCCTCCCGGCGTGTCGACACCCTGATAGTAGCCGCGCGTATCTAAGTCTCAGGACACGACCGGATGGGCGATTCTACAGGTTTATATCAATCCTCGAGTTTCCTCGTGGTGACCCCGCAGACTCCCCGTTTCGGACCAACACTCATGAGGAGCACTGGCCCGGGGTGGTTGATTAAGAACTCGGGTTAATTACTCCCTATGCAAGTTATTTAGTTATTAGGCAAATAGTACCAATGTTGGGACTTGCTGGAAAAGACTTAGCACTTAGCGGTTTATCGAGGGGGTCCCATACACCCCAACCGTGTTAGGAACGCATAATCAAGGAACATAACACCGGTTTATACGGTTCCTAACGGCATGAGTGGAACAAATCACCAAGCAAAAGGCTTAGCCTTCCACCCTTGCCAATATATAGATGATTTCATTTTAAGCATTTATATAGTGTGATATAACCCAACCAAACTTCAACATGAAGCAAGCATCTTCGATCTTCACCTGCAACTAGTAATGCTATAAGAAGGGTTGAGCGAAGCGTACTTAGCCAAGCAACGGTTTGCATAGGTAGGGTGGTTAACATGGCAATGGTTACAAGTAGGAGGCTGACAGGAAGAACATGGGCATCGAGGCAAAACTATAGAGCGGAACTACTAGCAATAGGCAAAGATAGTAATGTTATCGGGGTTCGGTCATCTTGCCTGAAGAGAAGTCGTTCGGATCGTAAGAAGGGTCCTCGTGCTCAACCTCGTTGGTAACCTCATGCTCGTACTCGTACTCGGTCTCAGCTTCCGGCTCTAAACAATACAATCACACAAGGCACAAATCAACAAGATGCAATGCGCACTCGAAAATGATGGATGCATGAAGGATGCACTACGGATGCACACGGAGCACGGAAAAATAGCACTCAAGCAAAACACCTCAAAACATGATAACAATATGTTATTATGAATCTACACAGAAAAACAATCAAGTTTCATATAAGACTCGCTGAAATCGGAGTTACGGGCTAAAAGTTATGCCCGAAACAAGAAATGAGCGAAAGCTGAAAATTACAGCAACATAGCAACTTCGGAGCACAAAATAATTAAGCTACAACACTCAAACATCATGGCAAAGGACACGAACATAAACTAGACATATCCTACAGCAAATAAGTCCAAAGGTGCACCCCCAAAGGAGCCATGGATCAATAGCAATAAGCTTGGACATATTGAACTTGACAATAAAATTCCGGCAGCAGAATTTTATTGAAACTTTGGAGCAAACGATAAACATGCTACAGCCACTTGAATAATCATGTGAGAACATGAATGGAAAGCCAACAATATATACTACAAGGAACAATCAAGATCCACTCCAAAACTAACATGGTTTGTCCTAGAACATCACTCAAACATGGCATCGGAACATTACATATTTCAGACTTAGTGAAAATCCACTAAGTCCTAAAACAACAGTTTCATCATGGCATCTAAAAGAGCAAGTTTAAGTCACCTCGAAACTAAACATGGCAAGTGGTAAGCACCTCATCAAAGTACACATGATGGAGATTCCGAAACACACAAGCATGCTTCATGGAGATAAACACAACGATAGCAATGAGCTCAACAAGATGGCATTTCATAACAAGTGAAACAACATCACAGCCACATGGCACTTTGCAACGATGATAAACATGGCAAGAATAAATCTAACTTGCTACCTAGCACATACAACATGTAGAGCATGGCAAGACGAACACGTGGACATGTCATTTGCATCATTCGAACAAACGAGCTAAAAGTTATCGCATGGCAACGATGGCATAAAAACATCACATAGCAGCAATTTTATCATGAAGCACTATTGCAACAGAAAAACAAGCACCTAGATGATCTCTAACATGCATGACACAAAAATATAAAACGTAGTGCTATTCACCACGAACGTCTGGACATGCTATTTGTGCAAAACGGAGCACCACACTAAAAGTTATCCTCAGTTGAAACTAGCATCAGCACACAAAAATTAACAGGGACTAGATCTAGGGTTTAGAAATAACCTCAGATCCGAAAAAAAACAAACGGCCCGGGGTTCGGCGGATCTGGCCCAAGCGAGGCAGCTGCTGGGCCCGCGGCGGCTGACTGCCGACGGCCCACCCGGCGGCTGGCGCTTCGGCCGGCTGGTGCGTCAGGTGGAGCGGCTCAGGGCGACCTCGGCCTGGCCTGGCGCCTGGCGGCCTGGCGGGAGGTGGGAAGGCCGGCCCATGGAGTGGAGACGGGGTGGCCCGGAGCGGAGGGCCCAGGCGGGGCGCCTGGAGGGAGGCGGCCCTCGCGGTGGCTTGCGGGCAAAGGAAGGCGAGGGACGGGCCGGATGAGGAGCGGCGAGACTGGCTGGGCCTTCGGGCTGCTGGTGCGGTGGCGAAGTGGTCCCAGCCGGGGGGGAGGCGAAGGAAGCCCAGCAGCGGGCCAGTGGAGCGGTCGATGTGGTCCAAGGGAGGGAGGCCCCGACGCTGGCGTGCGGGCTGAGCGCGGGAGGCGCTCGCGATCGAAGGAGCCGACTCGCCTGGCAATTGCGAAGGGCGTTGACCCTGCGGGATCAATCTGGTCGGCGACCCAGATCAGGATGACCCGATCCTGCAGCTGCGGCGGCGCTGGCTTCGAGGATTCGGCCGGCGGAGAAGCTGGATCTGGTTGATCTAGGAAGAAAAGAAAAAAAAATAGGGGAGAAAGGGGGAAGAAATAGGGATGCCCAAAATGAACCTAGGGGTCTATAAATATAGCAGATCTGCTAGGGTTGGGGATTTGGGGGTGTTAGGAGCCCTCCGATCGCGATCCGACGGATCCGATCGCGGGGAAAGTTTAGATGGGCCTAGGAGAGGGTAGTGGACTGCATGTAGGGGTGTTTCTGGGACACAAAGTGAAGGCACTTTGGACCCACACGAATAAGTGATGGGATAGCAAACGGAGTCCAAACGTGACGAGATTTGAGAGGCGGGTTGCACACAACAAAACAACAACACACACAACGACCTCGCGGCACACCGGCAACGTTACACGCCCAAACAACAAAGTAGGCCTACGGGACGTCACGGACACGTGAGGGAGCTCCGGAACGCGAAATGGACAACGAGAAGGAACGCGTGGAACCATATGCAACCGACAACACAAAAGCAATGCGATGCACATGTCTACATGATATGAATGAATGCCACACACGCACACAACAAAACGACAAAAACCCGAAAGACAAAGAACCCAGAATGGAAATAGATGAAGCCGGAGATATATTATATGCCCAAAAGGGAAAGTATTACATCCGGGGCATTACATCCATGATCAACAAGGGACGATACAAAGGGTAACCGGTTCTTCTCCGTGAGGAGGTCTTGGGGTATCCCGCGGGATCTTCTCCGTGAAGGAGGTCTTGAATCCGTGTGGATCTTCTCCGTGGAGGGGCCGCGGTCACTCACAAGGAGATGAACCACTAGATGAGCAAAGCTCTAGGTATCAAATGAGCTATCACTAAGCTAACCCTCACTAGGAGGAGGTGGAGGAGTATATATAGTCTAGGGCCATGAAGGGGTAAGTGGGAGAGGGATACATGGGCCTCTGGCCCGATAACTGTGCGCAGACAGCATGTAGCAGACGTCCGACGGCTATCGGACGTCCGGTGGCTCGCGAGGGTCCGGACGTCCGGAAGTCTTCGGACTTCCGCTATTTTCCTTCTGTCGTCGAAGTCACGGACGTCCGGTGGCCTCCGGTCGTCCGGTCGCCTGGGAGTCGCCGGTCGTCCGGTAGAGGCCGGACGTCCGGAGCCTGTAGCTTTTCCAGCAGCTTCTCTTGATCCTTGTACTTGGTGTCCTCGCCGTCTTGTCCAATGCTCCTAGCTGTTCCATGGCCTCCCTCTTGGTTCCTGGTCATGCATAACACATATATTTGAGGTAGTAGCCATGTCTCACATGTAGAAAGTGGAGGTTCGGAGAGGAGCGAGTGAACCTTGTGTCCAATTGTGTGTAGTTGAGGTCTCGTCGAAGTGAACATGGGGATGATCAAGGGATGCTCCGCATCAGATAGGGTGACGGTATCTAACGGTTATCGCATTTATCGGGCGACAATCGGAGCACATGCGAAAACTTCCATCTTTCTAAGGCACGAGAATAACCAGAACGGCACAAGGGCTCAAGCTTTCACATACATGACCTTTGTCGATGAGTTGTTGTACTTGCCGTTGTATCTCCTTGGTTTCCTCGGGGTTAATGCGGTAAGGAGCCTTGTTCGGAAGTCGTGCGCCGAGTATGAGGTCGATGCGGTGTTCGATACCGCGAAGTGGAGGTAGACCCGGAGGTAGCTCATCGGGAAAGACGTCCGAGAATTCCTGCAATAATTTAGACAACACTAAAGGTGGAGGTGGTGAAGTGTTAGTAGGTTTGGCTTCCCCTTTGCATAAAAGCACAAGGTGAAAGACACTTGAGGGGTTCTCACACACTTCTCTCATCTCACTTTTGGTGGCGAAAAGCACTAGTTGTTTCTTGTCACTCATCGTGGAGTCGCTCATATTTAGCTTGTGGCTCTCACTTTCCTTTTGGTGGCTCACTCTCTCACCATTCTCTCCACGACGGTTGCTAGGTATGTGTTTGTCGACGGCTACTTGACTTGGTGACATTGGGCGTAGCATGAACTCCTTTCCTTTCATCTTGAAGCTATAGTGATTGGTCCGTCCATTGTGTGTGACTCCACGATCATATTGCCATGGTCGTCCAAGTAGAAGGTGGTACACGGACATAGGGACCACATCACACTCAAGTGTGTCCTCATAGGCGCCTATCTTGAAGGGGACTTGCACGGTGTACTCGACTCCAAGAGTTCCGGCATCGCTAAGCCATTGGACCTTGTAGGGATGAGGGTGCTTTGATTTACCAAGTTGAGCTTGTCGCATAACTCTTCGCTTGCCAAGTTATGACAACTTCCTCCATCGATGATAAACTTGACGGAGCGTCCATTGATGCCGGCCTTGGTATGGAAGATATGACATCTTTGATCGTCATCTTGTTGATGTTGGAGTGTCAAGACCTTGGAGACAATGAAATTTGGACTCGAGTCATTGTCGCAAAACACTTGATGGTCTTCATCTTCATTCACTTGGAGATGCATAGCTACATGCTCAATTGCTTCCATCTCATCGTCGCTCATTGAGTCGTAAGAACCGTATCGTTGATGATCATGGTACGAACGGTCTTGCACTCAAATGACTTGGGGCCGCGCCCTTGGCATTTGAAACATTTGATGGAACTCGTCTTGGAGTTGTCCTCGGTTGGAGTAGTAGAAGACAAAGCTCTTGGCTTGAAGTTATTTATAGAAGGTGCACGACTTGATGTAGTCGCATTCTTGTAGTTGGACTTGTCACTGAAGTTTGTAGATGGCTTGGTAGAGGTAGGAGGAGACAAAGTCATTGAAGCTTGGTTGTAGGAGCAGAAGTTCTTGGAAGTGAACTTGGAGTACTTATAGTCCTCTTGAACTTGTCGCTCCGCTTTGGTGGCTTGATGTACTAGCCCGGGGAGATTGGTGTATGGATGAAAGTCCGCAATCTTATTGATAGGATAGTTGGGTCCATTCAAGAATCTCGCCATCGTTTGTTCTGCATCCTCCGTGATGTTTGCTCGTATCATGGCAATCTCCATCTCCTTGTAGTACTCTTCAACGAACTTGGTACCTTGCTTGAGGAGTTGTAGCTTCTTGAACAAGTCACGGTTGTAGTGTATTGGCACGAAGCGTGCTCTCATGACTTCCTTCATTTGAGTCCAAGTAGTGATAGGAGGTTCGCCTTTTGCTTCTCTTCTCTCAATGATTTGCTCCCACTAAATGAGATCATAGTCTTGGAACTCAAGGGAGGCCATAGCGATTTTCTTCTCTTCATCAAAGTTGTGGAGGCAAAAGATTTTATCAACTTTCAATGCCCATGAGAGGTAGTCTTCGGGATCAATCCTTCCGGAAGACTATGGCATGGTGAACTTAAGCTTGCCATAGCGATGCTCTTCATTGTTGGCTTGCCTATTGGGAGGGCGTTCTTGATTGGGACGATTGTCAACCTCATGTTGCTCTCGGCGGAGTAGATGTTCATTGTCATGCTGTACTTGCCGAGCTTGTGGTTCTTGTTGAGGTTGTTTCTCGTGTCGCGCTTGAGGAGGAACTTCTTGTTGCATTCGTGCTTGGTGGCGCCTCTCTTGCATCTCACCGCGAAGGAAGTCCCCTTCTTGACGAGTGTGTCGATTGCGAGTTGCCACATTGCAATGTGAATCACGTAATGCTCGTTGCGCCTCAAGAGCTTGAGCTTCTCAGCGGTGTTGTGCTTGACGATGAGCTTCGGCATCTTCTTCTTCTTGGTGTTGACGTGCTCGCTCTTGTTGTTGTTGGCGTAGTCTTGGCCGTTCTTGTGCTTTCTCAAGTGTAGATTGGTTTTGACGATGTCAACTTTCTTGTTCGTCAAGTAGGTCTTGAGAACTCTTGTCATGAAGTGGATTCCGGTTGTCATGTCGATCTTGACATGCAGCTTGACGAAGAGTATTTGATGTAGGTGTACTTGAGCCGTCCGTGGAGTCTGCGTGTCGACTTGAGCGGCTTCGTCTTTGAGAAGATGTGGAAGAAGAGCGTCGGTTGACTATCAAAGTTCGAAGCACATCGAATTGAGTAGCCATGTTGGTGTTGATGATGTCGAACTGCACTCTTGTTCTTGCTTCGAATTGTCGCGCGTCGGCGGCGACTTGCTCAATGTGCTCTCACATAGCTTCACTTTCTTGATGTAGAGCTCGTTGGACACCGAAGAGATGTAGTTTGGTGACGTAGTTGTTCGATTCTTGGGAATCATCGAAGAGCGGGTTCGTAGATGTACTTGGCCTATCCATCGTCACAAGCAAGTATGTGAGTGGGAGAAAGGAGAAGACAATACCAAATGTACCTTGATCGAAGTGGACAATGGATCAATGATCACTCAATAATGTAACCCGGAAATAGCACTATTGGTACCAAGTCTTGTCGATTCTCACACCTACACAAGTAAAGCTTTTAGAGGAGCTTGGTTAGGATGGTGGCAAAATTCAATGCAAAAGTGAGTAAGATTCAATAATGTTGAAAATGATTCAAAATTGGTTCATGCAACAAGTAGATCACAATCGATAAGTAGCACACGGAACACACGCACGGATAGATAAAAGTGGTTGTGCAACCAAAAGTGAGCGAAAATGTGGAGTCCACGGAAAATGCTCGTGTTGCACTACGGTAGTGATACGCTAACCGATTGCTTAATAGGCGGATACGCACTTGTGCACGACCTATAAGAGCAATGTAACAACTTCCTATCACAAGTATGCTATGAGTGTATGATGTGCCGATGCTTTAGCACAAGATGAAGTATTGCTATCTCATATGATCTCTTTTGATGCAAGGCATTTGATGCTATTGTGCTTTTGCTTATAAGCTTTGGATGGCTCTTTTGCTTAAAAACTTGTGTGCTCTTTCTTTGGCCACTTATGCATGCTTCTCGGATCAAGGTAGCTATTGTGTATGCGGAACACTCTTGTGTCACACGTCGATATGATGATGTAGTATGCAATATCTATGACTATTACTAATGTGCACAAGTGTCGTGGCCCGGCAATACTCAAATGGCTAGTCTTGGTAGGAAAGCTACGCAAAATGGTCGATGAGGGTCTATCAATGCAATTGCAAGGTAGTAAACGAAGTGTCGTCGATATTACCGTCCTTGTCGAGGTTGAGAGGTGGTCTTGTCGATGTCGTTCCGCTCCGAGATAGCCGAAACACAAACGGAAACGGAGAAAACCACAACTCAAATGATCCAATACAGAAAGAGGTAAGACCGTAGTGATGTTGGTTAGGCAATGGTGGTGGTGGTGGATATGTCGAGGGTATAGCGGAAGGGGTGCCTAGGGTTTATGCGGTGGCGGAAACGGGGGTGCGAAAAACTGCAGAGTGTAGTTTCGTCAGATGAAGCCGGATGATCCGGACGTTTGGCCGGATGATCCGGACGTTTGGCCGGATGATCCGGGAGACGGCCGGATGATCCGGGTGAACAGCCGGATGA
>LR738709.1:276314611-276480832 GCA_902687465.1 Secale cereale | reverse complement strand
GGGGGGGTCAAACCATGCGGGTTGAGCTCGGGGAAGAGGGAAAAATGGTGGAGACAAATTTTTTCTCGGATTTTCGGTGGTTTTTGAGTGTGGGGGAGGTGGGGAAAAGGATAATTCACTTGTCACACAACTTAACCACATATCACAATCAACAAAATCTCATCAAAACACACAAATCAAAAAAAAATTGTGGGGCTAAATTTGGACGAAAAACAACAGAAACAAGCTAGAAAACAAGGTGTGGGGCTCCAAATTCATGATCAACCAAGGCTCATGATACCATAGATGATGTAGGGTGAAACCCTACGTGGCCGATCTTTCACGAAAAGGTGGGATCCCGAGGAAGAACACGAGGGGCACGAGGAAAAACACAAGAGAGACAAGGAGAAAACACTCAAATCAGCCAACTTAGGTCACACAAATGCTAGATCCGGGTACACAAAGTGCGATACACGATACACGATCAACTAAGGACGATACAAGTGGCGGTAGTCATCTCCGTGAGGAGGTCATGATGTTCTTCTCCGTTAAGGAGGTCTTGAATCCGGTGGATCTTCTCCGAGAAGGCCGCGGTCTCGTAGAAGAGGAACCACTAAGGTTTGGTATGAGCTAACACAAAGCTAACCCTAGATAGTTTAGGTAGAGTGACTTATATAGGCTAGGAGGGACGAAGGGGTACATGGGCCTTGGCCCAACATCATGCACGCAGGCACCGTCCGGATGATCCAGACGTTTGTCCGGATGATCCGGGCTTCGGGGGTCCGGATGATCCGGGGCGGCGTCCGGATGATCCTGACGAGTCTCATCTGCTGCGGGTGGTCCGGAGATCCAGGACTTGGTCCAGACGTCCGGGTTCGTCCGGATGATCCGGGCTGGGGTCCGGATGATCCGCCTCCAGCTGGGGCTCTCGGGTGTCCGCGGGCACATTTGCCGGATCGCCCAGACGTTTGTCCGGATCATCCAGGCTTCGGCCGGATCGTCCGGGACTTCGTTCGGATCGTCCGGGCTGGCTGAGTCTCGGCTGTTTTCCTCCTCCTTCTTCCTCCTTCGATCCTTCTTGTTCCTGGACTTCTCCATGGTTGCTCTCGAGGTGCCTGATTATGCAAAGAGTCTCTGATGAGGGTAGCAGCCATATCTCGTGTGAATCAAAGTGACGTAGAGAGAGGAGTGAAGTCATCTCGGTCTCGAGAGCTCGTGCTCGAGCACGTGTCATGGGTCCACTTGGCACTTGGTGAGACGAAGGTAGGTCCATGAGGATGACCTTGGGATGCTCCGCATCAGATGACCTTGGGATGCTCCGCATCATCTCCCCTCCCTTGGGAAAGATCCGACCTCGGATCGAAATCTTCATTACCATGGAAAGAAGAGAGATCCTTAACATTGAAGGTATCGCTCACGTTGTACTTGTCACGTGGAATGTCTATCTTGTAGGCATTGTTGTTGTAGCATGCTAGCACCTTGAAGGGTTCGTCGGCGCGAGGTAGTAGTTTGGACTTGCGCTTGTTGGGGAAGCGGTCCTTGCGAAGATGAAGCCATACGAGATCTCCCTGTTGGAACACCCTTGGTGTCTTCTTGACGTTGAGCTTGGTGGCGAGGCGATGTACTTGCCGCTCGATTGTTGCCCTTGTATCTTCGTGCATCTTCTTGAGGTAACTTGCTCGTGCACTTGTGTCCATGTTGATGCGCTCTTGTAGAGGTAGAGGAAGAATATCCAATGGGGACAATGGGTTGAAGCCGTAGACGATCTCGAAGGGGTACTTGCCGGTTGTGGAGTGTCTTGCGCGGTTGTAGGCGTACTCGGCGATGGACAAGCATTGCTCCCATTCCTTGATGTTATTCTTGATCAATACGTGAAGAAGTGTCGATACCGTCCGGTTCGTCACCTCCGTTTGGCTGACCGTTTGTGGGTGATATGCCGAAGAGAATAGGAGCTTGATGCCGAGTTTGGCACATAGAGTTTTCCAAAAGTAGCTCAAGAACTTGACATCACAGTCCGATATGATCGTCTTGGGCACACCATGTAGGCGCAATATTTCCCTACAAAATAGATTCACCACATGTGAAGCATCGTCGATCCTGTTGCAAGTAATGAAGTGAGCCATTTTGGAGAATCTATCCACAACAACAAACATGGAATCCTTTCCACTTTGAGTTCTAGGTAATCCAAGTACAAAGTCCATGCTAATGTCTTCCCAAGGTTGGTATGGAATAGGAAGTGGCATGTAAAGACCGTGAGATTGAGCTTTGGACTTAGCTTTGCGGCACGTTGAACACCGGTTGGTGAAGCGTGAAACCTCACGGAGCATCTTGAGCCAAAAGTAATTCTTGGAGAGCGTTGCGAAACTCTTATCGTGTCCGAGATGTCCCATAAGTCCTCCTCCATGAGATTCCTGCAAAAGAAGCAAACGAAGAGACGACTCTGGAATGCAAAGTTTGTTAGCTCTCATGAGATATCCATCCTTGATATAGTACTGTTCCCAAGAAGTGTGCGTTATACATTTGGCATAAGGATTTTCAAAGAAAGGACCATGCTCATATAAGTCTTTTATGTGCGCAAAGGCAATAACATTCAACTCAAGTTGGGTAACAAGCATGCATTTGCGCGAAAGCGCATCCGCCACAACATTCTCTTTACCTTTGATGCATTTGATGGCATAGGGACAAGACTCAATGAACTCACACCACTTAGCATGACGCTTGTTTAACTTAGTTTGACCCTTGAGATACTTGAGCGTCTCATGGTCCGTGTGAAGAATGAATTCATGAGGGCGAAGATAGTGTTCCCAAACACGCAAAACTTTCACCAAGGCATGGAGCTCTTTATTATAAATTGGATAGTTAAGTTGCGCTCCGGAAATTTTTTCACTAAAATATGCAATCGAGCGCTTTTCTTGCATTAACACGCCTTCTATGCCGGTACCACTAGCGTCACAATGAATCTCAAAAGGTTTTTCAAAGTTTGGTAGGGAAATAAGTGGTGCGTGGGTAAGCAAGGTTTCTAACTCATTGAATGCGGTGTCTTGCGAAGGACCCCAAATAAAGGGTGCATTCTTCTTGCTCAAGGCGTGTAGAGGCATAGCAATTGTGCTAAAGGCCTTCACAAAACGTCGATAGAAACCGGCTAAACCTAGAAAGATGTGCACTTGTTAGAGATTCATTGGTTGTGGCCAAGTTTTAATTGCTTCAATTTTAGTTTCATCAACGTGAACACCTTGTGAAGAAACGACAAATCCTAGGGAAACAACCTTATCAACGCCAAAAGTGCATTTATCCATGTTAGCATATAAGCGCTCTTTCCGAAGGGTTTGCAGAACCATACGGATGTGTGTAAGGTGATCCTCAAGCGATTTGCTAAACACGAGGATGTCATCAAAGTAAACCACTACAAAGACGCCTATATAAGGTCGAAGAACATAATGCATGAAAGAGCCGGGCGCTTCCAATAAGCCCATCGGCATGACCAACCACTCATTTAATCCAAACTTGGTTTTGAAAGCCGTTTTCCACTCATCACCCTCTTGAATGCGAATTTGGTAATAGCCACTTTTAAGATCGATTTTTGAAAAGATGGTAGCACCACATAATTCATCGAGCATATCGTCTAAGCGTGGAATGGGGTGACAGTATCTAACGGTGATAGCATTTATCGGGCGACAATCGGAGCACATGCGAAAGCTTTCATCTTTCTTAGGCACGAGAATAACCGGAACGGCACAAGGGCTTAAGCTTTCACGTACATGGCCTTTGTCGATGAGTTGTTGCACTTGCCGTTGAATCTGCTTGGTTTCCTCGAGGTTGACGCGGTAAGGAGCCTTGTTTGGAAGTGGTGCGTCGGGTATGAGGTCGATGTGGTGTTCGATGCTGCGAAGTGGGGGTAGATCCGGTGGTAGCTCATCGGGAAAGACGTCCGAGAATTCCTGCAACAATTAAGACAACACTAAAGGTAGAGGTGGTGAAGTGTTAGTAGGTGTTGCTTCGCCTTTGCATAGAAGCACACGGTGAAAGACGCTCGAGGGGTTCTCACACACTTCTCTTATCTCACTTTTGGTGGCGAATAACACTAGTTGTTTCTTGTCACTCTTTGTGGAGTCGCTCAAATTTGGCTTGTGGCCCTCACTTTCCTTTTGATGGTTCACTCTCTCACCATTTTCTCCATGATGGTTGGTTGGTATGTGTTTGTCGGCGGCTACTTGACTTGGTGACATTGGGCGTAGCACGAACTCTTTGCCCTTCATCTTGAAGCTATAATGGTTGGTCCGTCCGTTGTGGGTGACTCCACGATCATATTGCCATGGTCGACCAATTAGAAAGTGGCATACACACATAGGGACCACATCACACTCAAGTGTGTCCTCGTAGGCGCCTATCTTGAAGGATACTTGCACGGTGTGCTCGACTCGAATAGTTCCGACGTCGCTTAGCCATTGGACCCTGTATGGGTGAGGGTGCTTTGTCTTGATCAATTGTAGCTTGTCGCAAAGCTCCTCACTTGCCAAGTTATGACAACTTCCTCCATCGATGATAACCTTGACGGAACGTCCATTGATGTCGACCTTGGTGTGGAAGATGTGACATCATTGATCTTCGTCTTGATGATGTTGAAGTGTCAAGACCTTGGAGGCAACGAGATTGGGACTTGAGTCATTGTCACAAAACACTTGATGGTCTTCATCTTCATTCACTTGGCGATGCATAGCTACATGCTCAAGGGCTTCCATCTCGTCATTGCTCATTGAGTCATAGGATCCGTCATCATTGATCATCATGGTACGAACTGTCTTGCACTCAAATGACTTGTGTCCGCGTCCTTGGCATTTGAAACACTTGATGGAGCTCGTCTTGGAGTTATTGTCGGTTGGAGTTGTAGATGATGAAACTCTTGGCTTGAAGTTGTTCGTAGATGGTGGACGACTTGTTGTAGTCTCGTTCTTGTAGCTTGACTTGACACCGAAGCTTGTAGAAGGTTTTGTAGAGGTAGGAGATGTTGTAGTCGTTGAGGCTTGGTTGTAGGAGCCGTTGTTCTTGTAGGGGAACTTTGAGTACTTGTAGTCCTCTTGAACTTGTCGCTCCTCTTTGGTTGCTTGGCATACTAGCTCGAGGAGATTCGTGTATGGTTGAAAGTCTGCAATCTTCTTGATAGGATAGTTGAGTCCATTCAAGAATCTCGCCATCATTTTCTCTTCATCTTCCGTGATGTTGACTCTTATCATGGCAATCTCCATCTCCTTGTAGTTCTCTTCAATGGACTTGGTTCCTTGCTTGAGGAGTTGCAACTTTTTGAACAAGTCACGGTTGTAGTGAGTTGGCACGAAACATGCTCTCTTGACTTCCTTCATTTGAGTCCATGTAGTGATAGGCAGTTCGCCTTTTGCTTCTCTTTACTCGATGATTTTCTCCCACCAAATGAGAACATAGTCTTGGAACTCAAGGGACGCCATTGCAATCTTCTTTTCTTCATCAAAATTGTAGAGGTGAAAGACCTTGTCAACTTTCAATGCCCATGAGAGGTAGTCATCGGGGTCAATGCTTCCGGAGAACTTTGGCATGGTGAACTTAAGGCCATAGCGATGCTCTTCATTGTATGCTTGCCTATTGTGAGGGCGGTCCTTATTTGGACGATTGTCAACCTCATGTTGCTCTTAACGGAGTTGATGGTCATTGTCATGTTGTTCTTGCCGAGCTTGTGGTTTTGTTGAGCTTGTTGCTCTTGTCGCGCTTGAGGAGGAACATGATGTTGCATTCGTGGTTGATGACGCCACTCTTGCATCTCATATTGAAGGGCCTCCTCTTCTTGACGAATGTTTCGATTGCGAGTTGCCACATTGTGATGTGAATCATGTAGGGCACGTTGCTCCTCCAGAGCTTGGGCTTCTCGACGTTGTTGTGCTTGATATTGAGCCTCGGCATCTTGTGCTTCTTGGTGTTGACGTGCTCACTCTTCATGTTGTTAGCATAGTCGTTGCCATTCTTGCGCTTGCTCAAGTGTAGCTTGGTTTTGATGATGTAGACTTTCTTGCTCTTCAAATAGCTCTTGGGAACTCTTGTCATGAATGGGGTTCTGGTTGTTATATCGAGCTTGACATGCGGCTTGACGAAGAGTGTTTGATATAGGTGTACTTGAGCCGGACGTGTAGTTGGTATGACGACTTGAGCGGCTTCGTCTTTGAGAAGATGTGGATGAGGAGCGTCGGTTGACTATCAAAGTCCGTAGCTCATCGAATTGAGTAGTCATGTTGGTGTTGATGATATCGAATCGCTCACGTGTGTCGGCGGTGACTTGCTCAATGCGTTCTTTCATAGCTTCATTCTCTTGATGTAGAGCTCGTTGGACACCGAAAAGATGTAGTTTGGTGACGTAGTTGTTCGATTCTTGAGGATCATCAAACAGCGGGTTCGTATATGTACTTGGCCTATCCATCATTGCAAGCAAGAATGTGACTGGGAGAAAGGAGAAGACAATACCAAATGTACCTTGACCGAAGTTGAAGATGGATCAAAGATCACTCAATAATGTAACCCGAAAATAACACTATTGGTACCACTTCTTGTCGATTCTCACACCTACACTAGTAAAGCTTTGAGTGGAGCTTGGTTAGGATGGTGGCACAAAGTCAATGCAATTGTCAAAGAGACTCAATGATGTTGAAAATGATTCACAATTTGCTCATACAACAAGTAGATCACAAGCAATAGGTAGCACATGAAACACACGCACGGATAGATAAATGTGGTTGCGCAACCAAGGTGAGCGAAAATGTGGAATCCACGGAAAATGCTCATGTTGCACAACACTAGAGAGACGCTAACTAATTGCTTAATAGGCGGATCCGCACTTGTGCACGACCTATAAGAGGCAAAACGTAACGACTTCCTATCACAAGTATACTATGAGTGTATGATGTGCCGAAGCTTGAGCACAAGATGATGTATTGCTATTTCATATGATCTCTTTTGATGCAAGGCGTATGATGCTATTGTCCTTTTGCTTATAAGCTTTTGATGGCTCTTGTTGCTTAAAAGCTTGCGAGCTCTTTCTTTGGCCACTTATGCATGCTTCTCGTATCAAGGTAGCTATTGTGTATGCGGGACACTCTTGTGTCACCCGAAGATATGATGATGTAGTATGCAATATCTATTACTATCACTAAGGTGCACAAGTGCCATGGCCCGACAATACTCAAATGGCTAGTCTCGATGGGAAAGCTACGCAAAATGGTCTATAGGGTGACAATGCAATTGCAAGGTGAAATAAACAAGGTGTCGTCGATGTTACCGTCCTTGCCGCGGATGAGCGGTGATGTCGTCAAAGTCGTTTCGTTCCGAGGTAGCCTAAACATCCAAGGAAACGGTGAAACCACAACTCAAGTATCCAAGGCAAAGAGAGACAAAATTGGCAAAATCGTAGCGGTTAAGCGATGGTGGTTGCAGAAGTGGTGGTGGTATGCGGAAGGTTTGGTGAGATACCAAACGAAAATGGGTGAGACTGAGTGCAAAGTGTTGCGGATGGGGAGGGTTTTGGTTGAAGGAGGCCGGATGTCCGGGATTCCGGAGGCCCTGAAGAACTCCGTGGACTAGATAACTTCCGAGGCCAAATTCGTCGGATTTTGCGGATCAAAATTGGGGAAAAAGTGGGGAAAAGCTAGATCCACTCATGGCACAGCAAATCCATGGAACAAATTCAACAAAGTCTCGTCAAATCATCAGATCACGAAAAAAATTGGGGCTATTTTTGGTGGGGAATTTTCGAATTTGAGGAAACACAACAAAACAAGGCTAGAAAACGGTGGGGAGGCTTCAAATTCGTGATGAACCAAGGCTCTGATACCATATGATGCGGGGTCAGCCCGATCTAGGCGGATCTTTCATGAAGATGAGGGAAATCCACGATGAACATGAAGAAAACAAAGGGGAAAACATGGGAAAACGCAAGAGGAACACTCAAATCAACATGAAGATGGTCACACAAGTGCTAGATCCATGATACATCAAGAGATACACGATCCATGATCAACAATGAACGATACAAGGTAGTCTTCTCCGGGAGGAGGTCTTGAGGGTATCCCGTAGAATCTTCTCCGGAGTGGAGGTCTTGAATCCGTGTGGATCTTCTCCGTAGAGGGGCCATAGTCACTCTCTAGGAGATGAACCACTAGTGGATGAGCAAGGCTCTAGGTTTTTGAGATATCAACCCTAGCAAGAGGTAGGTGAAGGAGTATATATAGTCTATAGGGTGAGGGAATACAAGGGCCACGGCCCAGATGAAATGCATGCAGGCATCAGGAGCCGGATGTCCTGGCTGTCGGGAGGCGCCGGATGTCCAGGCTAGCAGGGCAAGCCACGGGTATGCTTCTGTAGTGCCGCCGGAGTTCCGGCCTCGAGGCCGGATGTCCGGGCCCTGCCGTGTCGGATGTCCGGGGCTAGGCCGCATGTCCGGGCCCTATAGCTTCGGCTGCGTGGGCTCTTTTGTAGATGCTGGTCCAGGGGCCGGATGTCCGGGCTAGGGTGCCGGATGTCCGGGGCCTGGGACCTTCTCCGGCTTCACTCGATGCAAGTCTTCATCCGTGAACTTGGTGACTAGTCCATCTTCATGAGCCTCTCTGATGGGGTCTTCTTGATACGTGAGCACACAAAACACTTTCGCCTAAGGTAGTAGCCATGTCTCACATGATTCATATGGAAGTTGGACTAGGAGAGATGTCACCTCGGTCTCGAGAGCTCTTGCACGGGCACGAGTCATTGGTCCTTGAGGTACTTGGTGAGGCGATGGTAAGTCCATGGGGATGACCTTGGGATGCTCCGCATCAACTAAGCTAGTTGGGGTTTCAGCACGAGCACTTAGGGAACGAAGATGATCCAAGTAAAAAGCTTTAGCAGTATGATAGATTTTGGGTGGTTCTTCAACCATTGGATTAGTATGTACAACTATTTTTTTGGTATTTTGCGTTTCCTACCCATAACTAAAGATAGAAAACAAGATCACAAAATAAAAACTACTTAGTGATAAAGCAAACAAGCAGACACGAGAATATTCACCCCGCGCTATTGCTCCCCGGCAACGACGCCAGAAAAAGGTCTTGATCACCCACAAGTGTAGGGGATCGTTTTTAGTCTTTTTGGATAAGTAAGAGTGTCGAACCCAATGAGGAGCCAAAGGTAGAACAAATATTCCCTCAAGTTCTATCTACCACTGATACAACTCTTCGCACACTTAATGTTTGCTTTACCTAAAACAAGTATGAAACTAGGAGTACTTCGCGAAAATAAAACTACGAGTAAAATGCAAGGCAATAAAAGAGGATAGCTTTTGTCAACAAGAAAGTCATTTGTCCCTAGGTAATCGATAACAAGTACCGGTAACCATTCTTGCAGTTTTATATGAGGGAGAGGCATGAGCTAACATACTTTCTCTACTTGGATCATATGCACTTATGATTGGACCCCTAGCAAGCATCCGCAACTACTAAAGATCATTAAGGTCATGAAACCCAACCATAGCATTAAGTATCAAGTCCACTTTACTCCCATACGTCATACCCCCCTTACTAGGGTTTAAGCTTCTGTCACTCTAGCAATCCACCATAAGCGAACCATGAACATATTGCAACACCCTACAGCGGGGGGCCCTCACGTTTGCGCAAGAACGGAGGGTACCGTAGGACAGCACCATAAATAAAATATACAATCATACCAACCAACATCACGATTGACCCATAGGACAAAACATATCTACTCAAACATCATAGGATAACCATAGATCATTGGGAAATAATATATGGAGTTGAGCACCATGTTTAAGTAGAGATTACAGCAGGGAGAAGAGGTGTTACACCACTAGATAGAGGGGGAGAAAGTTGGTGTTGGCGGAAGCAAGATTGTTGATGTAGATCGTTGTCACGATCCTAGCCCTGGCGGCACTCCGACGCCACCGGGAGAGAGGGGGAGAGAGCCCCCCTCCTTCTTCTTATTCCTTGGCCTCCCCCTAGATGGGAGGAGGGTTCCCCCTCTAGTCCATGGCCTCCATGACAGCAGAGGGGCGAGAGCCCCTCCAAGATTGGATTTGTCTCTCTGCCCTCTTCGGTTTTGCGTTCCCCAGATCTGGCCCTTCATTGTTTCTTAAATTACTGGAGATCCGTAACTCCAATTACGCTGAAATTTTAACATGAGTTTTAACCATAAATTAGCTTTCTTGCACCAGAAGTAGGGCCCCAACCAACGTTCGAGGAGGGCACAAGACACCAAGGCGCGCCTGGGCCCTGGTGGCGCGCCCTGGTGGGTTGTGGGCCCCCGTTTGCGTTGATTCCACCTCCTACAAATCACATACATTCAAAAATAATTCTCTGTAAATTTTTATCGCGTTTGGACTTCGTTTGATATGGATTTTCTGCGAAACAAAAACATGCAACAAACAGGAACTGGCACTGGGCACTGGGTCAGTAGGTTAGTCTAATAAATCATATAGAAAGTTGCCAAAAATATGTGAAAGTTGTATAATATTGGCATGAAACAATCAAAAATTATAGATACGACGGAGATGTATCAGCATCCCCAAGCTTAATTCCTGCTTGTCCTCGAGTAGATAAATGATAAAAAAAGACAATTTTTGATGTGGAATGCTACCTAGCATAATCTTGATCATATATCTAATCATGGCATGAATATTAAGACATGAGAGATTCAAAACAATAGTCTATAATTTGACATAAAGACATCAATACTCGGGCATCCCAACAAACAATCATGTCTTTCAGAATATCAAATGCTAAAGAACGTTATCCGTACAAAATCATATAGCCTCGTCATGCTCTGTCTTCCCAGCTCAAAGTTTAAATCATGTACTACCCCTGTGTCAGCCAAGCAATTGGTTCATACTTTTTAACACGCTTCAGCATTTTCAACTCTCAGGCAATATATGAGTGCAAGCCACAGATATAGCAATATAGGTGGAATAGAATGCGATGGTAGAACCCTAGTGGCGCGCCCTGGTGGGTTGTGGGCACTATGGGCCCCCATTTGCGTTGATTCCACCTACTAAAAATCACATATATTCCAAAATAATTCTCCGTAAATTTTTATCGCGTTTGGACTTCCTTTGATATGGATTTTTTGTGAAACAAAAACATGCAACAAATAGGAACTTACACTCGGCACTGGATCAGTAGGTTAGTCAAATAAATCATATAAAAATTTGCCAAAAATATGTGAAAGTTGTATAATATTGGCATGAAACAATAAAAAATTATAGATACGACAAAGATGTATCACTTGTTACTATTGATCCTTAGACACGCTACTTGGGACCCCCTACCCAAGATCTGGCGGTTTTGACATCGACGTTGGTGCTTTCATTGAGAGTTCCATTGTGTTGTCGACAGAAGAATCGATGGATCGCCTTGTCATCGACAATGGCGCTGTCTCAAGGGAGACCTTCCTCCCTGGCCAGCTTTTTGTGTTTGGCAGTTTCATGCTAAATGCCAACTCGGCCGGTCACCTTGAGCAGGTCGCCAGCTACGCCCCTGGTTACCAGATCAGGTTTTGAAATTTAAACTACATCGCCAAAATCTGAGGAGAACTGATCTTCGAGGTGTTCACAGCATCAGCCGCCGCTCCCCGCCCGCACGAGGAAGGCCCTTTGGATCTACTATCAGATCTTGTCCACGGGTCGAAGCTCATGCCTGCCCCGGCCTTAGATCTGGAACGTACCACTTCATCCGAAGACGGGAAGAAAAACCCTGTCGAACTCTCTCCCCCATGGCGGACCCTCAGAGATGACCGCGCCGTTGGCGGACCCGGAATCAAGCGGGGCTCTTCCCATTGTTGGGGAGCCGGAATCGCCTCCGAAAATGAACTCCGAACTCTCGAGCACTATGTCCTTTGAGCTCGGTCAAGTGGTTATCGCCGAGCCCAGCTCCGCAGATCCTCAGACTTCTGTCCAGCTCTCGCTCTTAAACGAGGCGGTAGACTTAACACAATCTCTCGCCATCATGGAGGTCTCACCTCCGAACTATGCCCAGTTTGAACTGGGGGCTGAGACTAGGGAATTTTACGTCCCACAAACCAACCACTTGGTAGCCACTTTCGAGGATTTAACTAACATGCCAGACTACGCTTCTGAAGACATCGATGGCATGGACGATGATGTCGAAGCCGAACCAGGTCAAATCCCACCCATCACCGGCTGCTAGACGGCCACTCCTACTTACGATGTATACATGATGGACACGCTTGAGAAGAAGGTCGACGACGGCACTAAAGATCCAGACGAGGATAAACCCGTCGACGAACCACCAAAACGTCGGTGTCAGCGGCGCCGTTCACAATCGCGTCGGGGAAGGGAAAGAAATACCGGCACCGGAGATAATGAAACTCCGCATAATGTCGAAGACCCCGACCACCCCATCGAGCTCGCGTCCGAGTAGGATGAAAGGGAAGAGTGTTAATTCAGCCCAGAAAAACTCGCTGATCATGAGGATTCGGAAGATAGTAACTACCTACCTGTCTTCGAAGAGGAGGTTAGCCTTGGTGACAAACATTTCATTGTCCCAGAAGAACCCCTCAAACAAGAGCGCTTCAATCCACAACTTATCACTACCGCGCAGAGCCTGAAAAAGAAACAATAGCAGATTAAAGCCGAACAGGATACACTCAACGATAGATGGACTAAGGTCCTAGCCGTCGAAGAAGGATATGGCTTTGAGTGCCTAACAAAGAGTTATCCCGAACGCAGGCTACTGCCACAATTCGAGGATGAGGCCATTGCGCCAATACCGTCGAGATACAATCAGTCTGATTAACCTGACCAACCACCACATGGACGGGACAAAATGGCTAATAATGCCGAACACCAGCCCCCTCGCCCCCACCATGGAGGCAAGCAAACAACGGCTCGGGGCTACAAGTGCGACCTAACTCAGGACCTGCCCAATAGAGCCATCCAGACCATATCAATCTACGGATCAAGAGGACATGCCCCACATAGGATGACGGCCATCAAGCCTGGCACGACAAATATAATCAAGTTCGGGGTCAGCACCGACCACAGATGTCATCCGAACTCCGTCGCGATGTCGCCCGGTATAGAGGTGATGCACACCCCATGTGTTTTACTGATGAGGTAATGCAACCAATGTTGAAGATATCGCTTATCGTTATCACCTCGGTCAGCTGGGGATTAGAGATTAATCAGAAATCGGCCGATTAATCGATTTTATCGGTCGGCTATTAATTGGCCAGTTTTTTCAAATCTGAGGTTCCCAACACTAAAATATGCTATATTCAACACGAAAACAATATTGGACAGAAGTGTTACCTTGAATCCTAGCCTTTGAATCCTAATATAATGACAAACAAAATAGAAAAACATTACATATTGCGTAAAAAGATCCACAAAACACAAATAAACATAGTTCTTGCAAACATAGTGCTACGAATAGGCCCGATTTATCGGCAGAGTCCCGATAAATCGCTTGTCATAGCGATAAATTGGCCCAAACGATAAATGATGAAGATAAGGCATAATCTTATCGGCCACCCCAAGAGTAGCGATAAATCGGACGATAAATCACCGAATCGGAAGATTTCTTGAACAATGAATGCAACACCAATTTCCGGAAGGGTTTAAACCCGTGAACTTCGAGAAATACTATGGAACGACGGATCCTGCCGTATGGATTGAAGATTTTCTTCTCCACATTTACATGGCTCACGGAGATGATCTCCACGCCATTAAATACCTCCCTCTAAAGCTGAAAGGACCAGCACGGCAATAGTTGAAAAGCCTCCCAAAGAACTCCATTGGATGTTGGGAAGATTTAGGAGATGCTTTTCGCGCCAACTTTCAAGGCACTTATGTCCGGCCACCGGATGCTGATGACCAGAGTCACATAGTCCACCAATTCAGAGAGTCAGCCCACAAACTTTGGAATCGGTTCTTAACTAAAAAGAACCAAATCGTCGATTGTCCAGATGTCGAAGCTTAGCGGCATTTAAACACAGCGTCCGTGAAGAATGGCTCGACACACACCTCGGTCAGGTGAAGCCAAAGACTGTGGCAGCTCTTACTTCACTTATTGATGAGGACATCACTAACAAGGTTACACCCACAGCCCCAACTGATACATATACAGGACCAATTACTAGAGCTCGCGCACGCCAATTAAATTACCATGTACTTTTGTTTCTTGGTAATGATTCTAATGTTCATGAGAATATGATGATGCCTAAATTGGATACATTTGTCTTGCTTACAAATGAAGGGCCTAGCTTGGACAAGAAGGATGAACATTGGAGCAAGATGAAGCATGGAGATGATGGCATGCGCAAGGGAACAAGAACGAAGTTACAAGAGATGATTTCAGGACTTTGAAGCCACCATAATAAGTGCGTGAAGCCTTGGACAAAATATACAAGATGCCACTTTGTAAATTTCATCCAGAGGCTATTATAGGTGTTGCGTCACCTTATTATTGGGCCAGGCCCATGTAATTTCGAAATAGACAAGTATAGGCTGATTTTAGAGTCCGTATGTGTGGGGAAAACCGTGTTAGGGTTGGTTTCGGACCCCTTCTCCAAGGGGCCACGAAATTCCCCCTCTCTTTTCCCATATATACAACCCTTAGGGCATCGTTTAGTTTTTGGGTTTTTTTAGATTAAAGTTCGCCATAGCTGCAACTTCGCGTACTTCGTTTGTGTTCAACGACCAGACAAAGACGTCACAGAACCCCACTTGATCAATAAAGCTTTCCTCTTGAATTCGCAATATCTAGATTGCAATCTCAGTTTCTTGCTTGTTCTTTGTTTGCCTACAGGAAACAGACCTTCGTGGTCAGGTTGATCGTGCTCCGGTGTGGTCAATAACCTCTCGGAGTTAGTTTAGCAATTGCTAAGGCGCGATGTCCTCGCACGTTCGTAGTCGGATCATCAAAGTCGACCTCCTCCAAAACGATAGCCACCATCTCAACGAAAGACGGGACACCTTTGCCTCTATCAAGTGGTATCAGATTTCCAGGTTGCTCGATGAGATTTTATAGTTTTTCGTAGATTAGATCGAGTATGTTCTTCATACCTACAGTCCACGAAGAAGCCAAAAAAAAATATTAGGGTTAGTTCATCAGATCCGAACCAATCTGAGCCTTTGTCTTTTTAGGGTTTTGCTTTGTTGAATTTGCGGTTGCATCGTCGTGTCTAGTTGCTGGTCTTAGTGTCTAGTCCTTTAGAGTTTCGAGTTTTGTCAGAGTTTGTCACGTCGTCGCCGCACCATATTCATCACTGCTACCGTACCACCACCGCTGCCATATCCCACCACCGCTGCCATATCCTACCACCATATATCCACCACCAATCCGAGTTCTTTTCATATTAGGTTTGTTCTCGAGATCCATCTAGTTTCGGATTCGTGTTTACTTGCCTGCGTAGGTCTCGAAAAAAAATTCTGGAGACCCCTGGGCAGCTTTTAGGCCAAACTTTCGGTAGGTGAAAATATTTTTCCCTATCCCATTTTTAGGCTTTTCTAAGTCTTTTGAGACACGTGTCATCATAATGTTTTTTTACCGCACTTTTTCGTCGTCGGTGCCCTGATTCCGAAAAAACAAATTCGTCAAAAAAAATCATGCCTATCATCTTAGTTTGACTTGCGAAGAGTTTTGAGACAGTCGCCATTATAGTGATTTTTGGCAAAATAAAAAAGAGGTGAAAAAAATCAGTGTGCTTTCCCCTTGATTACGTGCAGCGCCGTGATTTTGTTACTGTTCTAGGCTCGCATCTCTAGAATGGTCTAGCCTAGGACCAGCACAGTACCGTCGTTGAGCGTTTATTCAACTTTGCATTTCTGACTTGATTATTGTTGACCCTTTTTGCTACCATCTTATAAGCCTTCCCATCTCCACATACATCTACGTCGTGCGTTTGACTCTCCCTGGTAATCGCTTTATCCAAGCTTTGAGAGTTTTGACTACCACGGTTGCCGATCACCACCTGCTGCTGGGTAAGCACTGGTAAGAATTTGAGATTTGCTTGACGGATTTGTGACGCCCTACCACTACCATATTCTAGTAGTCTGTAGGATCATATTTTTTGTGTGTTTCTATTGCTGCTAACCATGCCAGGATCACAAGTCGACGAGACTGACTGGGAGAACATGACGAACAAGGAGCGGCATGATAAATTTCAGCAAATGATGGGTCAACAGGTAGAAGATGTGATGACCAGTTTTGGCGATGCACTAGCGAGGATGGATGTCATTTTGAAGTCAATTGACACCAAGTTGGACGCCAAATTCGCTGAAGTGCTTGCGCGTCTACTACACCTGCTGCACCATTGCAACAACAACAACGACCACCTTCACGTCGCGAAACAGCCCTCCGCAAAGCGAGACGTGTCGCTCTTCAGCTTGGCCAACCTGTTGGTGCTGCTGTTGGTACTTCTGTGGCTCCTGCTACTGCTGAGGAGGAGGACGATTACGCGGGAGATTACGAGGATGAGGTTGATCAAAATCAGAACTATGCGCAACAACCAGCACCACAACCACCAGGTCGTCCACATGCAAATAATCGCAATGATAGGGTTGCACCACACCCTCAGGTAAGAGATCATGACCATCTCCCTAAAGTAAAATTGAATATTCCACCATTTGAGGGTAGATATGTTCCTGATATATATCTTACTTGGGAGTTAGAAACCGAACAATGTTTTACATGTTTAAAATATCCCGAGGAGAGACGTGTTGTTGCTGCTCTTTGTGCTTTCACTAGTTTTGCTTGTGTGTGGTGGTCTGAATATCGTAGATAATATCCGGATAATATTCGAACTACTTGGGCTGCTTTGAAAACTGCTATGCGTACTCGTTGGGTTCCACCATATTATCAACGTGAATGACTCCAGAAATTGCAGCGTTTAAGACAAGGAAAAAAATTCTGTAGAGGAATATTGTTGAGGATAATGAGGCTATGCTTGTATGTTTTATGGGTGGCTTAAATAGAGAGATTCAGACAATTTTAGAGTATAAGGACTATAATAATATCACTCGTTTATTTCATCTTGCTTCCAAAGCTGAACGTGAAGTGCAGGATCGACAGGCCTTGGCGCGAACTAATTTTTCTGCAGGTCGACCTTCATCATGGACAACGCGTGCATCATCTACTACGACACATCCGGCTGCACTACCGCCTACTTCATCCATCGCTTCTAGCTGTGATAAAAGCAAACAAGCACCACCACCATTAACCAGGAGTATACCTTCCGTTCCTGCGCAGAGTTCTTCTTCATCCATGGCATCCACAGGGCTAACACATGATGTTATATGTCGTCGTTGCACTAGTCGTGGTCACTATGCGAGCAAATGCCCATCTCAACGTGTCATGATTTCTACTGAGGATGGTGGTTATGAGTCCGCTACTTACTATGATGAGGAGATTTTGGCTCTTATTACACGTGAAGAACACGGTGGAGATGATTCTAAAAATGAGACGCAATACATGGCTCCTGAAGACGCTGGCACGTATGAATGGTTAGTTGCTCAACATGTTTTGAGTGTGCAGGTTACACAAGCGGAGCAAAATCAGAGGCATAATTTGTTCCATACAAAGGGAGTTGTAAAGGAACGTTCTGTTCGCGTCATCATTGATGGAGGGAGCTGCAACAACTTGGCTAGCATGGAGATGGTGGAGAAGCTATCTCTCACCACAAGACCACATCCACATCCTTACTACATCCAATGGTTCAACAACAGTGGCAAGGTTAAGGTAATATGTACTGTTCGTGTGCATTTTAGTATCTCCACATATGTTGATTATGTTGTTTGTGATGTGGTACCCATGCAAGCATGTTCCTTATTACTTGGTAGACCGTGGCAATTTGATAAAAAAATATGTACACCATGGTAGAAACAATCAATATACTCTTATTCATTAGGATAAATGTATTACTTTGCTTCCTATGTCTCCTGATTCCATTTTGAAAGATGATATTAGTAGAGATAATAAAGCAAAATAGGAGCAAAATAAGAGTGAAAATCAGATTGTGGCAAAAGAATTTGAGCAACAAATGAAGCCTAATAACACACCATCATCTCATCTTGCATCTGAAATTAAATTAAAAAGTGGATGTTTACTTGCCACAAAATCTGATATTGGGGATCTAGATTTAAGCAAATCTTTTTGTTATGCTTTTGTGTGCAAAGAGGCATTATTTTCATTCGAGGACGTGCCTTCCTCTTTGCCTCCTGTTGTCACTAACATTTTGCAGGAGTTCGCGGACGTCTTTCCACAAGATGTGCCATCGGGATTACCACCTATTTGAGGGACTGAGCATCAGATTGACTTAATTCCCGGTGCATCGCTACCCAACCGCGCACCATACCATACCAATCCAGAGGAGATGAAGGAGATTATGCGTCAAGTACAGGAGCTACTCGACAAAGGTTATATACGCGAATCCCCTAGTCCTTGTGTTGTTCCTATTATTCTAGTGCCGAAAAAGGATGGTACATCGCGTATGTGTGTTGATTGTAGAGGCATTAGTAATATTACTATTCGTTATCGTCATCCTATTCCTAGGCTAGATGATATGCTTGATGAATTGAGTGGCTCTACAATATTCTCCAAAGTTGATTTGCGTAGTGGATACCATCAAATTCGTATGAAATTGGGAGATGAATGGAAAACATCATTTAAAACTAAGTTTGGATTATATGAGTGGTTAGTCATGCCTTTTGGGTTAACTAATGCACCTAGTACTTTCATGAGATTAATGAATGAAGTTTTACGTGCTTTCATTGGACGATTTGTGGTAGTTTACTTTGATGATATATTGATTTATAGCAGATCTTTGGAGGAACATTTGGAACATTTACGTGTTGTTTTCATTGCTCTACGTGATGCACGTTTGTTTGGTAACCTTGGAAAGTGCACCTTTTGCACCGACCAAGTATCTTTTCTTGGCTATGTTGTTACTCCATAGGGAATTGAGGTTGATAAAGCCAAGATTGAAGCTATTGAGAGTTGGCCGCAGCCCAAAACGGTCACACACGTGAGTAGTTTCCTCGGCCTCGCTGGATTCTATCGGCGTTTTGTGAGAGATTTCAGCACCATTGCTGCACCTCTCAATGAGCTTACAAAGAAGGATGTGCCTTTTGTTTGGGGTACTGTACAGGAAGAAGCATTCACGGTATTGAAAGATAAGTAAACACATGCTGCTTTACTCCAACTTAATGATTTTAATTAGACTTTTGAGCTTGAATGTGATGCTAGTGGAATTGGGTTAGGAGGTGTGTTATTAGAAGATGGTAAACCTGTTGCATACTTTTCTGAAAAATTGAGTGGGCCTAGTCTGAATTATTCTACTTATGATAAGGAATTATATGCTCTTGTTCGGACTTTGGAAACATGGCAACATTATTAATGGCCCAAAGAATTTGTTATACATTCTGATCATGAAGCTTTGAAGCACATTAAAAGTCAAGCAAAACTGAAACGTAGACATGCTAAATGGGTTGAATTCTTAGAGACTTTCCCTTATGTTATTAAACACAAGAAGGGAAAAGAAAATGTTATTGCTGATGCATTGTCCCGTCGTTATACTATGCTTTCACAACTTGACTTTAAAATATTTTGTTTGAAGACCATCAAAGATCAATATGTGCATGATGTTGAGTTTAAAGACGTATTGCAGAATTGTAAAGAAGGGAGAACATGGAACAAGTTCGTCGTTAATGATTGATTCGTGTTTCGTGCTAACAAGCTATGCATTCCAGCTAGCTCTATTCGTCTTTTGTTGTTGCAGGAGGCGCATGGAGGAGGACTAATGGGACACTTTGGTGTGAAGAAGATGGATGACATACTTTCTACACATTTCCTTTGGCCAAAGATGAGACGGGATGTTGAGCGCTTTTGTTGCTCGCGGCACTATATGTCAAAAAGCTAAGTCACGACTCAATCCTCATGGTTTATATATGCCTTTGCCTGTCCCTAGTATTCCTTGGGAAGATATATCTATGGACTTTGTTTTGGGTTTACCTCGAACAAAGAAGGGGAGGGATAGCATATTTGTTTTCGTGGATAGGTTCTCAAAGATGTCACACTTTATACCATGTCATAAAAGCGATGATGCTGCTAATGTTGTCGATTTGTTCTTTCGTAAAATTATTCACTTGCATGGTGTGCCAAATACTATTGTTTCAGATCGTGATACGAAATTTCTTAGCCACTTTTGGAGATATTTATGGGCTAAGTTGGGGACTAAACTGCTTTTTATTACTATTTGTCACCCCCAAATTGATGGACAAACTGAAGTAGTCAATAGAACTTTGTCTACTATGCTTAGGGCTGTTTTGAAGAATAACTAGAAAATGTGGGAAGAATGCTTGCCTCTTATTGAATTTTCTTATAATCGTTCGTTGCATTCTACTACTAAGATGTGCCCTTTTGAAATTGTCGATGGTTTCCTACCTCTTGCACGTATTGATTTGTTGTCTTTTCCATCTTCGGAGAAGGTTAATTTTGATGCTAAACAACGTGCTGAATTGATCTTAAAAATGTATGAGTTAACTAAGGAAAATATTGAGCACATGAATGCTAAATATAAACTTGTTGGAGATAAGGGTAGAAAACGTGTTGTCTTTGCACCTGGAGATCTTGTTTGGTTACATTTGCGTAATGATAGGTTTCCTAATTTGCGCAAGTCAAAGCTAATGCCACGTGTTGATGGTCCTTTCAAGTTGTTAGAGAAAATAAATGATAATGCATATAAACTTGAGTTGCCTGCAGATTTTGGGGTTAGTCCCACATTTAACATTGCAGATTTGAAGCCTTACTTGGGTGAGGAAGATGAGCTTCCGTCGAGGACGACTTCAATTCAAGAAGGGGAGGATGACGAGGACATCACTAACAAGGTTACACCCACAGCCCCAACTGATATATATACAAGACCAATTACTAGAGCTCGCGCACGCCAATTAAATTACCAGGTACTTTCGTCTCTTGGTAATGATTCTAATGTTCATGAGAATATGATGCTGCCTAAATTAGATACATTTGTCTTGCTTGCAAATGAAGGGCCTAGCTTGGACAAGAAGGATGAACATTGGAGCAAGATCAAGCATGGAGATGATGGCATGCACAAGGAGAGCAAGAACGGAGTTACAAGTGATGATTTCAGGACTTTGAAGCCACCATAATTAGTGCGTGAAGCCTTGGACGAAATATACAAGATGCCACTTCGTAAATTTCATCCAGAGGCTATTATAGGTGCTGCGTCACCTTATTATTGGGTCAGGCCCATGTAATTCCGAAATAGACAAGTATATGCTGTTTTTAGAGTCCGTATGTGTGTGGAAAGCGAGTTAGGGTTGGTTTCGGACCCATTCTCCAAGGGGCCACGAAATTCCCCCTCTCTTTCCCCATATATACATCCAGGGCATCGTTTAGTTTTTGGGTTTTGTTTAGATTAAAGTTCGCCATAGCTGCAACTTTGCGTACTTCGTTTGTGTTCAACGACTAGACAAAGACATCACAGAACCCCACTTGGTCAATAAAGCTTTCCTATTGAATTCGCAATATCCAGATTGCAATCTCAGTTTCTTGCTTGTTCTTCGTTTGCCTGCAGGAAACAGACCTTCGTGCTCAGGTTGATCGTGCTTCGGCGTGGTCAATAACCTCTCGGAGTTGGTTTAGCGATTGCTAAGGCACGACGTCCTCGCACGTCCGTAGTCGGATCGTCAAAGTAGACCTCCTCCAAAACGATAGCCACCATCTCATCGAAAGACGGGACACCTTTGCCTCTATCACTTATGACCCGTTTTTGTGCGGGCGAAGATAGTTGGCTAGCTCGTAGAAGCAACAATACGAATGACCCAGGCACTTGTGAGGATGGTAATGCCAGACCACGATGCAACATAAACAAGCGTCAAAATAGTTATGGAGAAACAGAGGATATGGCAGTAAACGACAGAATTAGCAGCTCCAAACCCGGCCAACGAAAGAAGCCATTCAAAGGCAATAGGGACAGTCCATCCAATTTGGAAAAAACTATTAGAGATACCTTGCTAGATTCATGGCACCCCTGACAAGCCTGCCAACCACACTAGCAGAAAATTGCTGGGTTTTCAAACAGGCCGGTAAAATAAATACCGAACACAAGGGGAAAGGACCTCAAAGCAAGGACGATGATGAGCCTCGCCCGCCGAAAACTAGGGGACAGAAACAATTTCCCCCCGAGGTGAAAACGGTGAACATGATCTATGCTACCCATATCCCAAAGAGGGAGCGCAAACGCGCGTTAAGGGGTGTCTACGCCATAGAGCTTGTCGTCCCAAAATTCAACACATGGTCTGGTTGTCCGATCACCTTTGATCGTAGGGACCATCCAACCAGTATCCGTCGCGGAGGTTCGGCGGCCCTAGTACTCGACCCTATCATCGACGGGTGCCACCTCACTAGAGTCCTTATGAACTGCTGCAGCAGCCTCAACCTGATCTACCAGGATACCGTTTGTAAGATGAGTATCGACCTGTCAAGAATCAAGCCTAGCAACACCACCTTTAAAGGAGTGATACCCGCCATAGAGGCCCGTTGCACGGGCTCATTAACAATGGAGGTAGTATTCGGCTCTCCAGACAATTTTCGATGCGAAGAATTGATCTTCGACATCGTCCCTTTCCATAGTGGTTATCAGGCACTTCACACACGAACTGCTTTCACCCACTTTAATGCAGTCGCGCACTATGCTTATCTCAAGCTCAAAATGCATGGACCTTGCGGTGTCATCACAGTAAATGGGAATACGGAGCGCTCCCTCCGTACTGAGGAGTATACCACGGCCCTAGCGGTTGAAGTACAAGGCGGCCCCATCAAGCCGAACAACTCATCGGTCATCAAGACTCGAGACACTGCTAAACGTGTCCGACCCATGTTACAATGCGCTAGCTCGGCGGAACCTGAGCTTGAGTAGCAGTTTAGCATCCGCTCATTGTCCCATAAGGTTACGATATACGTACCTCGCGTACATAACTCCACCCTTAAAATACATTGGGCAGCGCCGGAGGCACACTGCGGAACAGGTCCATGGTACGGCTTGACCCTAATCGGACCTCAAATATGCTTCCACTGTAGGTCCGTTAAAGAACCTACATGATCTATGGTCGTGCAGGGACTTCTTTCTAGGTTCCTGTTTTTAGAAGACGACCATCGGACTCCTCCCCTTCAAGGATGTCTCACCAAGGAGAAATGGCGCAGACGTGCAACAGGGCATCATTGGGATTCTCGAACCATTTCATTTAGGCTCTATGTAAACCTTTTCCTTGTATAAACTTTTGGCATGTAAAATGACCTCGATGTTTTTCGCATTGTCTGTAACAACACAGCTCGACGTAGTAATGAGGGTATAAAGGAAGCGGTTGATCACCACTTTGTTTGGCAGCTATTTTATTTTCTATTATCATGTGTGTTCCCTCCCAACCTCAGACTACCACGCGTGCTTTAGTCCTGCACATTCAAGTCCGAACACCTATAGGGAACTTTTCGGCGTCCCAGATATTGCATTATATGCATCGGCTTCGAATCATGTCTTGTGTCTATAGTTTGGTTGTCCGGCTCCTGTGTTTACCACCTTACGTTCCGCTTGTTCGGCTAAGGTACTAAAGCGAGAACTACTACGATTGTATTTCTGGTTCGTCCAGTCAAGTACGTCAATAGAGAAAACCGAAAATTGACTGTCATGATAGACGAGAGTTGGTCGGCGATTTGGAGACTTAGTATTATACTACAAATCATTAGCGATTCACCCCGTGTTACATGAGGGGTTGGTCTTTGCCCAGCCGCATGGAAAAGGCACCGTAGTCTGTATAGCCGCACACGCATAAGGGGCTAGTACTTAGCTCCACAATCAAACTCCTATGGCTAAGTGAAAGTAATAAAGCTGCATAGTCTGATTGCCTGGTTCACCTCGCGGACACCTCCTTTACGAAATAAGACATTGGATAAAGTGCAGTGACGCGTTATGCCGAACACCCCTGTAGCATTTACATGGGGGCTGAAGCCGGCGACTGGCAACTTTTAGAAATATAACAATAAACGGCCGAACGGGAGAAAAATTCCTCGAATAGAAGGCGTAAACATAGACATATATAACAGCATGGATTCATATCATAGTTTGTACAGCCTGAACACAGTCAATCAAATATTACTTACTTAGAACACTGTCCCTCTATCACGCGGGCTCCTTCTAGGACGTCATCAAAGTACCTCTCCGGCTTCCGGTGATCTTTGCCTTCGGGCGGACCTACGGTTGCCACTTCGGTGGCCTTCATCTTCGCCCATTACATCTTGACGCGAGCGAAGGCCATACGAGCACTCTCTATGCAGGCCGAGCGCTTTACAGTCGCGGTCGTGCATCGACAAGCCGCTTCACCAAACCGAAGTAGCTGCTAGGGATTGGTTTGGTCGACCAGAGTTGGACTATCAGGTCCTTCATGGCCAAATCTGCCACCCTATGAAGCTCCACCAGTTGCTTCAGCTGATCGTTCAGAGGAGTCAGGTGTTCTGGCGCGAGAAATTGCGACTAGAACAACTTCTCGGTCGAGTTCCCCTCCTGGGCTCGGATAAACTGTGCAGCATCACTGGCACTCTTCGAAAGATCCGCAAACACGCCTGGAGAACTCGACACTCAGGTGACCAAAGCATACCTCTGACCTCCAAAGATATTATGCAAAAGAAAGGCCTTACCAACTGCTATCTGCCTCGCCTGGTGGATCTCTTCGCGAGCACTCTAGGACTCGCTCCGCGCCTCTTTGGCATCATGGAGAGCCTTGTCATGCTCGGATGACTGGTTCGAAGTCTTCTACTCCAAGGTTTCGCATTTGTTGATGGCATCCTTCAGCTCCTGCTCGACTTCAGCCTCCCGAGCTTCGTGCTGGCGGCGGGCAGAATGTTTGGCCTCGAGTTCAGCAACAACTTTGTCAACGGCTGCCTTATTCGCCTCCGCCTCCTCTTTGGCCTGAGCAAGGGCACCTTTGACCTTTGAGGGTCTCGACCTCGGCTGTTAATGAGGACATGGCTACCTTGGATACGACCAAAAATATTGCACACATGTATATTTGTGAGGTGATTTTTAATGCAAACTATGCAATAATTTATTTATGTCATCCAGGAAAAAAATACTTCACAGACTTTTGTGCCATGTCTAATTGCAGGTGTATGGGACATTTGTACAATCCACATATGAAGATAACGGTAAAAGAGAAGTTTAGGTGATGTTCAAAAAGTCCTTTCCCGTCACTTTTGGGCCAAGAGAAGATAGAGTCCAAGCCTCTCACGTTCTGCATTCAGATTCGGACTGCACAGACATACCTAACTCAAATGGCACGAACTCCTTCATACGGACTCCGAATTGGATGATTCTTTTTTTGTTGGAAAGTAGATTTCGTGCTCTTTCCAACCCAATTGGATTCACCTTTAAATTTGTCCGGAGCATTGAGATATCGACAAAACAATCTGATGCTGCAGCAGAATCCGAGTCAAACTACAAGTCCAAAGGTGTTGCATCACCTCCACTTGGGCCCATGAGCCTTGTACGACCAAGGTTAGTTTTAGGCTGCCTTGGGACGTCCTCCCACCTCCTTGGCCGCCACCCCTTGCTCCTATATAAGTAGATCCATCTAGTAGCTTTTTCTTGGATTTCTGTAGTTAAAAGTTAGCCATTGCAACTTCGTGTACTTCATTTGTGTCCAACGACCAGACCAGGACCGCTTTCGAATCCCCACCTTTATCAATACTTCGTCTATATTTGCAATATTCACATTGCTTTATCATATTCTTGCTTGTTCTTCGATTGCATGCAGGAATAGACCTTCGTGGTCAGGCTGATTGTGCTTCTGGCATCATTGGTAACCCTAGGAGATTGGTTTAGCGATTGCTAAGGCGCAACATCGTGCACGTTTGTAGTCGGATCGTCAAAGTCAACTCCACCAAATCGATAGTTATCATCTTATCAAAAGATCGGGCCCTCGCCTCTATCAAGTGGTATTAGTTTTCAGGTTGCTCGGTGAGATATTTCCAGTTTTTCGTAGTCTAGATTGCATCTGTTGTTCATACCTAGAGTCCAAGAAAAAGCCACACAGAAAAAGAAAGTTAGATCTATTCATCCTTTGTCCAAGCCAGTCTTAGACTTTGCAATTTTCTTTTCATGGTTTGCATTATTGAATTATCAATTGCATCGTCGTGTCGAGTTGCTGGTCTTAGTGTCTAGTTCGTTTAGAGTTTCGAGTTCTTATCACGTTAGTCCCATCGCCGCTGCATCGTTATCCCTTCCGCTGGCCACCACCTCATAAATCAATTTTCACCACGTGCTACCCATCGTTCATTGTCACAATCATAGTTGAGGTCGTTCGCATCTTCGCTTGATCCAATCTGCATCTTATCTAGTTTGCCTTGGAAAGAGGGAGAAAGAAAAAAAGTGATGCGGAGCATCCTATGAACATCACCATGTCAAGAGTCTACTTGGCAAGTGACACGTGTGACCTCTACTTCTCATACAAAAAAGGTGAATCATCTCCTTTACACGTGTCCACTTGACCCCTTCGAGGATGGTATACTACTTGACACTCCACTCGTGTGCATGCATAGGTATTGTCGGAGCTTCACGGATGATGAGGAGGAGTGCAAGCGCCAAGGATCACCTACACCATCCGCGAGGGAAGCGTGGAAGAGAAGACGGAAGAAACAGAGCTGCTGCAAGCTATAGGCTCCGGACGACCGGCGTTTACCGGACGTCCGACGTGTCCCAGGCGACCGGACGACCGACAGCCACCTGACGTCCGTGACATCCTTCACAGAACCAAAATAGCGGAAGTCCGAGAGCTACCGGACGTCCGGTCCCTCCCGAGCCACCGGACGTCCGGTGCCCAGCGGACGTCCGCTCCCTGCCTGTGCACAGTCGCGGGCCTTTTGGCCATGTACCCCTTTCGCCCCTCACTTACCCCTTCGTGGCCCTAGACTATATATACTCCTCCACCTCCACCATTTTAGGGTTAGCATTGATTTAGCTCATATGAGAGATAGAGCTTTGCTCATCCATCCCGAATCTACTCCACGAGAGAGACCGCAGCCCCTCTACGGAGAAGATCCATCTTGGATTCAAGACCCCTAAACGGGAAGATCCTTCACGGATTCAAGACCTCCTCTTGGAGATGAACTTTACCTTGTATCTTTCCCTTTGTTGTTCATGTACCGTGTGATCATGTGTGTTTGATTGTCTAGTGGATGTGTGATTGGACTTGTTCTTGAGTGTTTTCCCTTGTGTTTCTCCCCGTGTTCATCGTGTTCTTTATGGGATCCTCTCCATTTCGTGAAAGATCGGCCATCTAGGGTTCCACCCTACATCATTATGGTATCAAGAGCCACGGTTTCTCACGAATTTGGAGCCCCCTCCACCGTTTTCTAGCTTGTTTTTGTTATGTTCATCCCCAATTTCGAAAATCCCCACCAAAAATAGCCCCAAATTTTTTTTGTGATCTGTTGGTTTGATGACGTTTTGTTGATTTTGATCCATGGATTTGCTTGGTTTCAAGTGGATCTAGCATTTCCCCAAGTTTCCCCATCTTTCATCCACGAAATCTCATCAATTTTGACCCCAAAATCTTCAAATTCCGCCCAAAATCGCGTCCCGGAACTCAAATCTCGCGTTGATCCCGACCCACCGGACGACCGGCGTTTTACCGGACGTCCGGACCCTCACGAAGCACCGGACTTTCGGACCTCACCGGACGACCGGAACCACCTATACAGAGGAAAATACCGGATTTCCTGTCTTTTCCGGACGTCTGGTACACCCAGATTTTGACTTCGGCTGATTTTTGTTTTGGTCATAACTAATTCATACGAACTCCGATTTGGACGTTCTTGAGCTCGTTTTGAAGCTCTTGACATCCCCCATTCCACAAAAATACCACCATATTCATTTGACTCCATCAAATTTTGTCAAATTTTGCAAGTTTGTATAGGCCCTCCACCATATCATCCGCATAGCCACCATAGCTTTCCGCAACCTAACCATTTTGTCCCCCATAGCATTTGTGGTTGCTTGAGTAGTGAGTTGAGTCTCCTAAGGTGTTTAGGCTACTTAGGGACAATTGCTTCTTCATCAACCACCACCACCACTTCCGCATAGCCTAGTCCACCATACATAGCCAACCCAACTTAACCAAATTTTGTTGAGCTTGTTTGAGTTGTGGCTTGTGTCTCCTAAGGTGTTTCGGCTACTTAGGGACCGTGACTTCAACTCCGACATCGTGTATAGCCCATCATTCCACTTCCGCTACCACCACGGCATTGCCGCTACCAATATTTGACATTTGTCCTTGAGATTTTGAGTTGTGGTTTTTTTCCGTTTCCTAAGGTGTTTCGGCTAATTAGGAACGGGTCTACATCAAGAGCACCACCTCTCATCATCGACACGGACGGTAACTTCGACGACATCATTGTATATTCCCTTGCAATTGCATTGTTAACCCCTAGCCCATTTTGCGTCACTTTCCTATCGAGACTAGCCTTTGAGTATTGTCGGCAACGTTACTTGTGCACATTAGTGATCATCAATCCACTCTTCCATTGCATATATACCATATCATATTGGTATCATCTTATCATCCCTTGTGTCACAAGATTGTTCCCACATATACACAATTGCTATCTTGGTTTGTGCATCGTGGCCATATACAAAAAAAAGAATAAGATTTTAAGCAAAAGAGCCACAAAGAAGCTTGTAAGCAAGAGCCATAGCATCACAAAATAACATATTATACTTGATCATCTTGGATCATCTTGTGCTAAAAGCACCGGAACATCATACACAAATAGCATACTTGAGATAGAAAGTTCATACATTTGCGTCTTATTGGTTGTGCACAAGTGTCGTATCCGCCTATAGAGCAATCGTGCTAGCGTCTCTCTTGAGTTGTGCAACACGAGCGTTTTCCGTGGACTCCACATTTTGTGCTCATTCCTTGGTTGCACGACCCCATCTATCTATCCGTGTGTGTGTTTCCGTGTGCCACCCATATTGCTATTGGTCTACTTGTTACATTAGCAAATTTGTGAATCTCTTTCAACATTATTGACTCTTTCTAACATTTTGCATCAAATTTTTGTGCCAGTATCCTCACCGAGCCACTCGAAAAGCTTTACTTGATAGGTGTGAGTGAACAAGTCCGGTACCAATTCCACTATTCTTTCATTTCACATTGAGTGAAACGGGATACATCCTCAACATTCGGAAAAGGTAACTTGGTATTGTTTATCTCATCTCCTACTCACCTTTGCTCGAGTCTTGTGATGGATAGGCAAAGCATTTCTTCTACTTCGGTCTACACCAACAACGACAAGTTCGATGCCATGACGAATAACTTGTGTGCCAACATGAATGCTCAAATGGAGGAGCTCAAAGCCCTCATCTAGAACCGCAAGAGGTCTCCCTCATCTTCGAGAAGACGCTCAAGTGCACATCCTTCCGAGCTACCATCTTCGGCGAGATCACATCGGCATCGACACCATCAACGACAAGAACGTGAAGGTCAAGAGCTCAACACCAACAACTCCTCAACGACTTCACCGTACACCTTGGCATCTTCGCCAAGCGACTTCAAGGCATCTTCGCCTTTGGATATGCGACATCTTCGCCCACAAGCACCTCAAACTTATGATCAAGAGAAGCTCCCCAAGCTCAAGTCCGCGACTTCTACGAGCTACTACGACCTCGACAACGACCACGAGATTCCTTTCTATGGGACTCAAGACCCCGAGGAGTATCTCGAGTGGGAGCGCAAGATGGACGACTACCTCAAGCTACACCAAGTTCCCTACGAAGATCAAGTGAAGTGCGCCACAAGAAACTTCCACGACAACGCGTCAACACGGTGGCTTCACACACCTTCGACGAGCTTCAACGTGAATTGGCCCAAGACGAAGAGAGCTTTGCGGTGAGAGTTCGTGCCTCCCACCTACACGGAACATCTTCTACGTCAATTGGAGAACACCATACAAGGATCCAAGTCCATCGACGAGTACTTCAAGGACATGAAGATTGCCTTGCGACGAGCCGGCGTGGACGACCCCATTTCGATGAAGCTCCACTTCATGATGGGATTGCACAACGACATCTACAAGACTATCTTCTTCGAGAACTACAAGTCCCTCGACGACAACTACATTGGTGCTCTCAAGGCGGAACAAGAACTTATGAAGGCCAAGGCTTCTCCAACGCAAGCAAACTTCTCGAAGACCAAGCTCCAAGACGGCGAGCATGAGGCTAGTACCACCATGATGTCCAAGCCCGACGAGCTCCAAGACGATGTTCCCAAGTTCGACTTCATCGCCATCCCTCTTTGTGGCATTGATTATGCCGAGTCCACTTCGACTCTTTTTGAAGACGGTGCGGCGGCGACTACGACTACGGAGCCATTCGAGGATCAAGCTTTGAAGGCGAACGACATGGTGACGAGCATGGATGATGCTTCCATCTTTGTAGGCGAGAGTGATGATGTGCCATCTTCGGCCTTCATCCACGGCGACAATGACGAGATGATCGAGCATGGGATTTTCCCTTCGGTCATGGAGGAGAGTGATGATGTGCCATCTTCAGCCTTCATCCACGACGACGACTACGAGATGGTTGAGCGTGGGATTTTCCCTTCGACCACGGCGACGTATGATGACTTGAGTGACTTTTGCCACCATTTTGAGAGTGAGAGCGAGTTCACCACTAGCCCCATATATGACGAGTTGCCCCAATTCCCATGTGAGGAGAACCACAACCCCCACCACTTGAGTGAGATGAGTGACTCCACCATATGCGACATTGAGTGCACCTACATTGAGGGAGTGAGTGACCCACCACATAGAGAGAGTGAGATAGTTGATACGGCATGTGAGGCTACTTTCAACACTAATGACTTGACCTCTACCTCTATTGTGTCTTCTCATTTGGTGCTAGGTCCCACATATGATGACGCGCCGATCCTCGATGACTTCGTCCTACCATTGGACAAGACGATGGCCATGGTGGAATATTATGCACCCCCACATGGTTCCATCAAGATGAAGATGATGACCACCTTTTGGTCTTTTCCACCTCACCTACACCACATGAGTGGAATGAGAAAGGTAACAAAGGTGAAGGTGACGCTCTCGTCCCACAAGTGGACTATGTTAACTTTGATTGCTTGCATGATGTTGATCCACCTATTGCCATGCTTCGTGCTAGTATGATTTCCCCATGCCATTATTTACCCATTTATGATGAGTTTGATGATTGTCATGTGGAGTCTATTAGTTGTGATGCCATGTTGCATAGGATTTATTGTGATAATCCTCTCGGTCACATCATGTTTGACAATCCACTTGACTTGTCATATGCTATGCATGAGATCAACAATATGTCATATTTGCAATCTCATCGTAGTAACTATGCATATGCCATTAAGATAAATCCAATTTGCACTTATGGCATAGATGACAAGCCCATGGTTATTGGCATTTGTTTTTCTTGTGATGATATTGATATGCTTCCTTTGCATCATATCCATCATATGCCATGCCATGATTACCTAGCTTCGGATATGCATTGTGTTGGATGTTGTTCCACTTCTCCATATTATGCTTCCACTTTTGCTCATGAGGAGAGCCCCATAGTTTCCTCATATATTTTAGGAGATTTTGATCCATCCCATCCATTGCATGATCCCCATACTTGTGTGCACAATATGCTCCCCATGAATGCAAATGCTATTGTTGTGCCACATACTTGCTCTAATTTATGTCCCCATCGTGCTATACATGACAACTATTCTTTCATGATGGATGAAATCTCTATCGTGCCTCAAATTTCTTTGAGCATTACTTATCTTGTGCTAACTCTAACGTGCACATACACATCATGATGGATGATGTGTACATTTACCACGCGCACAATTTCTTTGGTTTGTGTGTCTTTTGTGTAGGTCCCCATACTTACTCGTCAACCTCGCAAGAGCACGAGTTGATGAAAAGAGCTCTAGAGAGCAACGATGACTTGCGATATCGCGGATTGTCTTTCCCACCGCTCCTTTCGCGCAAAGACTTCGCGCATCTCTTCTACATGGCACTCACATGGTTATGGGTTATTGTCCATTATATCAATTACGCCCATCTTGCCATGTTCACTTTGCATGATATGCTCATTTATATGCCTTTGCCATGCATTTGTGACCCATGCTTTGTATTACACATGATGATTGATTCTCATACTTGTATGTGTATTTGCAAGCTTGGTGGAGATATGACTTGTTATTGCCATGATGCCTTTGTACCCCATGCCTATTATGATGCTTTGATCTTGATTTGTGATCATACTTGCGATATGTCATGTGCATTGCCTATATCCACTATTTGCTCACATGACATGATTGCCATGATTTCCTATAGTGTGTTGCATCTTCGCGCCACTAGTTTGCACGACATGATTGATATGCTTGCTTATGTTGCATCACCGACGATTCATACTTGCTCCTTTCATGCGGTTGATGACAACCATTGCCATGCTTTGCACATGATTGATATTGCTTGTTGTCATATGTCTCCACATGTTGCATCTCTCATGCTACCATGTATTGAGCGCAACCATGATTTGTCTTGCCAATGAGATTTCCCCCATAGCATTCTCGCATTTATTTGGAGATAATGACATCATTCTTGTGAAGCATGCTTGTTTTACCTCCTTGCACCATATGCCTAGTGCCATGAATATAGCTATTGTTGCATCATATTATTCATGCACTTTTGCTCCTAATGGTTATGTGCAAGAGAAGAGAACCATCATGATGGATGATGTGTTTATCTACCATGCACATACGTTCTTCCTTTTGTTGTGTGCATGTGTAGGATACTTGGAATATGTGTCGACTTCCACTTCACGTGAGTTGACCATTCGAGCTCTTGAGAGCGAACCACTTTCTACCACGACGCTTCTACATCGCACTTGCTTGTGCTTCGACATTGTGAAGAATGCACAAGGACATGCTTTCAAGGTGATATCCTTCTCTTTCGAGAACACAAAAACCATGAGCATGAATATTGTGGATCATACTACATGTGTTGCTTGCACCATGAGACTTATTTGTCATCTTGGACCCCTTGATCGCGCACATGTTAGTGATATTGCTTTCTTTCACAATAGCCACATTGCCATGCCTCATGTTATATATGCCTTGTGTGTTGCATCCGACTTGTGGATTACTTGCTCCTATCATGTGCTTGGTTGCAACAATATCATCTCTTCACATATGCCATGTCCCATTGCTTGTCACATGATTGACTTGTTTGCCTCACACATGATGAACAATTGCTATTTCTATTGTGTTGAGTGCCACTCGATTTTCACTACACCCTATGCGCATTATGCTTGGATTGTCTTGCACTTAACCCTTGTGTTTAGACACTTCATTTTCTTTGGTGTTGTGAATGATTCTTATGCCTACCATAGACCTTTCATTGAGCGCTTTATGCATGCTTGCTATGACCATGAGGTAGATGCTTATTCTCTTGTCACACATATGTGCATCTCTACCTCACATTTACATGCTTGTTTCCATGATGACCTTGATTGTGCTCAATTGATGTGCTTAAATGCCATGCCATAACCCTTTGTCACGCCCTACGCTATGCTTGATGACAACACTTGTTTGGTAAATCACCTCTTGAATGTTTGGTTTTGCACTAACGCTAACCACATTTTTTTTCCAAGTGTTTGTTGTCTTTGCTCCTTTTGAAGGAATCACTAGATGGTGCGACATTGGAGAGCGCCCATGTTGAGCTTCAAGATGATGAGTACTTTGTGCTCGTCCACTTCTACACGGCGACGCCATCTCTTTCCCATGGTGATTTGGTTTTCGATCCGAGGTCGGATCTTTCCCAAGGGGGAGGGGATGATGCGGAGCATCCTATGGACATCACCATGTCAAGAGTCTACTTGGCAAGTGACACGTGTGACCTCTACTTCTCATACAAAAAGGTGAATCATCTCCTTTACACGTGTCCACTTGACCCCTTCGAGGATGGTATACTACTTGACACTCCACTCGTGTGCATGCATAGGTATTGTCGGAGCTTCACGGATGACGAGGAGGAGTGCAAGCGCCAAGGATCACCTACACCATCCGCGAGGGAAGCGTGGAAGAGAAGACGGAAGAAACGGAGCTGCTTCAAGCTACAGGCTCCGGACGACCGGCGTTTACCGGACGTCCGACGTGTCCTAGGCGGCCGGACGACCGACAGCCACCGGACATCCGTGACATCCTTCACAGAACCAAAATAGCGGAAGTCCGAGAGCTACCGGACATCCGGTCCCTCCCGAGCCACCGGACGTCCGGTGCCCAGCGGACGTCCGCTCCCTGCCTGTGCGCAGCCGCGGGCCTTTTGGCCATGTACCCCTTTCGCCCCTCACTTACCCCTTCGTGGCCCTAGACTATATATACTCCTCCACCTCCACCATTTTAGGGTTAGCATTGATTTAGCTCATATGAGAGATAGAGCTTTGCTCATCCATCCCGGATCTACTCCACGAGAGAGACCGTGGTCCCTCTACGGAGAAGATCCACCTTGGATTCAAGACCCCTAAACGGGAAGATCCTTCACGGATTCAAGACCTCCTCTTGGAGATGAACTTTACCTTGTATCTTTCCCTTTGTTGTTCATGTACCGTGTGATCTTGTGTGTTTGATTGTCTAGTGGATGTGTGATTGGACTTGTTCTTGAGTGTTTTCCCTTGTGTTTCTCCCCGTGTTCATCGTGTTCTTTGTGGGATCCTCTCCATTTCGTGAAAGATCGGCCATCTAGGGTTCCACCCTACATCAAAAAGGCAGAGAGAAAAAAAGTTAAAAAAAGTCAGAGAAAAAAAAGACATAGAAAAAAAAGTAGGAGAGAAAAGAGGAGAGAAAGAAAAAGGAAAAAAAGTGAGAAAAAAAAGAAAATTTGGATCTATTTAGACTCAATCCCATAGCTGAATTCGGATTGGAATCTGTTTTGTATCATGTTCAATAAAATTAAAGCTAGCGACGAGCTACATCTGAATAGTTGCAGGAGCTAATTCAATATTTCGCACCTCAAAATTGGCTTCTAAATAGGTCTTTTTGCCCTTCGAAGTTCGCAAACATAGCTTGTTCCAATTTTTCAGGCTAGTTTTAGAAATTTTTTGACACCTCATATCAACTTAGAATTGAGCAATTCTTTTTGCGTTTGAAAGCTTGAGTCAGTAGCATTCTCTAGAAAAATTATCATAAAATTGGCTCAAACTTAGAGTTGTTGTATATCCTGCTTGGCGGTTGTTTTTCATCATTATCTTTACTGCCGTTGTGATCTTCACTTATATCTTGCTGTCCAGAGCTACTTCGTACCCTTTATTGATGCTCGTTGTGCTACGTCGTGACCTCATTAGTGCTCCAGGCTCGCGTTTCTAGCACGGTCTAGCCTAGGACCAGCACAGTACCGTCGTTGTTCAGCATTGCATCTCTGAATTGATTATTGCTAATCTTTTGCTACCATATATTTAATCCGTCCAAGCTCCAAATATTTCTACACCGTGTATACATACATTCCCCTGGCAATCGCTTTACTTAATCTTTGGAGTTATTTGACACCGCTGGTTTCCTGTCACCACGTGCTGATGGTAAAAACTTGTAAGATATTGATATTGCTTTACTATGAGCGCTTTACCACCACATCCTAGTAGTTCATAGGAACATTATTCTCGAATTTTGTTTCTTGTTTCTACTAATCATGACAGGTACCGGAGACAGAAGTTCTTGGATGACGGATGCATCTTCACCATCACAGGACGTTGGACTACACACACAAGCACACGGTCAGGTTATCTCTTTACCTTCATTTGAGGGTAGATTTAATCCTGCTATTTATCTTGCTAGGGAGTTTGAGGTAGAACTAATTTTTGCTAGCCATGATTTTTCTGAACTTGAGAGAGTACGAGCTATCACTAGAGCATTTACTGGTTTTTCTTCATTTTGGTGGAGTGTACACTGTAAGAAAAACATTGATAACCAACCCACAACTTGGACAGATTTGAAAGCTGTAATGAGACAACAATTTTTTCCTCCTTACTATCGCCGTGAATTGCTTCGCAAATTGGAAAAATTAACTCAAGGCAGTAACACTGTTCATTGTGACATAGAAGAATCTAAGGATGATACAGTGAATAGATTTTTTGGTGGTTTGAACCATGATATTCGCACAAGATTTCAGTATATTTCTCGTTGCATTACTGGTATGTATGTTTGTGCTTTTACCTTTGGGAGACAAATACAGGAGGATGCATTGTGTGACTACAACAACTACTATTCTAGTTCATGCTCACCACCACCGGTTGGTTCCTCCACCATTGCACCTACTAAAGCAGCCACACCTCCGATTGTGAGCGCGACATCATCTAAAGTGTATGGTACATTGTCATGGTCCGTACCTACATCAGCTACGTCTTTGCGATAAGGTAACAGTAAAAACATTGATGATATAACTTCACATGAGGACGATGCCTATCTAGTTAACTTGAATACATCATGTATTGAATTACCTCTTGATTTGAGCACACCACCTGGTTTAGATAATCATGTTACTGTCATGAATGCGTCATGTGATCAAACAACTGAAATACCAACAATTTTGAGTGCACCCACTGAATTAATAGTTGCAGCAAAAGAACCATGTTAATCAGAGAATAAATCAGATTTGGATAAAATACATTTGAAAATAATTGTGCCAATGTTTAATCATTTTGATATGACCTCTAATCTTGGTGATGATTCTATGTCAAATGACTTATTGCATGTTTCCTTATTTAAGCATGTTGTAGCCTGTGAATTTCATGCATGTAAGGTTTATTCACCAATGTTGGGATGGTTTAATGATGAACATTATCAATCTTTTGATATGAATAAGAGCTTCACTTATTTATGCAAATTGAGTTCCAATATATTCATGCCTTCTACTTCTTGTGATAATATTTTGGCTTTATATTTTATGAACTACGAAAGTTACTCATCTATACATGTGTCATATGTGCGAAAATCAAGGGAAGTAAAAATGGATGACATATACATATACAACATGTACACCTTGTCTATTTTCTTACCCACATTTCAGATTAAGCAACGCCGAGGACGACTTTGATTTCAAGAAAGGGAGGGTGATGAGGACATGACTACCTTATATACGACTAAAAATATTGCATACATGTATATTTGTGAGGTGATTTCTAAAGCAAACTATGCAATAATTTATTTATGTCATCGAGGACAAAAATACTTCACACACTTTTGTGCCATGTCTAATTGCAGGTGTATGGGACATTTGTACAATCCACATATGAAGATAAGGGAGAAAGAGAAGTTTAGGTGATGTTCAAAAAGTCCTTTCACGTAACTTTTGGGCCAAGAGAAGTTAGAGTCCAAGCCTCTCACATTTTGCATTCAGATATGGACTGCACAGACATACCTGACTCAAAACGGTAAGAACTCCTTCATACAGACTCTGAATTGGGTGATTCTTTCTTTGTTGGAAAGTAAATTTCGTGCTCTTTCCAGCCCAATTGGATTCACCTTCAAATTCGTCCGGAGCGTTGAGATATCGATGAAAAATCTGACGCTGCAGCAGAATGCAAGTCAAACTACAAGTCCAAAGGTGTTGCGTCACCTCCACTTGGGCCCATGAGCCTTGTACGACCTAGGGTTAGTTTTAGGCTGCCTTGGGACGTCCTCCCACCTCATTGGCCGCCACCCCTTTCTCCTATATAAGTAGATCCATCTAGTAGCTTTTTCCTTGGGTTTGTTTAGTTAAAAGTTAGCCATTGCAACTTCGTGTACTCCGTTTGTGTCCAACGACCAAACCAGGGCCGCTTTCAGATCCCCACCTTTATCAATACTTCATCTATATTTGCAATATTGAGATTGCTTTATCATATTCTTGCTTGTTCTTCGATTGCATGCAGGAATAGACCTTCGTGGTCAGGCTGATTGTGCTTCTAGCATCGTCAGTAACCCAGGAGATTGGTTTAGCGATTGCTAAGGCGCATTGTCGTGCATGTTTGTAGTCGGATCGTCAAAGTCGACTCCACCAAATCGATAGTTATTATCTCATCGAAAGATCAGGCCCTCGCCTCTATCAGCTGTGCCAGCTGTGATCATAATCAAAGCATCCCATGAGTTAACCTCTCAATATACAAATCATCTCCGATATGAAAATAAAATTTTAACACCATGCGCGTACCTTGCGTTTCATCGAGCCGCTTATTGATGCGGTCGATTTCCTCGTCGGTCACCTAAAGCTTCTGATTGAGCTCAGAAACTTCTGCAGCCTGGGCGGTTGCCACCAACATGGAGGCATGTTTCAATAAACAACACATTATGATACACTACCGAATACTATATGGATCCTCTATCCGGTTTCTTCCAAAACCAGACAGAGCATCAGGGGCTATTGTCTGTACACACGTTCATTCTTCTACATGAATAACTATAAAGTTTTTCTAGTACATTACGTCGCATACCTCAAAGCCTGTCAGTAGGCTGTTTAAGGCTTCATTCATTCTGCTTTTCGTAGACTGAATATTCTCCTTAACCGCACCCATCAGGTTGCAGTGTTCCGCCACGATGGAAGCACTTCATAGTGCTTCCTCTACAGCGTTGGGCTCCACCGGATTAGTGGAAGCTGCCGATGGAGCCGGCGCTCCTCCCCCCCTCTTTCATAGGGGGTTGCTTATCTGATCCCGGAGCCGTACTGGCCGCCGGAATGGTGTTCGGCTGCAGCACGGATTGCTTGGGCTCCCCGCCGTCAGTCGTCATGGGGATCGCCTCCCCTTGGTTTTCAGCGACCGAGGTGTTAACCTCGGGCACTCTCTTGCCAGCCCTTCTCACCCCCTGTCGAGCAGGGGATGTCCTCAGGGATGACACTTCGATGTCCTCCATAATGGTAGGGGAGGGGGCTCGCGGCGGCGTATCACTCTTTATCATTTCGGGCGGCGGAGAGTTCCCCTCCGATAATGGAGTTCGGGAGCGTGCGGGGAGGGCTGAAAGACAAATAACAAAATGACTTACATAATAAAAGCAAGTGGACCAAAGACAATAGTGAGTTTCCGAATACTTACAATTTGGCCAGGGCCTTCGCCCTGGGAGGTCTCCGGGGGACATCTTCAGATCCTGAGTCCGAACTGTCCGGGAGGTTCAGCTTCCTCATCCTGGGCGCCACCTCCTCTGGTTCTTCGTGATGAGGACATGACTACCTTGGATACGACCAAAAATATTGCATACATGTATATTTGTGAGGTGATTTCTAATGCAAACTATGCAACAATTTATTTATGTTATCCAGAACAAAAATACTTCACAGACTTTTGTGCCATGTCTAATTCCAGGTGCATGGGACATTTGTACAATTCACATATGAAGACAAGGGAAAAAGAGAAGTTTAGGGGCTGTTCAAAAAGTTCTCTCACGTCACTTTTGGGCCAAGAGAAGATAGAGTCCAAGTCTCTCACGTTCTGCATCCAGATTCGGACTGCACAGACATACCTGACTCAAAACGGCAAGAACTCCTTCATACGGACTCCGAATTGGGTGATTCTTTTTTTGTTGGAAACTAGATTTCATACACTTTCCAACCCAATTGGAATCACCTTCAAATTCGTCCGGAGCGTTGAGATACCGACAAAACAATCTGACGGTGCAGCAGAATCCGAGTCAAACTACAAGTCCAAAGGTGTTACATCACCTCTACTTGGGCCCAAGAGCCTTGTACGACCTAGGGTTAGTATTAGGCTGCCTTGGGACGTCCTTCCACCTCCTTGGCCGCCACCCCTTGCTCCTATATAAGTAGATCCATCTAGTAGCTTTTTCTTAGGGATTTGTTTAGTCAAAAGTTAGCCATTGCAACTTCGTGTACTTCGTTTGTGTCCAACGACCAGACCAAGACCGCTTACGGATCCCCACCTTTATCAATACATCATTTATATTTGCAATATTCAGATTGCTTTATCATATTCTTGCTTGTTCTTCGATTGCATGCAGGAATAGACCTTCGTGGTCAGGCTGATCGTGCTTCTGGCATTGTCAGTAACCCTTGGAGATTGGTTTAGCGATTGCTAAGGCGCAACGTTCGTGCACGTTTGTAGTCGGATCGTCAAAGTCGTCTCCACCAAATCGTTAGTTATCTTCTCATCGAAAGATCGGGACACCCTCGCTTCTATCAAGTGGTATCAGTTTTCAGGTTGCTCGGTGAGAATTTCCAGTTATTCCTAGATTAGATTTATTTTCTTACCTATTGTCCAAGGAAAAGCCACAAAAAAAAAGTTAGATCTATTCATCCTTTGTCCAAGCCAGTCTGAGCCTTTGCAATTTTATTTTCATTGTTTGCATTATTGAATTATCGGTTGCATCGTCGTGTCGAGTTGCTGGTCTTAGTGTGTAGTTCGTTAGAGTTTCGAGTTCTGTTCACATTAGTCACGTCGCCGCTGCATCGTTATCCCTTCCGCTGTCCACCACCTCATCCATCAATTTCCACCTCGTGCAACCCATCGTTCATTGTCACAATCATAGTTGAAGTCGTTTGCATCTTTGCTTGATCCAATCTGCATCTTATCTAGTTTGTCTTGGAAAGAGGGAGAAAGAAAAAAAAAGACAGAGAAAAAAAAAAGTAAAAAAAAAGAGGAGAGAAAGAAAAAGAAAAAAGAGTGTGAGAAAAAAAAAGGAAAAAGAAAAAGAAGGAAAAGAAAGTTGGAGAGAGTGTTGTTGTATATTCTGCTTGGCAGTTGTTTTCATCATTATCTTTACTGCCGTTGTGATCTTCACTTATATCTTGCTGTTAAGAGCTACTTCGTATCCTTTATTGATGCTAGTTGTGCTACACCGTGACATCATTAGTGTTCTAGGCTCGCGTCTCTAGTCCTGTCTAGCCTAGGACCAGCACAGTACCGTCGTTGAGCGTTTATTCAACATTGCATCTCTGAATTGATTATTGCTAATCTTTTGCTACCATATATAAAGCCAACCCAGCTCCACATATTGCTACACCGTGTTTACGTACGTTCACCTAGCAATCGCTTTACTCAATCTTTGGAGTTATTTGACACCACTGGTTGCCTATCACCACCTGCTGCATGGTAAGAACTTGTAAGATATTGATATTTGCTTTACTGTGAGCGCTTTACCACCACATCCTAGTAGTTCATAGGAACATTATTTTTGGATTTTGTTTCTTGTTTCTACTAATCATGGCAGGTTCAAGAGTCAGTTGGGCTTCATCGATCGTGGGAGACGTGTCATCACCTCAGAAAATACAACCACCATCACAAGAGGTACAAAGACATCAGAATGCGCACAAACAGGTTCTTATTTCCATGCCACCTTTTCATGGTCGTTTTAAACCTGATTTATATATTGAATGGGAGTTCAACATCAATAATATATTTGCTTCCCATAGTTTTGATGAACGTAAAAAAATTAAGGTTGCGGTTGGTTCTTTCACTGGTTATGCTTTAGTTTGGTGGAGTGAATATTGTCGGTTACACCCTAATCATATACCTACTACTTGGATTGATTTGAAAGTTGCCATGCGACATACATTCGTCCCTGCTTATTATACTCGTGACATGCTTACAAAGTTGCAACATTTAAAACAAGGTAGTGACACCGTAACGAAATATTATGATGATTTACAAACTACCTTGTTGCATTCCTCTTTACAAGAAAGTGAAGACGATTTTATGGATAGATTTTGGGCAGGATTAAATCGTGATATTCAGGAGTTACTAATTCATGAAGAGTGTTATCCTATGGACCATTTGTTTCGTCTTGCTTGTAGTGATGAACAGGAAATAAAACGACGTATTGTCCGTAAGGAGAATAAGCGCCAGGTGCACATTCCAAGAAATGATACGGTTGTTCCTTCCACTACTAGGCGTACTATGACAGACACATCCGTTGTTGTGAGGACTACATCACCTCCACCATGTGACACATCACCTCCGACAGTGCCTACATCATCTGAGTTGATCATAAGAGGTAATGACAAAGGTACCGATCTTCCACCTCCACATGAGTATGGTGAATGCCTTGTCAATTTAAATGAACCATGCGATGAGCTATCCACTACTTTGATCACACCAACTATTTTAGAGGAATATGTTCGTGATTTGACTTTGCCATGCGATCAAACAATTGTGAGTGAACCAATTGAATTAACTATTGATGCGAAAGAACCATTTGAATCAGGGAATAAATCAGATTTGGATCAAATACGTGTGAAAATAGTTGTGCCTATGTTTAATCATTTTGATATGACCTCTAATCTTGGTGATGGTTCATCAAGGTTGGGATGGTTTAATGATGAGAATTGCCAATCTTTTGTAACGATTAAGAGCTTCACTTATATGTGCAAATTGAGTTGCAATATTTTCATGCCTTCTACTTCTTGTGATAATATTTTGGCGTTATATTTTATGAACTACGAAAGTTACTCATCTATACATGTGTCATATGTGCGAAAATTAAGGGAAGTAAAAATGGATGACATATACATATACAACATGTACACCTTGTCTATTTTCTTACCCACATTTCAGATTAAGCAACGCCGAGGACGGCTTTATTTTCAAAAAAGGGAGGATGATGAGGACATGACTACCTTGGATACGACCAAAAATATTGCATACATGTATATTTGTGAGGTGATTTCTAATGCAAACTATGCAACAATTTATTTATGTTATCCAGAACAAAAATACTTCACAGACTTTTGTGCCATGTCTAATTCCAGGTGCATGGGACATTTGTACAATTCACATATGAAGACAAGGGAAAAAGAGAAGTTTAGGGGCTGTTCAAAAAGTTCTCTCACGTCACTTTTGGGCCAAGAGAAGATAGAGTCCAAGTCTCTCACGTTCTGCATCCAGATTCGGACTGCACAGACATACCTGACTCAAAACGGCAAGAACTCCTTCATACGGACTCCGAATTGGGTGATTCTTTTTTTGTTGGAAACTAGATTTCATACACTTTCCAACCCAATTGGAATCACCTTCAAATTCGTCCGGAGCGTTGAGATACCGACAAAACAATCTGACGGTGCAGCAGAATCCGAGTCAAACTACAAGTCCAAAGGTGTTACATCACCTCTACTTGGGCCCAAGAGCCTTGTACGACCTAGGGTTAGTATTAGGCTGCCTTGGGACGTCCTTCCACCTCCTTGGCCGCCACCCCTTGCTCCTATATAAGTAGATCCATCTAGTAGCTTTTTCTTTGGGATTTGTTTAGTCAAAAGTTAGCCATTGCAACTTCGTGTACTTCGTTTGTGTCCAACGACCAGATCAAGACCGCTTACGGATCCCCACCTTTATCAATACATCATTTATATTTGCAATATTCAGATTGCTTTATCATATTCTTGCTTGTTCTTCGATTGCATGCAGGAATAGACCTTCGTGGTCAGGCTGATCGTGCTTCTGGCATTGTCAGTAACCCCTGGAGATTGGTTTAGCGATTGCTAAGGCGCAACGTCGTGCACGTTTGTAGTCGGATCGTCAAAGTCGTCTCCACCAAATCGATATTTATCTTCTCATCGAAAGATCGGGCCTCTCGTCTCTATCAAGTGGTATCAGTTTTCAGGTTGCTCGGTGAGAATTTCCAGTTATTCCTATATTAGATTTATTTTCTTACCTATTGTCCAAGGAAAAGCCACAAAAAAAAGTTAGATCTATTCATCCTTTGTCCTAGCCAGTCTGAGCCTTTGCAATTTTCTTTTCATTGTTTGCATTATTGAATTATCGGTTGCATCGGCATGTCGAGTTGGTGGTCTTAGTGTCTAGTTCGTTAGAGTTTCGAGTTCTGTTCACATTAGTCACGTCACCGCTCCATCGTTATCCCTTCCGCTGTCCACCACCTCATCCATCAATTTCCACCTCGTGCTACCCGTCGTTCATTGTCACAATCATAGTTGAAGTCGTTCGCATCATTGCTTGATCCAATCTGCATCTTATCTAGTTTGTCTTGGAAAGAGGGATTAAGAAAAAAAAGACAGAGAAAAAAAAAGTAAAAAAAAAGGAGAGAAAGAAAAAAAAAGTGGGAGAAAAAAAAGAAAAAGAAAAAGAAGGAAAATAAAGTTGGAGAGAGTGTTGTTGTATATTCTGCTTGGTAGTTGTTTTCATCATTATCTTTACTGCCGTTGTGATCTTCACTTATATCGTGCTGTCCAGAGCTACTTCGTATCCTTTATTGATGATAGTTGTGCTACACCGTGACCTCATTAGTGTTCTAGGCTCGCGTCTCTAGTCCGCTCTAGCATAGGACCAGCACAGTACCATCGTTGAACGTTTATTCAACATTGCATCTCTGAATTGATTATTGCTAATCTTTTGCTACCATATAAAGCCAACCCAGCTCCACATATTTCTACACCGTGTTACGTACGTTCACCTGGCAATCGCTTTACTCAATCCTTGGAGTTATTTGACACCGCTGGTTGCCTATCACCAGTTGCTGCATGGTAAGAACTTGTAAGATATTGATATTTGTTTTACTGTGAGCGCTTTACCACCACATCCTAGTAGTTCATAGGAACATTATTCTCGAATTTTATTTCTTTTTTTCTACTAATCATGACAGGATCTAGAGTCAACTCATGGGCTTGGTCGATCGCGGGAGATGTGCCACCACCTAAGGACATACCACAACCATCACGAGAGGTGCACAAACATCCAAATGCACATGATCAGGTTAATGTTTCTATACCACCGTTTAATGGCCGTTTTAGACCTGCTTTATATATTGAATGGGAGTTTGACATAAATAATATATTTGCTTCCCATAGTTTTGATGAACGTAAAAAAGTTAAGGTTGCGGTTGGTTCTTTCACTGGTTATGCTTTAGTTTGGTGGAGTGAATATTGTCGGTTACACCCTAATTATATACCTACTACTTGGATTGATTTGAAAGTTGCCATGCGACATACATTCTTCCCTTCTTATTATACTCGTGACATGATTACAAAGTTGCAACATTTAAAACAAGGTAGTGACACCGTAACGAAATATTATGATGATTTACAAACTACCTTGTTGCATTCCTCTTTACAAGAAAGTGAAGACGATTTTATGGATAGATTTTGGGCAGGATTAAATCGTGATATTCAGGAGTTACTAATTCATGAAGAGTGTTATCCTATGGACCATTTGTTTCGTCTTGCTTGTAGTGCTGAACAGTAAATAAAACAACGTATTGTCCGTAAGGAGAATAAGCGCCAGGTGCACATTCCAAGAAATGATACGGTTGTTCCTTCCACTACTAGGCGTACTATGACAGACACATCCATTGTTGTGAGGACTACATCACCTCCACCATGTGACACATCACCTTCGACAGTGCCTACATCATCTGAGTTGATCATAAGAGGTAATGACAAAGGTACCGATTTTCCACCTCCACATGAGTATGGTGAATGCCTTGTCAATTTAAATGAACCATGCGATGAGCTATCCACTACTTTGATCACACCAACTATTTTAGAGGAATATGTTCGTGATTTGACTTTGCCATGTGATCAAACAATTGTGAGTGGACCAATTGAATTAACTATTGATGCGAAAGAACCATTTGAATCAGGGAATAAATCAGATTTGGATCAAATACGTGTGAAAATAGTTGTGCCAATGTTTAACCATTTTGATATGACCTCTAATCTTGGTGATGGTTCATCAAGGTTGGGATGGTTTAATGATGAGCATTGCCAATCTTTTGTAACGATTACGAGCTTCACTTATATGTGCAAATTGAGTTGCAATATTTTCATGCCTTCTACTTCTTGTGATAATATTTTGGATTTATATTTTATGAACTACGAAAGTTACTCATCTATACATGTGTCATATGTGCGAAAATTAAGGGAAGTAAAAATGGATGACATATACATATACAACATGTACACCTTGTCTTTTTTCTTACCCACATTTCAGATTAAGCAGCGCCGAGAACGGCTTTATTTTCAAAAAAGGGAGGATGATGAGGACATGACTACCTTGGATACGACCAAAAATATTGCATACATGTATATTTGTGAGGTGATTTCTAATGCAAACTATGCAACAATTTATTTATGTTATCCAGAACAAAAATACTCCACAGCCTTTTGTGCCATGTCTAATTTCAGGTGCATGGGACATTTGTACAATTCACATATGAAGATAAGGGAAAAAGAGAAGTTTAGGGGCTGTTCAAAAAGTTCTCTCACGTCACTTTTGGGCCAAGAGAAGATAGAGTCCAAGTCTCTCACGTTCTGCATCCAGATTCGGACTGCACAGACATACCTGACTCAAAACGGCAAGAACTCCTTCATACGGACTCTGAATTGGGTGATTCTTTTTTTGTTGGAAACTAGATTTCATACACTTTCCAGCCCAATTGGAATCACCTTCAAATTCGTCCGGAGCCTTGAGATACCGACAAAACAATCTGACGGTGCAGCAGAATCCGAGTCAAACTACAAGTCCAAAAGGTGTTACATCACCTCTACTTGGGCCCAAGAGCCTTGTACGACCTAGGGTTAGTATTAGGCTGCCTTGGGACGTCCTTCCACCTCCTTGGCCGCCACCCCTTGCTCCTATATAAGTAGATCCATCTAGTAGCTTTTTCTTTGGGATTTGTTTAGTCAAAAGTTAGCCGTTGCAACTTCGTGTACTTCGTTTGTGTCCAACGACCAGATCAAGACCGCTTACGGATCCCCACCTTTATCAATACATCATTTATATTTGCAATATTCAGATTGCTTTATCATATTCTTGCTTGTTCTTCGATTGCATGCAGGAATAGACCTTCGTGGTCAGGCTGATCGTGCTTCTGGCATTGTCAGTAACCCCTGGAGATTGGTTTAGCGATTGCTAAGGCGCAACGTCGTGCATGTTTGTAGTCGGATCGTCAAAGTCGTCTCCACCAAATGATATTTATCTTCTCATCGAAAGATCGGGCCCCTCGTCTCTATCATTTCGGGTGCCTCCCTCTTCTTCTTCCTCCCTTTATGGACGGAGTAACTTTCCACCTCCTCCTCCTCCTCTTCCTCCTCGTCTTCTTCATGGGAGGAGAGCGCTTCGGTCTCTCCGGACACTATTTTCAAAGGACCCTTGGGCTGGGGGCTGCCCTTGGCTTCCTTGCCATTCATTCTTCTTGGTTTTCTACTCCGGCACCTGATAGGGCGCCGGGACTACCATCTCCATTAGCTGGGGTGTGGTCGGGCCCTCGGGTAGCAGTGCCGGACAGTTGATCCACTCCGCCTTTGCCATCCAGACCTGGAAGGAATGCAAGCAATATAATTTATATTATATCTAAAATACTAACTGAATAGGTCTTCGGCGAAATCATGCTTACTGTCGTGGATGGGTTCTCACAGTCGAGTCTGATGTCCTTGTTCTTCTTCGGCCACTTTTTCTGAACCTTGAAGAGCTGCTTTCATACATCTTCGTGTGTGGTGCCGAAGAAGTGCTTTAGGGTCCGTGGCTCCTCCGGATTGAACTCCCACATGGGGAAGGCCCGAAGTTGGCACAGAAGGATGCGGCGGAAGAGTATCACTTGAATCATGTCAGTGAGACTAGTGTTCTCACCCAACATATCGGAGATGCGATTCTGGAGCATCTTCATCTCCGATTTGGACCCCCAATCAAGGCCCTTGGCGGTCCATGAGGTGAGTCTCGCCGGGGGTCCGGATCTGAAGTCGGGCGTGGCCGCCCAGGTGGCTTCATGGGGTTCGGTGATATAATACGACTCCTGCTGCCATACCTTGATTGTTTCCATGAAAGCCCCTTATGGCCAAGTGGCGTTGGGGAGCTTGCTTACCATAGCTCCGCCGCAATCCGCGTGCTGTCCGTCGACCAGCTTCGGCTTCAGATTGAAGACTTTGAGCCATAGGTCGAAGTGTGGGGGGATGCGGAGGAAAGCCTCACACATGACTATAAAAGCGGATATTTGTAGGAACAAATTGGGGGCTAGATCATGGAAATCTAGCCCGTAGAAAAAGAGAAGACCCCAGACGATGGGGTGGAGGGGAAATCCTAGCCCCCGAAGGAAATGGGGGATGAACACGACCCACTCATTGGGCTCTGGAGTAGGAATAACATGATCTTTATCTGGGATCCTATGCGCCTTGTCTACGGATAGATAGCCCATGCTTCAGAGATCCTTGACATCCTTTTCGGTGATGGTGGAGGCCTCCCACTTGACCTTGGAGCCAAACCCGTCCATTGCTGGAGAAGGAGGCGGTGGTGGAGGAGATCGGAGTTTTGGGCGCTGGAGCTAGAAGATTGGGAGACAGAGGCTAGAGGAAGACGTGAGGGAAAAGGAGGGGTCTTTATCCTTTTATAGACGATGAAAATGCCAAGCGTCCCCCACTCAAGCCATAAAACTTGCATGTTCCCAACGAGATCGTGCGTAAGGTGTGGCTCGATTACCCAAACCATATTGATGAGAATCCCATAATGGGCGGGCATGATCTCTGTTTCAACAGGACGTGCCAATGGAGGCTAGGCCTCGAAACAGGAGGCATGATAACGGTTCGAAATGTTAAAGGGTCAAGTGTGACGTTTAGCGGAAAAAAGTTGTCAGTAAAGACACTATTCCTATTTTGACGTCTTGCCTTCGTGGCTAAGAGTTGTATTAATCATGCAGAGCCGGACACAGTTCCTTTATGCAGGAAGCTAACTTAAAGTGTTCAGGACAAGGAACCCGCCTTGCAATGCCGAAGACAATTCACATGCCGAACACATCGTCAACGAAGACTGGTTCAGGGGCTACTCAGGGAGTCTAGGACTAGGGGGTCCTCGAGTGTCCAGACTATTCGATATGGGCCGGACTGATGGGTCATGAAGATAAAGCAAAAGGCTATCCCCCGTGCCCAAGTAGGCCTCATATGTGTGTAGAATGGCAAGTTTTGTGGCTGCGTGTGATGTTTCCTTCCTCTGCAAGTCGACTCTGTACAACCCTAGGCCCCTCTGGTGTGTATATAAACCGGAGGGTCTAGTCCGTAAAGCCCATCAAACTAGACGGCTAGGGTTTAGCCATTACGATCTTGAGGTAGATCAACTCTTGTAACCCTATAGTCATCGAATACTATCAAGCAGGAAGTAGGGTTTTGCCTCCTTTAAGATGGCCCGAACCTAGGTAAAACATCGTTTCCCTACTGTCCCTTGTTACCATTGATCCTTAGACACGCAGCTTGGGACCGCCAACCCGAGATCTGCCTGTTTTGACACCGACAGGTGTATTTCAACATTAAAGTGACTCGCTAAACGAGTGGCATAAATGTCTTCATGAATTTTACCCTTGGACCATTGAGGTGTAGGCGCCATGCCACAATAGCTCCCAAGCTATAAGTGTTGTGGCCCTCAAGTGCGCGACATAAGACAGTAAAGTCTAGGGCACCGAGTGCACCAACCTTCTCTCTAGCAACTAAACACTTCACAATAAATAAAGCAAAATTATGCACAGAAGGAAACTGCAGGCTAACGGCGGTAACGCTCGACACCCCTCTCTCATCCCCTACGGTCAGAGAACGGTAAAAACTTTCAACTCCGTGGACCTAGGTTCCCTTAAATCCCCATAGAAGGGAGCAAGCATATGTCACAAAATTCAGTGAGCGGTATCTGATGGGGCTCAGCAAAGAAGTTAAAAAGTCACCTCAGGGGGATTATTCCTACTTAAAAATTGAAAACTTTGCACAAAGGAATTTGTGAGGAGATGATACTATTCACACTTAGCTGCGATGAAGTCGGTGAGGCCGGCATTAGCAGCAAATTGTGCAAACTCTTGACGGATTCCAGCTCCATCCATGAATGGGATGTGCGGCCATTCGCACGGCCGTACCTTCACCATTCTCCCAAGACGGAGATCACTATCAGACGACTCCCCTGTAACTCCCTTGGAGTTCTTGATGCGGGGCTAACCCGATCTAGGCCGATATTTCATGATTGGAGGGATCCCCGAGGATGAACACGAAGAACACAAAAAGGGAAAATCACGAGGTGAACGAAAGAGGAACACTCAAATCAACAAGAAAGTAGTCACACAAGTGCTAGATTCGGGAACACAAAGAGATACACGATCCAAGATCAACTAAGGATGATACAAGTAGCGATAGTCTTCTCCTTGAGGAGGTCTTGCATCCGTGTGGATCTTCTCCGTAAGGAGGTCTTGAATCCGCGTGGATCTTCTCCGGGGAGGCCGCGGTCTCTCGAGGAGATGAACCACGAAGGATGAGCAACGCTCTAGTTTTAGATGAGCTATCACAATGCTAACCCTAGAAAGAGGTAGGTGGATAAGTATATATAGTCTAGGGGGACAAAGGGGTACATGGGCCACGGCCCGGACGAAATGCACGCAGCATCAGGAGCCGGATTTCCGGGCGTCGGGCCGGATGTTCGGGCTTGGCGCCGGATGTCCAGGCTAGCGGGGCAAGCCACGAGTATGCTTTTGTGGTGGTGCCGGATTTCCGGGCTCGGGGCCGGATGTTCGGCCCCCGTAGCGTCGGCTGTGTGGGGTCTGCTGTTGTAGATGCTCCATGGGTCGGATGACTGGGCTTGGGGGCCGAATGTCCGGGGCCTGGAGTCTTCTCCGGTTTCCCTCGAAGTTCCTCTTCTTCCGTGAACTTGGGGACTTGTCCGTCTTCCTAAGCCTCATTAGGGGGTCTTCTTGGCACGTGGGTATTTGAAGCAATTCTGCTTGAGGTAGTAGCCATGTCTCGCATGATTCATATTGAAGTTGGTTAAGGAGAGATGTCACCTCGATCTGGAGAGCTCGTGCGCGGGCTCGAGTCATGGGTCCACTTGGCACTTGGTGAGACGATGATAGGTCCATGGGGATGACCTTGGGATGCTCTGCATCATCTCCCCTCCCTAGGGAAAGATCCAACCTCGGATCTAAATCTGGAGAGAGATCCTTGCCGTTGAAGGTATCGCTCACATTGTACTTGTCACGTGGGATGTCGATCTTGTAGGCATTGTTGTTGTAGCATGCTAGCACCTTGAAGGGTCCGTCGGCTCGAGGTAGTAGTTTGGACTTGTGCTCATTGGGGAAGCGGTCCTTGCAAAAATGAAGCCATATGAGATCTCCCTATTGGAACACCATTTGTGTCTTGTTGATGGTGAGCTTGGTGGTGAGGCGATGTACTTGTCGCTCGATTGTTGTCCTTCTGTCTTCATGCATCTTCTTGAGATAACTTGCTCGTGCACTTGTGTCCATGTTGATGCGCTCTTGGAGAGGTAGAGGAAGAATTTCCAATGGGGACAATGGGTTGAAGCCGTAGACGACCTCGAAGGGGGACTTGCCGGTAGTAGAATAGCTTGCGTGGTTGTAGGCGTACTCGGCGATGGGCAAGCATTTCTCCCATTCCTTGATGTTCTTCTTGATCAACGCGCGAAGAAGCGTCAATAGCGTTTGGTTTGTCACCTCCGTTTGTGGATGGTAAGCCCACGAGAATAGTAGCTTGATGCCAAGTTTGGCGCATAGAGTCTTCCAAAAGTAGCTTAAGAACTTGACATCTCGGTCCGAGACGATCGTCTTGGGCACTCCATGTAGGCGCAAGATTTCCCTACAAATGAGATTCGCAACATGTGAAGCATCGTCTATCTTGTTGCATGGAATGAAATGAGTTATTTTGGAAAATCTATCCACTACAACAAACACGGAATCCTTGCCAATTTGAGTCCTAGGCAAACCAAGTATGAAGTACATGCTTGATGAGGACATCACTAACAAAGTTACACCCACAGCCCCGACTGATACAAATACAGGACCAGTTACTAGAGCTCGCACACACCAATTAAATTACCAGGTACTTTCGTTTCTTGGTAATGATTCTAATGTTCATGAGAATATGATGCTTCCTAAATGGGATACATTTGTCTCGCTAACAAATGAAGGGCCTAGCTTGGACAAGGAGGATGAACATTGGATCAAGATCAAGCATGAAGATGATGGCATGCGCAAGGGGAGCAAGAACGGAGTTACAAGTGATGATTTCATGACTTTGAAGCCGCCATAATGAGTGTGAGAAGCCTTGGACGAAATATACAAGATGCCACTTCATAGAGTTCGTCCAGAGGCTATTATTGGTGGTGCGTCACCTTATTATTGGGCTAGGCCCATGTAATTTCGAAATAGTAAAGTATAGGCTGGTTTTATAGTCTGTATGTGTGGGGAAAACAGAGTTAGGGTTTGCTTCGGACCCCTTCTCCAAGAGGACACGAAATTCCCCCTCTCTTTCTCCATATACAGCCCTTAGGGCGTCGTTGAGACTTTGGGTTTTGTTTAGGTTAAAGTTCGCCATAGCTGCAACTTCGTGTACTTCGTTTGTGTTGAACGACCAGACGAAGACGTCACAGAACCCCACTTGATCAATAAAGCTTTCCTCTTGAATTTGCAATATCCAGATTGCAATCTCAGTTTCTTGCTTATTCTTCGTTTGCCTGCAGGAAACAGTCCTTCGTGGTCAGGTTGACCATGCTCCGGCGTGGTCAATAACCTCTCGGAGTTGGATTAGCGATTGCTAAGGCGCGAGGTCCTCGCACGTTCGTAGTTGGATCGTCAAAGTCGTCTTCCTCCAAAACGATGGCCACCATCTCATCGAAAGACGGGACAGCTTTGCCTCTATCGAGTGGTATCAGATTTCCAGGTTGCTCGGTGAGATTTTATAGTTTTTAGTAGATTAGATCGAGTCTGTTCTTCATACCTACTGTCCACAAAAAAAAACCCCAAAAAATTAGGGTTAGTTCATCATATCCGAACCAGTTTGAGCCATTTCATAATCTTTTCCGTGTTTGCTTAGTTGAATTTGCGTTCGCATCATCGTGTCGAGTTGCTGGTCTTAGCGTCTAGTTCTTTAGAGTTTCGAGTTCTGTTCACAGTTTGTCACGCCGCCGCCGCACCATATTCATCGCTGCTGCCAAACCACCACCGCTTCCATATCCCACCACCGCTGCCATATCCCACCATCGCTGCCATATCTTACCACCATATATCCACCACCAATCCGAGTTGTTTTCATATTAGGTTTGTTCTCGAGATCCATCTAGTTTCGGATTCGTGTTTCCTTGCCTGCGTAGGTCTCGAAAAAAAAGAGTCTGGAGATCCCCGGGCAGTTTTTAGGCCAAAATTTCGACATGTGAAAATATTTTCCCTATACTATTTTTAAGCTTTTCTGAGTCTTTTGAGACACGTGACATCATACTGTTTTTTAACCGCACTTTTTCGTCGTCGCTACCCTGATTTCGAAAAAAAATTGTGCCTCTCATCTTAGTTTGACTTGGGAAGAGTTTTGAGACACTCATCATTATAGTGATTTTCAGCAAAAAAAAAGGAGCGCAAAAAAAGATCAGAGTGTGTTTTCCCCTTATTACGTGCAGCGCCGTGATTTTGTTAGTGTTCTAGGCTCGCGTCTCTAGTACGGTCTAGACTAGGACCAGCACAGTACCGTCGTTGAGCGTTTATTCAACTTTGCATCTATGAATTTATTAGTGCTAACCCTCTTTGCTACCATATTATAAGCCTTCCCAGCTCCACATACATCTACGTCGTGCGTTTGACTCTCCCTGGTAATTGCTTTATCCAAACTTTGAGAGTTTTGACTACCACGGTTGCCGAACCACCTGCTTTTGGGTAAGAACTGGTAAGAATTTGAGATTTGCTTGACGGATTTGTGACGCCCCACCACCACCATTTTCTAGTAGTCTGTAGGATCATATGTTTGTGTGTTTTCTATTGCTGCTAACCATGCCAGGATCACAAGTCGACGAGACCGACTGGGAGAACATGACGAACAAGGAGTTGCATGATAAATTTCAGCAAATGATGGGTCAACAGGTAGAAGATGTGATGACCAGTTTTGGCGACGCACTAGCGAGGATGGATGGTGTTCGCGCACGAACACGTCACCGTGTACCTCCAACGCCGAGAGTGATGCACCGCAGCTCACGTCGAAGGAGACCCGTCCGGAAGCGCGGTACGCAAGCAATCCGGCGGGCGCTTTTGAAGACCCGAAACCCCACGCGTCCGAGAGGGACCTCATCTGGACGCGCAGCGGCTATGGGCTGCCCTAGGTCGACCTGATCGCCCCTAGGGCCTCGAGGTTCGCCGCCCTGCAACAAGAAGAACAGACGAAGAACGAGGAAGAAGAAGAACTAGGGTTAAGGAGAAAAGGTAAAAGATAAAAGTGGTAGATGGATTGATCGATTGTGTGTTGCTCAATCCGCCGTCATCCCTTAGGTATATAAGAGGCGGCTGGACTTCCCATGCAAGGAAAAGGCTTGGATTCACGTCCAAAACCCTAGCCAAATTCGGATTGGTTTTGTCCGAACTTTCCAAAACTGTTCGGTTTAAACTGGTTGTACCTTGCGGGTAATTTTTGAGGTGGTAAACGACCTCGGACAGAAAAGAACCCAAAAGCAATCTTGACCGTTTCGACGAGACGAACAACTTTTGTGTTGAATGTTTTTCGATTTGAAGCCATCTTCTTGGCCAAAACAGTCATGCAATACAGGCTGTTATTCGCGCTACTCATCAGACACGTGGCTGGTGGGGCGCGCCACTTATGGCTCTGTGACAGGGCTGTGTTCGGATGGCTGTAACTTTTGCATACGAACTCGGATTGGGGCAATTTTATTATCAAAATCGACCGTTTCGACGAGATGAAGACAATTCGTGTAGAAAGTTTTTCCATATGTGGCAGTCTTGGTGGTCTAATCTGCCGAATACTGATCTAGATATAAAATCTCAGTGCTTTGAGCATAGTTTTGGCACTCGAGATGAGATCGGATGACGATGGCCTAAACATCAGAAATGTTCACCTTGACAATACAAAACTTTTTCACTTTGAGCACTTTTCGATTTGAAGCCATCTTATTTGTTTTTTATGCCGTGCCAAAATCTGCTGTCAACACATGCCCCCTTGTTTTCTGGCAGAGCTTGCATGCCAGAAAATACTTCATCCAAACACGATGTCAACACTACATCGGCTGTGCATGCTAAGAATGATAATTCTGATCGGTCATATGCTTAAGCGTGTTGGTTCTTGGGTAGAGCCTCTTGGATAATAGTCGTCTGAGAACAACAATTGGACGTCACAAAGGCCTCCACGTAAGTTTCTTATGTCAATTCGGACCTTGCTTTGTCCAGGCACTCCCTGGGAATATTAGAACCCTTCGACGGTAAGCCGGTTGCTGAACGATTATGACCATGCACCACAAAGGAATACTGTCAACTGTTCGGCGACTCAACTCATTATTGATCAAAGTAAACTATCAAGCCTCCGCCGAACAATGTCTCTCTCCTGACTTGGGTCCTGCAAATAATTAACACCTGGAGTCAGAGCTTTTTATGTACTAGACCCTTGATGAGTGGCCGACTCAATAATTAAGTCGGCCTTGCCAGTATTGGCAAACACTGAGCATCGGCTATAGGAGTAGGAGATCAACCATGGTGACCACCGTTAGCCAGATGCCGGCTTTGCCAACACAATGAATTCTGAGGGCGATATGCAAATATCGGCCATGCGTTCTCATCTCAAAGGTGCTCGGGAATCCGTCCACCAAAGTGTGAATAACCGAAATAAGTCAGATGTTTCGGCCGAGGATAAATTCCATAGCGTTGATTTTGAAGATACGATTGAAGAATGTGCATGACACGCCTCCTGGAGTTTCCTATAGTGAGATGAAAATTGTCGTCCTCGCCTACGGGATTTACACTTGTACTCCCTTATTTCTGCTGGTTTCGCAACAGGAGATGTGATGCCGCACTTGTCTCGAGGATTTTCCTTAGGAACCCAGGCCATATTCCTCTTCTCCAGCTCTTTGGCCCTAAGCTGTTTCAGCTTCTTCTGTTGCGAATATGGTAAGCCGAGAGGGCATCCCGGCTGGGATTTTGGTTTATGCACTGGCAAGTTCTTCCTGGCTTTGGGCATCTCCGGCTTGGCCTGTCCAAAATCGGTGATTGGATCCTTGAGATTTACTTGCTTCACTTTCTTGTCCTTAGCAGCCAACATAGACTCGACTGGCTTTTTGTCATTTGGAGTCGGATCTGAAATAGCACTCTTGCGGCCATCCTTTTCTTTCTTCACTTTTTTAACACTTGTTGCAATAGAAGGTCGGACATCATTTCTATTTTGACTGCTCCTCTTGGGAACCCATGCCATGTTCTTCTTTCTCAACTCATGTGCACTAAGTTTTTGTAATTCCTTCTCTTGCCAATGTGCTAAGCCGAGTGGGCACCTCGGCTGTGATTCTGTTTCAACCAATGCCAACTCTTTTTTGGCCTTGTGCACTCTCAACTTCTTCCCTTCAGATTTGGCACTTGATTGACTTGCCTTGTTGCCTTTTGTAGCCAATGTCAATACTTTAACTGGCTCTTTGTTATTTGAGAACAAATCCGAAGTAGCACACTTACGACCATCTTTCTTGACCTGGTACACTTGCTTGACCACCTCTTTCTTGTTCCTTGAGCTCCGAGCCGATTCCTTATGATCGAAAAGGTCTTTGACGTGTGATTGTTCATCAAATGTTGATCTTTTTGGAGCTGCATAATGTTGGCGAGATGATCTAAAATAAGATGGATAATGTGCCCTTGTATCATACCTTCCCCATGATGGATATGGATTTGCATGAGCGTAGGGAGGCATCCACGACATTGGCATTGGCGGCCCAAAAGGAGGATATGAAGTCTGCTTGCTCAACGTCTTCCTTTGCCAATTGCAGTCTTCAGATTTACGCCTTGGGGGTGACCTCGATGCTTTTGCTTCACTCGGCCGATAAGCACTCTTTCCCTCACTTATCTTTTGGTACTTTTCTAATAACTACGCGAAAGTGACTTTCGGCCTTTTGCTTTTGTGCTTACCATGGCCTTTGCTTTCTTTGGTTGTGCGTGCAACGGTCTTTGAATTCTCTTGTTGCCCCCCCAAGTGCTAGATGTTACCATTTTAGTTTTGATGGAATTTCCGTCTTCAAGATTGTTCTTGATGCACTTTTTAACAATATCCTTGCTCGAAGACTTGACCCCATCATCATTTACGTGTACATATCCACTTTTAGATAAATCAGCTGGAGATAGCCGAGTCAACATTTGATGGCCGTCAAAATGATCCGACTGTCCAAATGATCGTGCCTCAACAAACTCCAATCGTCCTATCTTGTTCGATTGCTTGACTTGATGGATCATGTTGCAATCTTTGACATTTTGCTTGAACGAACATTGCGTTGGCTCTTGTCTTGACGGCTCGACATCGTGATCAATTATAATAATAGGATTAGTCAGCGATGTACCGATGATGTGATCAACTATGCCTGCACTGGACGTACACTCCTGGTCCATTAACCGATATTGTGATACCGGCTTTGATACAAAACAACCGAGCGGTGTGAGTTTAACATCATCCGACTCGGCTATGCATTGATTTTCGTCCTCCTTTCTCGATGCTCTTGAATCTGCTATCCTGGAGAACTTTGAACCTGGATTTATATTCCTGCAACCAAAATAATTACAGAATATACGTCTCATCTGAGACCAAATGTTAGCCAGACATGAAACAAACAAAGTTGTCCATATGAATATAAAGTTCAGTCGGCATGACCGGAAAAACTTTGATTGCGATAAGTTGTCACTATTAGCCTATATGAATGGCGCCATGTGTTGATCAGCATGATTAGTAACAAGATAATTCGAAACAAACAGATTACTCATCTCGATCGGTCTTTCAAAATTAATTAGAATCTTACTAACGAGTGCATCAACAATATGATTTTGACCGAATCGAAAACTGAGTAAACTCTCGGCTAGGTGTACCTTTGTGAAGCCATTGGAACGAGAAGATGGTTGCACCACTGGAGCAATACCTTCCTCCACTTCTGAATAATTCTCGAATGCATCTTCCTCTTTTTCTGCATCTCGTGCCTCATCACTCGGATTGCCTGAGTAGATTTCACTTGGATGCTCTTCGTGAGTTGAACTTTGCTCGACTGTATTTTCTTGTTCTTGATGTTCATCGTTAACCGAACTTTGTTAGGCCATATTACTTTGTCCGTTCTTTTGCTCGGTGAAGCTTGCATCTTCTATTTTGGTACACGCAGCAATAACTAGCTTGATGCACTCGGCTTTAGCGGCTTTAGCCGGTGATGTACTCGTCTGACAAGATGTACTCGGTTGGCACGATGCACTCGGCTGGCTCGATGCAACGCACTCGGCCTTAAACGTCTCAGTGGTCAATTTGGTTTCAATTGAATCCACCATTGTCTTGTTACTAAAGGAACTGTTCAACTCAGCTGTAGACGACTTAGTCATATTTGACTCGGTTTCAACCGAATCAACCGTATTAGCCGAGTGAACCCCTTCTTGATGATTTTCTTGGAAAGCTTCTTTTTCATCTTGCTTCAAAAGTGCGGAAGAGCCAACATGGTTGCTACATGGAGGAAGGCACTTGACATATTCTTGCAAATATCCCACTTCACGCTTCTTCTTGAGTGCTTCATAAGCATGTCGATATTCTGCTGGTAATTCCTCAAGAGTTAGTGTAGTAAATTCATTGATGCTATTCCCTATGAGCTTTGGCTTGATCTTGTTCACTTGGGTCACATATTTTTCCTTAAACTCAGCCCTGCTTTGATCGACTTGCCCCACGATACTTTTATGATCTTTTGGCAATGAATTGATGTTGCCAAAATTTTGCGATTGTATAGGGGGTGTATAACATGCTGCAATGATAGGTGAAGCCATGTGCACTGTTGTTGAATATTTGCTCACGCCAATTTGATCAATCGGCAAAATTTCATCTTCTTTCAAGACCCTAGCTCTTATTGCCTCATACTCAGGAATCAATCCCTTTTCGTGCTGCTCAAGGCAAATAGCACTAATCTTCTTATTTTGGGTAAACTTTTTAGTGCAGCCAGAGCCACCTCATCTCCTGCAATATTAGGCACATTTGCTCCTATAGAATCTCCATCTACTCGGCCATAACCGCGAAGGCGAGCCGAGTCATGAATATTTTTAGTTTCATATGCCCCTGAACAATTAATCTTATGAGGTATAGTATATGATGTTTGAGGATAACCAGCCAAATAACTACATGATGCACGGCCGATTCCCCCATCCATCGGCATGTTTGGGGATGAACCCGCATATCGCGAGTCGGCTGCCGATGGACAAAACTGTGAGATGCCCTCATGTACATGAGGTGTCATATATTGATCACTCGAACAAATCATGTTATTCATCGGCATATTGAAAGGTGTTGCCGATGCACGAAAGTTCAAATTCATAAGTTGCATGTCGCGGTTCTGTGAATTCCAAGTTTCTCCAATGGAATAACTAGTCGGCCTTTGCTCGTTAGGGCTAGCCGACATGACATGTCCATTAAAAGATCTAGCAACATCAACATAATGGCTATTTGCATCTACGTAAGGAGATTGATGATACATGTTACCGTTGTAGATTGCAGCCGCTCGATGACGCTCTCCTCGTAGCAAGAAAAGGCTGGAGACTGTTCAAAGCTTTGTCCCCAGCGGAGTCGCCAAAATGTTTGTTCGCACACGAACACGTCACCGTGTACCTCCAACGCCGAGGGTGATGCACCGCAGCTCACGTCGAAGGAGACCCGTCCGGAAGCGCGGTACGCAAGCAATCCGGCGGGCGCTTTTGAAGACCCAAAACCCCACGCGTCTGGGAGGGACCCCGTCTGGACGCGCGGCGGCTATGGGCTGCCCTAGGTCGACCTGATCGCCCTAGGGCCTCGAGGTTCGCCGCCCTGCAACAAGAAGAACAGACGAAGAACGAGGAAGAAGAAGAACTAGGGTTAAGGAGAAAAGGTAAAAGATAAAAGTGGTAGATGGATTGATCGATTGTGTGTTGTTCCATCGGCCGTCACCCCTTAGGTATATAAGAGGCGGCTGGACTTCCCGTGCAAGGAAAATGCTTGGATTCACGTCCAAAACCCTAGCCAAATTCGGATTGGTTTTGTCCGAACTTTCCAAAACTGTTCGGTTTAAACTGGCTGTACCTTGCGGGTAATTTTTGAGGTGGTAACCAACCTCGGACGGAAAAGAACCCAAAAGCAATCTTGACCGTTTCGACGAGACGAACAACTTTCGTGTTGAACGTTTTTCGATTTGAAGCCATCTTCTAGGCCAAAACGGTCATGCAATACAGGCTGTTATTCGCGCTACCCATCAGACACGTGGCTCGTGGGGCGCGCCACTTATGGCTCTGTGACAGGGCTGTGTTCGGATGGCTGTAACTTTTGCATACGAACTCGTATTGGGACGATTTTTATATCAAAATCGACCGTTTCGACGAGACGAAGACAATTCGTGCAGAAAGTTTTTCCATATGAGGAAGTCTTGGTGGTCTAATCTGCCGAATACTGATCTAGATATAAAATCTCAGTGCTTTGAGCATAGTTTTGGCACTCGAGATGAGATCGGATGACGATGGCCCAAACATCAAAAATGTTCACCTCGACAATACGAAACTTTTTCACTTTGAGCACTTTTCCATTTGAAGCCATCTTATTTGTTTTTTATGCCGTGCTAAAATCTAGTGTCAACACATGGCATTGAGAAGTGAATTGACACCAAGTTGGATGCCAAATTTGTTGAAGTGCTAGCGCGTCTAGCTCCACCTTCTGCACCATTACAACAACAACAACAACCACCTCCACGTCGCGAAACAGCCCTTCGCAAAGCGTGTCGTATCCCTCTTGAGCCTAGCCAAACTGTTGGTGCTGTTGTTGATACTTCTGTGGATCATGTTGCTGCTGAGGAGGAGGACGATTATGCGGGAGATTACGAGGATGAGGTTGATCAAAGTCTGAACTACGTGCAACCAGCACCACCAGGTCGTCCACATGCAAATAATCGCAATTGTAGGGCTGCACCACACCCTCAGGTACGAGATCATGACCATCTCCCTAAACTAAAATTGAATATTCCACCATTTGAGGGTACATATGTTCCTGATATATATCTTACTTGGGAGTTAGAAACTGAACAAATTTTTACATGTTTAAAATATCTCGAGGACAGACGTGTTGTTGCTGCTCTTTGTGCTTTCACTAGTTTTGCTTGTGTGTGGTGGTCTGAATATTGTAGATTATATCCGGATAATATTCCAACTACTTGGGCTGCTTTGAAAACTGCTATGCGTACTCATTGGGTTCCACCATATTATCAACGTGAATTACTTCAGAAATTGTAGCGTTTAAGACAAAGAAAAAATTATGTAGAGGAATATTATCAGGAATTACAAACTGGTCTGATTAGATGTGGTATTGTTGAGGATAATGAGGCTATGCTTGCACGTTTTATGGGTGGCTTAATAGGGAGATTCAGACAATTCTAGAGTACAACGAGTATAATAACATCACTCGTTTATTCCATCTTGCTTGCAAAGGTGAACGTGAAGTGCATGATCGACAGGCCTTGGCGCAAACTAATTTTTCAGCAAGTCGACCTTCATCATGGACACCGCGTGCATCATCTACTTCGACACGTCCGGCTGCACCACCGCCTACTTCAGCCGTCACTTCTAGCCGTGATAAAAGAAAACATACACCACCACCATTAACCAGGAGTACACCTTACGGTCCTGCACAGAGCTCTTCTTCATCCATGGCATCCACAGGGCCAACACATGATGTTATATGTCGTCGTTGCACTAGTCGTGGTCACTATGCGAGCAAATGCCCATCTCAGCGTGTCATGATTGCTACTGAGGATGGTGGTTATGAGTCCGCTAGTGACTATGATGAGGAGATTTTGGCGCTTATTACACATGAAGACCACGGTGGAGATGATTCTGAAAATGAGACGCAATACATGGCTCATGATGACGCTGATAGGTATGAATGTTTAGTTTCTCAACGTGTTTTGAGTGTGTAGGTCACACAAGCGGAGCAAAATCAGAGGCATAATTTGTTCCATACAAAGGGAGTTGTGACGGAACGTTCTGTTCACGTCATCATAGATCGAGGGAGCTGCAACAACTTGGCTATCATGGAGATGGTGGAGCAGCTATCTCTCACCACAAGACCACATCCACTTCCTTACTATATCCTATGGTTCAATAATAGCAGCAAGTTTAAGGTAACACATACTGTTCGTGTGCATTTTAGTATCTCCACATATGTTGATTATGTTGATTGTGATGTGGTACCCATGCAAGCATGTTCCTTATTACTTGGTAGACCATGGCAATTTGATAAAAAATCTATACACCATGGCAGAAACAATCAGTATACTCTTGTTCATAAGGATAAACGTATTACTTTTCTTTCTATGTCTCCTGATTCCATTTTGAAAGATGATATTAATAGAGCTAATAAAGCAAAATAGGAGAAAAATAAGAGTGAAAATCAGATTGTGGCAAAAGAATTTGAGCAACAAATGAATCCTAATAACACACCATCATCTCATGTTGCATCTCAAATTAAATAAAAAAGTGGATGTTTACTTGCCACCAAATCTGATATTGATGATCCAGATTTTAGCAAATCTATTTGCTATGCTTTTGTGTGCAAAGAGGCATTATTTTCATTCGAGGATGTGCCTTCCTCTTTGCCTCCTGCTATCACTAACATTTTGCAGGAGTTCATGGACGTCTTTCCACAAGACGTGCCACCGGGATTAGCACCTATTCGAGGGATTGAGCATCAGATTGACTTAATTCCCGGTGCATCGCTACCCAACCGCGCACCATACCGTGCCAATCCAGAGGAGACGAAGGAGATTATGCGTCAAGTATAGGAGTTACTCGACAAAGGTTATATATGCGAATCCCTTAGTTCTTGTGCGATTCCTATTATTCTAGTGCTAGAAAAGGATGGTACATCGCGTATGTGTGTTGATTGTAGAGGCATTAGTAATATTACTATTCATTGTCGTCATCCTATTCCTAGGCTAGATGATATGCTTGATGAATTGAGTGTCTCTACAATATTCTCTAAAGTTGATTTGCGTAGTGGATACCATCGAATTCGTATGAAATTGGGAGATGAATGGAAAACAACATTTAAACTAAGTTTGGATTATATGAGTGGTTAGTCATGTGATGCGGGGTCAACCCGTTCTAGGCCGATCTTTCACTAAATGGAGAGGATCCCACGAAGAACACGAAGAACACAAAGGGAATTGCAGGGAAAAACACAAGAGGAACACTCAAATCAACACGAAGATGGTCACACAAGTGCTAGATGCACGATACATAACGAGATACACGATCCATGGTCAACAACGGATGATACAAGGTAGTCTCCTCCAGAGGGAGGTCTTGGGGGTATCCCGTAGGATCTTCTCCGTAGTGGAGGTCTTGAATCCGTGTGGATCTTCTCTGAAGATGGGCCGCAGTCACTCTCGAGGAGATGAACCACTAGATGAGCAAAGCTCCAGGTATCAAGTGAGCTAACACAAAGCTAACCCTAGAAAGTATGTGTGGAGTACTATATATAAGCTAGGAGGGGCAAAGGGGTACATGGGCCTCGGCCCAAATTCTTGCACGCAGGCACGGTCAGGATGATCCAGATGTTGGTCCGGATGATCCGGGCTTCGGGGGTCCGGATGATCCGGGGCGGCATCCGGATGATCCTGCTGTGTATTTTCTGCAGGGGAGGTCCGGATGTCCAGGTCCTGGTCCGGATGTCCGGGTGCGGCCGGATGATCCGGGCTGGGGTCCAGATGATCCGGCTTCGGTGAAGTAGCTTCGGGTGTCGGGGTGCGCATTATCCGGATCGTCCGGGCTGGGGTCCGGATCATCCGGGCTCTGCGCGGATCATCCGGCCAGTCTAGGACATGGCAAATTTCTCCTCCGTCTTCCTTCTTTGATTCCTCTTGTTCCTTAGTTTCTCCATGGTCGTTCTCGAGGTGCCTGAGCATGCACAGAGTTTCCGATGAGGGTAGTAGCCATGTCTCATGTGAATCGAAATGGCGTTGAGAGAGGAGTGAAGTCACCTCGGCCTCGAGAGCTCGTGCACGTGCACGTGTCATGGGTCCACTCGGCACTTGGTGAGACGATGGTAGGTCCATGGGGATGACCTTAGGATGCTCCGCATCATCTCACCCCCCTTGGGAAAGATCTGATCTCGGATCGAAATCTTCATCACCATGGAAAGGAGAAAGATCCTTGACGTTGAAGGCATCGCTCACGTTGTACTTGTCGCATGGAATATCGATCTTGTAGGCATTGTTTTTTGTAGCGTGCTAGCACCTTGAAGGGTCCGTCGGCTCGAGGTAGTTGTTTTTACTTGCACTCTGTGGGGAAACGGTCCTTGCGAAGATGCAACCATACGAGATCTCCTAGGTGGAACACCATTGGTGTCTTGTTGGCGTTGAGCTTGGAGGCGAGGCGATTTTCTTGCCGCTTTATCCTTGCCCTTGTGTCTTCATGCACCTTCTTGAGATAACTTGCTCGTGCACTTGTGTCCATGTTGATGCGCTCTTGTAGAGGTAGAGGTAGAATGTTCTTCATACCTACAGTCCACGAAAAAGCCAAAAAAATTAGGGTTAGTTCATCATATCCGAACCAGTCTGAGCCATTGCATAATCTTTTCCGTGTTTGCATAGTTGAATTTGCGGTTGCATCGTCGTATCGAGTTGCTGGTCTTCGTGTCTAGTTCTTTAGATTTTCGAGTTCTCTTCACAGTTTGTCATGTCGCTGCCGCACCATATTCATTGCTGCTGCCATCCCACCACCGCTACCATATCGCACCACCGCTGCCATATCCCACCACCGCTGCCATATCCCACCACCGCGACCACATACCACCACCGCTGCCATAACCTACAACCGCTGACATATCCTACCACCATATATCCACCACCAATCCGAGTTCTTTTCATATTAGTTTTGTTCTCGAGATCCATCTAGGTTTCGGATTCGTGTTTCCTTGCCTGCATAGGTCTCGGAAAAAAAAGTCTGGAGCCCCCGGGCAGTTTTTAGGCCAAAATTTCGACAGGTGAAAATATTTTTCCCTATCCTATTTTTAGTATTTTCTAAGTCTTTTGAGACACGTGCCATCATACTGTTTTTTACAGCACTTTTTCGTTGTCGCTGCCCTGATTTCGAAAAAACAAATCGTCAAATTTTTTTTGTGCCTATCATCTTAGTTTGACTTGGGAAGAGATTTGAGACACTCGCCATTATAATGATTTTCGGCAAAAAAAAGGAGCGCAAAAAAGAGCGCAAAAAAAGAGGCCGTTTTTTTTTCTGAGTGTGCTTTCCCCTTGTTTACGTGCAGCGCCGTGACTTTGTTAGTGTTCTAGGCTCGCGTCTCTGGTACGGTCTAGCCTAGGACCAGCACAGTACCGTCGTTGAGCGTTTATTCAACTTTGCATCTCTGAATTGATTATTGCTGACCCTTTTTGCTACCATATTATAAGCCATTCCCAGCTCCACATACATCTACATCGTGCGTTTGACTCTCCCTGGTAATCGCTTTATCCAAGCTTTGAGTGTTTTGACTACGACGGTTGCCGATCGCCACCTGCTGCTGGGTAAGAACTGGTAAGAATTTGAGATTTGCTTGACGGATTTGCGACGCCCCACCACCACCATTTTCTAGTAGTCTGTAGGATCATATTTGTGTGTTTCTATTGCTACTAACCATGCCAGGATCACACGTCGATGAGACTGACTGGGAGAACATGACGAACAAGGAGTTGCATGATAAATTTCAGCAAATGATGGGTCAACATGTAGAAGATGTGATGACCAGTTTTGGCGACGCACTAGCAAGGATGGATGGCATTGAGAAGTCAATTGACAGCAAGTTAGATGCCAAATTCGCTGAAGTGCTTGTGCGTCTACCTCCACCCGCTGCACCATTGCAACAACAACAACAACCACCTTCACGTCGCGAAACAGCCCTCCGCAAAGCGAGCCGTGTCGCTCTTCAGCCAGGCTAAATTGTTGGTGCTGCTGTTGATACTTCTGTGGCTCCTGCTGCTGCTGAGGAGGACGATGATTACGCGGGGGATTACGAGGATGAGGTTGATCAAAATCAGAACTACGTGCAACAACCAGCACCACAGCCACCAGGTCGTCCACATGCAAATAATCGCAATGGTAGGGCTGCACCACACCCACAGGTACGAGATCATGACCATCTCCCTAAACTAAAATTGAATATTCCACCATTTGAGGGTAGATATGTTCCTGATATATATCTTACTTGGGAGTTAGAAACCAAACATGTTTAAAATATCTTGAGGAGAGATGTGTTGCTGCTGCTCTTTGTGCTTTCACTAATTTTGCTTGTGTGTGGTGGTCTGAATATTGTAGATAATATCCGGATAATATTCCAACTACTTGGGCTGCTTTGAAAACTTCTATGCGTACTCGTTGGGTTCCACCATATTACCAACGCGAATTACTTCAGAAATTGCAGCGTTTAAGACAAGGAAAAAATTCCGTAGAGGAATATTATCAGGAATTACAAACTGGCCTGATTAGATGTGGTATTGCTGAGGATAATGAGGCTATGCTTGCTTGTTCTATGCGAGGCTTAAATAGAGAGATTCAGACAATTCTAGAGTATAAGGAGTATAATAATGTCACTCATTTATTCCATCTTGCTTCCAAAGCTGATTGTAAAGTGCAGGATCGACAGGCCTTGGCGCGAACTAATTATTCTACAGGTCGACCTTCATCATGGACACCGCGTGCATCATCTACTTCGGCATGTCCGGCTGCACCATCGCCTACTTCATCCGTCACTTTTAGCCGTGATAAAAGCAAACCGGCACCACCACCATCAACCAGGAGTACACCTTCCGGTCCTTGCGCAGAGCTCTTCTTCATCCATGACATCCACAGGGCCAACACGTGATGTTATATGTCGTCGTTGCACTGGTCGTGGTCACTAAGCGAGCAAATGCCCATCGCAGCGTGTCATGATTGCTACTGAGGATGGTGGTTATGAGTCCGCTGGTGACTATGATGAGGAGATTTTGGCTCATATTACACGTGAAGAACACGGTGGAGATGATTCTGAAAATGAGACGCAATACATGGCTCCTGAAGACGCTGACAGGTATGAATGTTTAGTTGCTCAACGTGTTTTGAGTGTGCAGGTCCCACAAGCGGAGCAAAATCAGAGGCATAACTTGTTCCATACAAAGGGAGTTGTGAAGGAACGTTTTGTTCGTGTCATCATAGATGGAGGGAGCTGCAACAACTTGGCTAGCATGGAGATGGTGGAGAAGCTATCTCTCACCACAAGACCACATCAACATCCTTACTACATCCAATGGTTGAACAACAACGGCAAGGTTAAGGTAACATGTACTGTTTGTGTGCATTATAGTATCTCCACATATGCTGATTATGTTGATTGTGATGTGGTACCCATGCAAGCATGTTCCCTATTACTTGGTAGACCATGGCAATTTGATAAAAATTATATACCATGGTAGAAACAATAATTATACTCTTGTTCATAAGGATAAACGTATTACTTTTCTTCCTATGTGATGTAGGGTGGAACCCTACATGGCCGATCTTTCACGAAAAGGAGGGATCTCGAGGAAGAACACGAGGGGCACGAGGAAAAACACAAGAGGGACAAGGAGAAACCACTCAAATCAACAAGTTTAGGTCACACAAATGCTAGATCCGGGTACACAAAGTGTGATACACGATACACGATCAACTAAGGACGGTACAAGTGGCGGTAGTCATCTCCGTGAGGAGATCTTCATGTTCTTCTCCTTAAAGGAGGTCTTGAATCCGGTGGATCTTCACCGAGGAGGCCGCGGTCTCGTAGGAGAGGAACCACCAAGGTTTTGGATGAGCTAACACAAAGCTAACCCTAGATAGTATGGGGGGAGTGAAATTTATATGCTAGGAGGGACGAAGGGGTACATGGGCTTCGGCCCAATAGTCATGCACGCGGGCACTATCCGGATGATCCGGACGTTGGTCCGGATGATCCGGGCTTCGGGGGTCCGGATGATCCGGGACAGCGTCCTGATGATCCAGACATGTCTTTCTGTAGCGGGGAGGTCCAGACGTCCGGCTGCGGCCGGATGATCCGGGCCGGGGTTTGGATGATCCGGCTTCGGCGTGGAGCTTCGGGTGTCGGGGGCGCACATTATCCGGATCGTTCGGACATTGGTCCGGATCATCCAGGCTCTGTCCGGCTCATCCGGGTCTTCGTCCGGATCATCCAGGCTGTCTGAGTCTTGGCTGTTCTCTCCTTCTTCTTCCTTCTTCGATCCTTCTAGTTCCTTGACTTCTCCATGGTTGCTCCCGAGGTGCCTGAGTATGCATATGACTTCAGATGATGGTAGCAGCCATGTCTCGTGTGAATCAAAACTACGTAGAGAGAGGAGTGAAGTGACCTTGGTCTCGAGAGCTCATGCTCGAGCGCGTGTCATGGGTCCACTTGGTACTTGGTGAGGCGATGGTAGGTCCATGGGGATGACCTTGGGATGCTCCGCATCATCTCCCCTCCCTTGGGAAAGATCCGACCTCGGATCGAAATCTTCATCACCATGGAAAGTGGAGAGATCCTTGACGTTGAAGACATCGCTCACATTGTACTTGTCACGTGGAATGTCGATCTTGTAGGCGTTGTTGTTGTAGCGTGCTAGCACCTTGAATGGTCCGTCGGCCCGAGGTAGTAGTTTGGACTTGCGCTCGTTGGGGAAACGGTCCTTGCGAAGATGTAGCCATATGAGATCTCCCGCTTGGAACACCATAGGCTTCTTGTTGGCGTTGAGCTTGGACGCTAGTCGATGTACTTGCCGCTCGATCATTGCCCTTGTATCTTCATGCACCTTCTTGAGATAACTTGCTCGAGCACTTGCGTCCATGTTGATGCATTCTTGTAGAGGTAGAGGTAGGATGTCTAAAGGGGACAACGGGTTGAAGCCGTAGACGACCTCGAAAGGGGACTTGCCGGTAGTCGAATGTCTTGCGCGGTTGTAAGCGTACTCAGCGATGAGCAAGCATTGCTCCCATTCCTTAATGTTCTTTTTGATCAACATGCGAAGAAGCGTCGAAAGTGTGCGGCTCGTCACCTCCATTTGGCCGTCGGTTTGTGGATGATATGCCGAAGAGAAGAGGAGCTTGATGCTGAGTTTGGCACATAGAGTCTTCCAAAAGTAGCTCAAGAACTTGACGTCCCGGTCCGACACGATCGTCTTGGGCACTCCATGTAGACGAATGATTTCCCTACAAAAGAGATTTGCCACATGTGAAGCATCCTTGATGTTTTTACAAGGAATGAAATGAGCCATTTTAGAGAATCTATCCACGACATCAAACACGGATTCTTTTCCATTTTGAGTCCTAGGCAATCCAAGAATAAAGTCCATGCTTATGTCTTCCCATGGATGGTATGGAATAGGGAGTGGCATGTAAAGACCATGAGATTGAGCTTTTGACTTAGCTTTGCGACATGTAGAGCATCGGTTGGTGAGGCATTGATGCGGAGCAACCCAAGGTCATCCCCATGGACCCTCCATCGCCTCACCAAGTGCCCCTAGGACCAATGACACGTGCTCGTGCTAGAGCTCTCGAGACCGAGGTGACATCTCTCCTAGTCCAACTTCCATATGAATCTTGCGAGACATGGCTACTACCTCATACGGATGTGTTTTGTGTGCTCAGGTATGAAGAAGACCCCGTCGGAGAGACTCGTGAAGATGGACAAGGCCCCCAAGCTCACAAACGAAGCTTTGCATCGAGAAGGGCTGAAGAAGGCCCAAGGCCCCGGACATCCGGCCCCTGGATAATCAACTACAGAAGAGCACCACCAGCCGAAGCTACAGGGCCCGGACATCCGGCCCGGCAGGCCCCGGACATCCGGCCTCGTGCCCGGAAATCCGGCGCGTACACCACAGAAGTATACCCATGGCTGGCCCCGATAGCCGGGACATCCGGCGCCGAGCCCGGACATCCGGCGCCTCCTGACAGCCCGGACATCCGGGCCAACGCCCGGACATCCGGCCCTTGATTGCCTGCGTGCATCCCCTTTGGGCCGTGACCCATGTACCCCTTCGCCCCGTAGACTATATATATAGCTCCTCCTACATCTTTTTATGGTTAGCTTTGTGAAAGCTCATCATAGACCTTAGTGGTTCCTCTCCTATGAGACCGCGGCCTCCTCGGAGAAGATCCACCGGATTCAAGACCTCCTTCATGGAGAAGAACATCAATACCTCCTCACTGAGATGACTACCGCCACTTGTACCATCCTTAGTTGATCGTGTATCGTGTATCGCACTTTGTGTACCCGGATCTAGCATTAATGTGACCTAAACTTGTTGATTTGAGTGGTTTGTCCTTGTCCCTCTTGTGTTTTCCCCCATGTACCACGTGTTCCTCCTCGGGATCCCTCCTTTTTGTGAAAGATCGGCCCTCTAGGGTTCCACCCTACATCATCTATGGTATCATGAGCCTAGGTTGAGCACAAATTTGGAGCCCCACACCTTATTTTTCTAGCTTGTTTTTGTTGTGTTCTTCCCAGTTTCGAAAATTCCCCACCAAAATAGCGCCAAATTTTTTTGTGATGTGTTGATTTGGCGAGATTTTGTTGAATTTGTTCCATGGATTTGCTGTGCCACGAGTGGATCTAGGTTTTCCCCACCTTTTCCCCAATTTTGATCCGCAAAATCCGACGAATTTTGGCCTCGGAAGTCAACGTGTGCAAGGAGTTCATCAAGGCCTCAGGCACCCCGGACATCCGGCCTGGCCCGGACATCCGGCCTCCCGCAGCCAAAATCCCCCATCCACCCCACCTTGCACTTAGCCCCCGCCTTTTTCGTTCGGTATCCCACCCACCTTCCGCATACTACCATCACTTCCGCAACCACCATCGTTTCACCGCTACGATTTTGACAATTTTGTCTCACTTTGCCTTCGGTAATTGAGTTGTGGTTTCACCGTTTCCTTGGATGTTTCGGCTACCTTGGAACCAAACGTCTTCGACAACACCACCGCTCAACTTCGGCAAGGACGGTAACATTGACGACACCTTGTTTATCCTACCTTGCAATTGCATTGTCACCCGATAGACCATTTTTCTGTAGCTTTCCCATTGAGACTAGCCATTTGAGTATTGTCGGGCGATGACACTTGTGCACATTAGTGATAGTCATAGATATTGCATACTACATCATCATATCAACGTGTGACACAAGAGTGTTCCGCATACACAATAGCAACCTTGATCCGAGAAGCATGCATAAGTGGCCAACGAAAGAGCTCACAAGCTTTTAAGCAAAGGAGCCACCCAAAGCTTATAAGCGAAAGAAAAAATAGCATCATACGCCTTGCATCAAAAGAGATCATATGAAATAGCAACACATCATCTTGTGCTCAAGCATCGGCACATCATACACTCATAGTATACTTGTGATAGAAAGTAGTTACGTTTTGCCTCTTATAGGTTGTGCACAAGTGCGTATCCGCCTATTAAGCAATCGGTTAGCGTCTCTCTAGTGTTATGCAACACGAGCATTTTCCGTGGATTCCACATTTTCGCTCACCCTTGGTTGCACAACCACATTTATCTATCTGTGCGTGTGTCCCGTGTGCTACTTAGTGCTTGTGATCTACTTGTTGCATGAGCAAATTGTGAACCATTTTCAACATCATTGAGTCACTTTGACAATTGCATTGAATTTGTGCCACCATCCTAACCAAGCTCCTCTCAAAGCTTTACTTGTGTAGGTGTGAGAATCGACACGAAGTGGTACCAATAGTGCTATTTCCGGGTTATATTATTGAGTGACCATTGATCCATTTTCAACTTCGGTCAAGGTACAATTGGTATTGTCTTCTCCTTTCTCCCACTCACACTCTTGATTGCAATGATGGATAGGCCAAGTACTTCCTCGAACCCGCTCTTCGATGATCCTCAAGAATCGAACAACTACGTCACCAAACTACATCTCCTCAGTGTCCAATGAGCTCTACATCAAGAAAGTGAAGCTATGCGAGAGCACATTGAGCAAGTAGCCGCCGACGCATGACAATTTGAAGCAAGAACAAGAGAGCAATTAGACATCATCAACACCAACATGTCTACTCAAGTCGATGAGCTACGGACTTTGATAGTCAACCGATGTTCTTCTTCCACATCTTCTCAAAGACGAAGCCGCTCAAGTCGCCATACCGACTCCACGGAAGGATCAAGTATACCTACATCAAACACTCTTCGTCAAGCCGCACGCCGAGATCGACATGACAAACGGAATCCACTTCATGAAAAGAGCTCCCAAGAGCTATTTGAAGAGCAAGAAAGTCGACATCATCAAAACCAACTACACTTGTCCAAGCGCAAGAACGGCAACGACTACGCCAACAACAACAAGAGCGAGCACGTCGACACCAAGAAGAACAAGATGCCGAGGCTCATCACCAAGCACAACAACGACGAGAAGCTCAAGCCCTTGAGGCGAAATGAGCATTATGTGATTCACATTGCAATGTGGCAACTCGCAATCGACATACTCCTCAAGAAGAGGATTTCCTTCGTGATGAGATGCAAGAGAGACGCCATCAAGCACGAATGCAAGAAGAAGTTCCTCCTCAAGCGCGATAAGAACAACAAGCTCAACAAAAACCACAAGCTCGGCAAGTACACAATGACAATGGACATCTACTCCGACAAGAGCAACATGAGATTGACAATAGTCCCAATCAAGATCGCCCTTCCAATAGGCAAGCAAACAATGAAGAGCATCGCTATGGCAAGCTTAAGTTCACCATGCCAAAGTTTTCCAGAAGCATTGATCCCGAAGACTACCTCTCATGGCCATTAAAGGTTGACAAGATCTTTCGACTACACAACTTCATGAAGAGAAGAAAATTGCTATGGCCTCCCTTGAGTTCCAAGACTATGTTCTCATTTGGTGGGACCAAATCATCGAAAGAAGAGAAGCCAAAGGCGAACCTCCCATCACTACTTGGGCTCAAATGAAGGAAGTCATGAGAGCACACTTTGTGCCAACACACTACAACCGTGATTTGTTCAAGAAGCTACAACTCATCAAGCAAGGTACCAAGTCCGTTGAAGAGTACTACAAGGAGATGGAGATTGCCATGATAAGAGCCAACATCACGGAAGATGAAGAACAAACGATGGCGAGATTCTTGAATGGACTTAACTATCCTATCAAGAAGATTGCGGACTTTCAACCATACAACAATCTACTCGAGCTAGTACATCAAGCCACCAAAGCGGAGCGACAAATTCAAGAGGACTACAAGTACTCCAAGTTCACCTCCAAGAACTTCGGCTCCTACAACCAAGCTTCAACGACTTCGGCTACTCCTACCTCTACCAAGCCATCTACAAATTTCGGTTACAAGTCAAGCTACAAGAATGCGACTACATCAAGTCGTCCACCTTCTACAAACAACTTCAAGCCAAGAGCTTTATCATCTACAACTCCAACCGAGGACAACTCCAAGACGAGTTCCATCAAATGTTTCAAGTGCCAAGGGCGAGGCCACAAGTCATCTGAGTGCAAGACCGTTCGTACCATGATCATCAATGATGACGGATCCTATGACTCAATGAGCGATGATGAGATGGAAGCCCTTGAGCATGTGGCTATGCATCGCCAAGTGAATGAAGATGAAGACCATCAAGTGTTTTGCGACAATGACTCGAGTCCCAATCTCGTTGTCTCCAAGGTCTTGACACTCCAACATCAACAAGATGACGACCAATGATGTCACATTTTCCATACCAAGGCCGACATCCATGGACGCTCCATCAAGGTTATCATCGATGGCAGAAGTTGTCATAACTTGGCAAGCGAAGAGCTTTGCGACAAGCTCCAATTGATCAAGACGAAGCACCCTCACCCCTACAAGGTCCAATGGCTTAATGATGCCGGAATTCTTCGCGTCGAGCACACCTTGCAAGTCTCCTTCAAGATAGGCGCCTATGAGGACACACTTGAGTGTGATGTGGTCCCTATGTCCATGTGCCACCTTCTACTTGGACGACCATGGCAATACAATCGTGGAGTCACACACAATGGACGGACCAACCACTATAGGTTCAAGATGAAGGCCAAGGAATTCGTGCTACGTCCAATGTCACCAAGTCAAGTAGCCCCTGACAAACACTTACCTACCAACCATCATGGAGAGAATGGTGAGAGAGTGAGCCACAAAAAGGAGAGTGACAGCCACAAGCCAAATATGAGTGACTCCACGATGCGCGACAAGAAGCAACTAGTGCTATTTGCTACCAAAAGTGAGATGAGAGAAGTGTGTGAGATCCCCTCGAGTGTCTTTCACCTTGTGCTTTTATGCAAAGGGGAAGCAAAACCTACTAACACTTCACCACCTCTACCTTTAGTGTTGTCTCAATTGTTGCAGGAATTCTCGGACGTCTTTCCCGATGAGCTACCTCCGGGTCTACCTCACTTCGTGGAATCAAACACCGCATCGACCTCATACCCGGCGCACCACTTCCAAACAAGGCTCCGTACCGCGTCAACCCCGAGGAAACCAAGGAGATACAACGGCAAGTGCAACAACTCATCGACAAAGGTCATGTACATGAAAGTTTAAGCCCTTGTGCCATTCCGATTATTCTCATTCCGAAGAAAGATGGAACTTTTCGCATGTGCTCCGATTGTCGCCTGATAAACGCTATCACCGTTAGATACCGTTACCCTATCCCACGCTTAGACGACATGCTTGATGAATTATGTGGTGCCACCATCTTTTCCAAAATTGATCTTAAAAGTGGCTACTACCAAATTCGCATTCAAGAGGGTGATGAGTGGAAAACGGCTTTCAAAACCAAGTTTGGGCTATGTGAGTGGTTGGTCATGCCAATGGGTTTATCGGAAGCACCCGGTTCATTTATGTGTCTCATGCATTTCGTTCTCCAACCCTACATAGGCGTCTTTGTAGTGGTTTATTTCGATGACATCCTCGTTTTTAGCAAGTCGCTTGAGGACCATGTCACACACATCCGTATGGTTTTACAAACCCTTCGGAAAGAGCGCTTATATGCTAACATGGATAAATGCACTTTTGGTATTGACAAGGTCGTTTTCTTAGGATTTGTCGTTTCTTCCCAAGGTGTTCACGTTGATGAAAATAAATTGAAGCAATTAAAACTTGGCCACAACCAATGAATCTCCAACAAGTGCGTAGCTTTCTTGGTTTAGCCGGTTTCTATCGATGTTTTGTGAAGGACTTTAGCACAATTGCTATGCCTCTACACGCCTTGAGCAAGAAGAACGCACCCTTTCTTTCGGGTCCTTCGCAAGACACCGCGTTCAATGAACTAAAAAGCTTGCTTACACACGCACCACTTCTTGCCCTACCAAACTTTAATAAAGCTTTTGAGATTCATTATGACGCTAGTGGTACCGGCATAGGTGGCGTGTTAATGCAAGAAATGCGCCCAATTGCATACTTTCATGAAAAGCTATCCGGAGCGCAACTTAACTACCCCATATATGATAAAGAGCTCTATGCCTTGGTGCGAGTTTTACGTGTTTGGGAACATTACCTTAGACCTCATGAATTCATTCTTCATACGGACCATGAGACTCTTAAGTATCTCAAGGGACAAACTAAGTTGAACAAGCATCATGCTAAATGGAGTGAGTTCATTGAGTCTTTTCCCTATGTCATCAAATACATCAAAGGCAAAGAGAATGTTGTGGCAGATGCGCTTTCCTGCAAATGCATGCTTGTTACACAACTTGAGTTGAATGTTATTGGCTTTGAGCACATAAAAGACTTGTATGAGCATGATACTTTCTTCGCACATCCTTATGCTAAGTGTTTGGCTCACACTTCTTGGGAACATTATTACATAAAGGATGGATATCTTATGAGAGCTAACAAACTTTGCATTCCCGAGTCTTCGCTTCGTTTGCTCCTTTTGCAGGAATCTCATGGAGGAGGACTCATGGGACACTTTGGACGCGACAAGACATTTACTACACTCTCAAAGAACTACTTTTGGCCAAAGATGCTCCGTGACGTCTCACGCCTCACCAACCGATGCTCTACATGTCGCAAAGCTAAGTCAAAAGCTCAATCTCATGGTATTTACATGCCACTTCCTATTCCATACCATCCATGGGAAGACATAAGCATGGACTTTGTACTTGGATTTCCTATAACTCAAAATGGAAAGGATTCAGTGTTTGTTGTCGTGGATAGATTTTCTAAAATGGCTCATTTCATTCCTTGTAACAAGATCGACGATGCTTCACATGTGGCAAATCTCTTTTGTAGGGAAATCATTCGTCTACATGGAGTCCCCAAGACTATTGTGTCGAATCGGGACATCAAGTTCTTGAGCTACTTTTGGAAGACTATATGCGCCAAACTCGACATCAAGCTACTGTTCTCTTCGGCATACCATCCACAAACCGACGGCCAAACAGAGGTGACGAACCGCACACTTTCGACGCTTCTTCGCGTGTTGATCAAGAAGAACATCAAGGAATGGGAGCAATGCTTGTCCATCACCGAGTATGCCTACAACCGTGCAAGACATTCGACTACCGGCAAGTCCCCTTTCGAGGTCGTCTATGGTTTCAACCCCTTGTCTCCATTGGACATCTTACCTCTACCTCTACAAGAGCTCACGAACATGGACGCAAGTGCACGAGCAAGCTATCTCAAGAAGGTGCATGAAGATACAAGGGCAACGATCGAGCGACAAGTCCATCGCCTCACCACCAAGCTCAACGTCAACAAGGCACCAATGGTATTCCAACCGGGAGATCTTGTTTGGCTTCATCTTCGCAAGGACCGCTTCCCACACGAGCGCAAGTCCAAACTACTACCTCGTGCCAACGGACCATTCAAGGTGCTAGCACGCTACAACAACAATGCCTACAAGATCGACATCCCACGAGACAAGTACAATGTGAGCGATGCCTTCAACGTCAAGGATCTATCCCCTTTCCATGGTGATGAAGATTTCGATCCGAGGTCAGATCTTTCCCAAGGGAGGGGATATGATGCGGAGCATCCCAAGGTCATCCCCATGTACCCTCCATCGCCTCACTAAGTGCCCCTAGGACCAATGACACGTGCTCGTGCTAGAGCTCTCGAGACCGAGGTGACATCTCTCCTAGTACAACTTCCATATGAATCTTGCGAGACATGTCTACTACCTCAGACTGATGTGTTTTGTGTGCTCGGGTATGAAGAAGACCCCATCGGAGAGACTCGTGAAGATGGACAAGCCCCCAAGCTCACGAACGAAGCTTTGCATCGAGAAGGGCTGAAGAAGGCCCCAGGCCCCGGACATCCGGCCCCCTGGCCCGGACATCTGGCCCCTAGACAATCAGCTATAGAAGAGCACCAGCAGCCGAAGCTACAGGGCCCGAACATCCAGCCTCGTGCTCGGAAATCCGGCGTGTACACCACATAAGCATACCCGTGGCTGGCCCCGATGGCCCGGTCATCCGGCGCCAAGCCCGGACATCCGGTGCCTCCTGATAGCCCAGACATCCGGGCCGACGCCCGGACATCCGGCCCCTGATTGCCTGCGCGCATCCCCTTTGGGCCGTGACCCATGTACCCCTTCACCCCGTAGACTATATATATAGCTCCTCCTACATCTTTTTAGCGTTAGCTTTGTGATAGCTCATCATAGACCTTAGTGGTTCCTCTCCTACGAGACTGCGGCCTCCTCGGAGAAGATCCACCGAATTCAAGACCTCCTGCACGGAGAAGAACATCAAGACCTCCTCACGGAGATGACTACCCCACTTGTATCGTCCTTAGTTGATTGTGTATCGTGTATCGCACTTTGTGTACCCGAATCTAGCATTTGTGTGACCTAAACTTGTCGATTTGAGTGTTTTCTTCTTGTTCCTCTTCTGTTTTCCCCCATGTACCACATGTTCCTCCTCGGGATCCCTCCTTTTCGTGAAAGATCGGGCCTCTAGGGTTCCACCCTACATCAGGCGTGAGACTTCACGTAGCATCTTGGGCCAAAAGTAGTTCTTGGAGAGCGTAGCAAATGTCTTGTCGCGTCCAAAGTGACTCATGAATCCTCCTCCGCAAACGAAGCGAAGACTCGGGAATGCAAAGTTTGTTAGCTCTCATAAGATAACCATCTTTGATGTAGTAATGTTCCCAAGAAGTGTGAGTCAAACACTTAGAATAATGATTTGCAAAGAAAGGATCATGCTCATATAAGTCTTTTATGTCCTCAAAGCCAATAACATTCAACTCAAGTTTTGTGACAAGCATGCATTTGTGGGAAAGCGCATTCGCCACAACATTTTCTTTGCCTTTGATGTACTTGATTACGTAGGGAAAAGACTCGATGAACTCACTCCATTTAGCATGACGCTTGTTCAACTTAGTTTGACCCTCGAGATACTTTAGCGTCTCATGGTCCGTATGAAGAATGAATTCATGAGGTCTAAGGTAATGTTCCCAAACACGTAAAACTCTCACGAAGGCATATAGCTATTTATCATAGATGGGGTAGTTAAATTGCGCTCCGAATAGCTTTTCGCTAAAGTACGCAATTGGGCGCTTTTCTTGCATGAGCACGCCACCTATGCCGGTACCACTAGCATCACAATGTATCTCAAAAGGTTTATCAAAGTTTGGTAGGGCAAGATGTGGTGCGCGGGTGAGCAAGTCTTTGAGCTTAATGAACGCGGTGTCTTGCGAAGGACCCCAAACAAAGGGTGCGTTCTTCTTGCTCAAGGCGTGTAGAGGCATAGCAATTGTGCTAAAGTCCTTCAGAAAACGTTGATAGAAACGGGCTAAACCAAGAAAGCTACACACTTGTTGGAGGTTCGTTGGTTGAGGCCAAGTTTTAATTGCTTCAATTTTAGTTTCATCAACGTGAACACCTTGGGAAGAAACGACGAATCCTAGGAAAACTACCTTGTTAATGCCAATAGTGCATTTTTCCATGTTAGCATATAAGCGCTCTCTCCGAAGGGTTTGTAAAACCATACGGATGTGTGTCACATGTTCCTCAAGCGACTTGCTAAAAACGAGGATGTCATCAAAGTAGACCACTAAAAAGACGCCTATGTAAGGTCGTAGGACAAAATGCATGAGACGCATAAATTAACCGGGCGCTTCCGATAAACCCATTGGCATCACAGGCCACTCATATAACCCAAACTTGGTTTTGAAAGCCGTTTTCCACTCATCACCCTCTTGAATGCGAATTTGGTAGTAGCCACTTTTAAGATCAATTTTCGAAAAGATGGTGGCACCACATAATTCATCAGGCATGTCGTCTAAGCATGGGATAGGGTGATGATATCTAACGGTGATAGCATTTATCGGGTGACAATCAGAGCACATGCGAAAACTTTCATCTTTCTTAGGCACGAGAATAACCGGAACGGCAGAAGGGCTCAAGCTTTCACGTACATGACCTTTGTCGATGAGTTGTTGTACTTGCCATTGTATCGCCTTGGTTTCCTTGGGGTTGACACGGTAGGGAGCCTTGTTCGGAAGTGGTGCACAGGGTATGAGGTCGATGCGGTGTTCGATTCCGCAAAGTGGAGGTAGACCCAGAGGTAGCTCATCGGGAAAGACGTCCGAGAATTGCTGCAACGATTGAGACAACACTAAAGGTGGAGGTGGTGAAGTGTTAGTAGGTTTGGCTTCCCCTTTGCATAAAAGCACAAGGTGAAAGACACTCGAGGGTTTCTCACACACTTCTCTCATCTCACTTTTGGTGGCGAATAGCACTAGTTGTTTCTTGTCACTCATCGTGGAGTCGCTCATATTTGGCTTGTGACTCTCTCTCTCCTTTTGGTGGCTCACTCTCTCACCACTCTCTCCATGATGGTTGGTAGGTAAGTGTTTGTCGGCGGCTACTTGACTTGGTGACATTGGGCATAGTACGAGCTCCTTTCCTTTCATTTTGAAGCTATAGTGGTTGGTCCGTCCATTGTGTGTGACTCCACGATCATATTGCCATGGTCGTCCAAGAAGAAGGTGGTACACGGACATAGGGACCACATCACACTCAAGTGTGTCCTCGTAGGCGCCTATCTTCAAGGAAACTTGCACGGTATGATCGACTCGAAGAGTGCCGGTGTCGCTAAGCCATTGGACATTGTAGGGATGAGGGTGCTTCGACTTCACCAAGTTTCGCTTGTCGCATAGCTCTTCGCATGCCAAGTTATGACAACTTCCTGCATCGATGATAACCTTGACGAAACGTCCATTGATGTCGGCCTTGGTATGAAAGATGTGGCATCTTTGATCGTCATCTTGTTGATGTTAGAGTGTCAAGACCTTGGAGACCACTAGATTGGGACTCGAGTCATTGTCGCAAAACACTTGATGGTCTTCATCTTCATTCACCTGGCGATGCATAGCTACATGTTCAAGGGCTTCCATCTCATCGTTGCTCATTGAGTCATAAGATCCGTCATCATTGATGATCATGGTACGAACGGTCTTGCACTCAAATGACTTGTGGCCTCGCCCTTGGCACTTGAAATATTTGATGGAACTCGTCTTTGAGTTGTCTTCAGTTGGAGTTGTAGATGATGAAGCTCTTGGCTAGAAGTTGCTCTTAGAAGATGGTCGACTTGATGTTGCCGCATTCTTATAGCTTGACTTGTCACCGAAGTTTGTAGATGGCTTAGTAGAGGTAGGAGGAGCCGAAGTCGTTGAAGCTTGGTTGTAAGAGCCGTAGGTCTTGGAGGTGAACTTCGAGTACTTGTAGTCCTCTTGAACTTGTCGCTCCCCTTTGGTGGCTTGATGTACTAGGTCGAGGAGATTGGTGTATGGTTGAAAGTCCGCAATCTTTTTGATAGGATAGTTGAGTCCATTCAAGAATCTCGCCATCGTTTGTTCTTCATCTTCCGTGATGTTTGCTCGTATCATGGCAATCTCCATTTCCTTGTAGTACTCTTCAACGGACTTGGTACCTTGCTTGAGGAGTTGTAGCTTCTTGAACAAGTCACGATTGTAGTGTGTTGGCACGAAGCGTTCTCTCATGACTTCCTTCATTTGAGCCCAAGTTTTGATAGGAGGTTCGCCTTTGGCTTCTCTTCTCTCGATGATTTGCTTTCCACCAAATGAGCACATAGTCTTGGAACTCAAGGGAGGCAATTGCAATTTTCTTCTCTTCATCAAATTTGTGTAGGCGGAAGATCTTGTCGACCTTCAATGCCCATGAGAGGTAGTCTTCAGGATCAATGCTTCTGGAAAACTTTGGCATGGTGAACTTAAGCTTGCCATAGCAATGCTCTTCATTGTTTGCTTGCCTATTGGGAGGGCATTCTTGATTAGGACGGCTGCCAATCTCATGTTGCTCTTGGCGGAGTAGATGTTCATTGTCATGGTGTACTTGCCGAGCTTGTGGTTCTTGTTGAGTTTGTTGCTCTTGTTGTGCTTGAGGAGGGACTTCTTGTTGCATTCGTGCTTGGTGGTGCCTCTCTTACATCTCATCGCGAAGGAAATCCTCTTCTTGACGAGTGTGTCGATTGCGAGTTGCCACATTGCGATGTGAATCACGTAATGCTCATTGCGCCTCAAGAGCTTGAGCTTCTCGGAGGTGTTGTGCTTGATGATGAGCTTCGGCATCTTGTTCTTCTTGGTGTTGACGTGCTCCCTCTTGTTGTTGTTGGTGTAGTCTTTGCCGTTCTTGTGCTTGCTCAAGTGTAGCTTGGTTTTGACGATGCCGACTTTCTTGATCCCCAAGTAGGTCTTGGGAGCTCTTGTCATGAAGTGGATTCCGGTTGTCATGTCGAGCTTGACGTGTAGCTTGACGAATAGTGTTTGATGTATGGGTACTTGAGCCGTCCGTGGAGTCGGTGTGGCGACTTGAGCGGCTTCGTCTTTGAGAAGATGTGGAAGAAGAGCGTCGGTTGACTATCAAAGTCCATAGCGCATCGAATTGAGTAGCCATGTTGGTGTTGATGATGTCAAATTGCTCTCTTGTTCTTGCTTCAAATTGTCGCGCGTCGGCGATGACTTGCTCAATGTGCTCTCACATAGCTTCACTTTCTTGATGCAGAGCTCGTTGGACACCGAAGAGATGTAGTTTGGTGACGTAGTTGTTCGATTCTTGAGGATCATCGAAGAGCGGGTTCGTATATGTACTTGGCCTATCCATCGTCACGAGCAAGTATGCGAGTGGGAGATAGGAGAAGACAATACCAAATGTACCTTGACCGAAGTTGACAATGGATCAATGATCACTCAATAATGTAACCCGGAAATAGCACTATTGGTACCAAGTCTTGTCGATTATCACACCTACACAAGTAAAGCTTTGAGAGGAGCTTGGTTAGGATGGTGGCAAAATTCAATGCAAAATGTGAGTAAGATTCAATGATGTTGAAAATGATTCACAATTGGCTCATGCAACAAGTAGATCACAAGCAATAAGTAGCACACGGAACACACGCACGGATAGATAAATGTGGTTGTGCAACCAAAAGTGAGCGAAAATGTGGAATGCACGGAAAATTCTCCTGTTGCACAACGCTAGAGAGACGCTAACCGATTGCTTAATAGGCGGATACGCACTTGTGCACGACCTATAAGAGCAACGCTAGAAAGACGCTAACCGATTGCTTAATAGGCGGATACGCACTTGTGCACGACCTATAAGAGCAATGTAACGACTTCCTATCACAAGTATGCTATGAGTGTATGATGTGCCGATGCTTTAGCACAGGATGATGTATTGATATCTCATATGATCTCGTTTGATACAAGGCGTTGGATGCTATTGTGCTTTTGCTTATATGCTTTGGATGTCTCTTTTGCTTAAAAGCTTGTGAGCGCTTTCTTTGGCCACTTATGCATGCTTCTCGGATCAAGGTAGGTATTGTGGATGTGGAACACTCTTGTGTCACACGGAGGTATGATGATGTCGTTTGCAATGTCTATGACTCTCACTAATGTGCACAAGTGTCGTGGCCGGGCAATACTCAAATGGCTAGTCTCGGTTGGAAAGCTACGCAAAAAGGTCGACGCGGGTTTATCAATGCAATTTCAAGGTAGTAAACGAAGTGTCGTCGTGTTACCGTCCTTGTCGAGGTTGAGAGGTGGTCTTGTCGATGTCGTACCGCTCCGAGATAGCCGAAACACAAACAGAAACGGAGAAAACCACAACTCAAATTATCCAAGACACAAAGAGGTAAGACCGTAGGGTTTTGGGTAGGCAATGATGGTGGTGGTGGTGGATATGTCGAGGGTGTAGTGGAAGGGGTAGCTAGGGTTGTTGCTGTGGCGGAAAGGTGGCAAAGAAAAACTGCAAAATGCAGTTTCGTCAGCGGAGGCCGGATGATCCGGGCGTCTGGCCGGATGATCCGGGTCGGAGCCGGATGATCCGGGTGAATGTCCGAATGATTCGGGTGGGTCAAATCTGGTCGGGATGAACTCGTGGAGAAGGTGAAAATTCAGTGGAAAATGAATTTTTCGGGGTTGTTGGGCGGATTTGAGGGTGGGGGAGGTGGGTAAAAGTGTAATCTACTTGTCACAAACCTCAACCACGGACCACAATCAACAAAATCTCATCAAAACACACAAATCACAAAAAAAATTGTGGGGCTATTTTTGTGGGGATTTTCGAATTTGGACGAAAAACAACAAAACAAGCTAGAAAATAAGGTCTGGGGCTCCAAATTCGTGATCAACCAAGGCTCATGATACCATAGATGATGTAGGGTGGAACCCTACGTGGCCGATCTTTCATGAAAAGGAGGGATCTCGAGGAAGAACACGAGGAGCACGAGGAAAAACACAAGAGGGACAAGGAGAAACCACTCAAATCAACAAGTTTAGGTTACATTAATGCTAGATCCGGGTACACAAAGTGCGATACACGGTACACGATCAACTAAGGACGGTACAAGTGGCGGTAGTCATCTCCGTGAGGAGGTCTTGATGTTCTTCTCTGTAAAGGAGGTCTTGAATCCGGTGGATCTTCTCTGAGGAGGCCATGGTCTCATAGGAGAAGAACCACTAAGGTTTTGGATGAGCTAACACAAAGCTAACCCTAGATAGTATGGGGGGAGTGACAATTATAGGCTAGGAGGGGCGAAGGGGTACATGGACTTCAGCCCAATAGTCATGCACGCGGGCACTGTCCGGATGATTCGGACGTTGGTCCGGATGATCCGGGCTTCGGGGGTCGGGATGATCCGGGGCGGCGTCTGGATGATCCAGACATGTCTTTCAGCAGCGGGGAGGTCCGGATGTCCGGTTCTTGGTCCGGACGTCCGGGTGCGTCCGGATGATCCAGGCCGGGGTCTGGATGATCCAACTTCGGCGTGGAGCTTCGAGTGTCGGAGGCACGCATTATCCGGATCGTCCGGACGTTGGTCCGGATCATCCGGTCTCTGTCCGAATCATCTGGGTTGTCTGAGTCTTGGTTGTTCTCTCATTCTTCTTCCTTCTTCGATCCTTCTTCAATCCTTCTAGTTCCTTGACTTCTCCATGGTTGCTCCCGAGGGCCCTGAGTACGCATATAACTTCGGACGAGGGTAGCAGCCATGTCTCGTGTGAATCGAAACGACGTAGAGAGAGGAGTGAAGTGACCTCGGTCTCGAGAGCTCGTGCTCGAGCGCGTGTCATGGGTCCATTTGGTACTTGGTGAGGCGATGTTAGGTCCATGGGGATGACCTTGGGATGCTCCGCATCACTATGTCTCCTGATTCCATTTCGAAAGATGATATTAATAGAACTAATAAAGCGAAACAGGAGCAAAATAAGAGTGAAAATCAGATTGTGGCAAAAGAATTTGAGCAACAAATGAAGCCTAATAACACACCAACATCTCATGTTGCATCTGAAATTAAATTGAAAAGTGGATGTTTACTTGCCACCAAATTTTATATTGATGATCTAGATTTAAGCAAATCTGTTTGCTATGCTTTTGTGTGCAAAGAGGGATTATTTTCATTCGAGGACGTGCCTTCCTCTTTGCCTTCTGCTATCACTAACATTTTGCAGGAGTTCGCGGACGTCTTTCCACAAGACGTGCCACTGGGATTACCACCTATTCGAGGGATTGAGCATCAGATTGACTTAATTCCCGGTGCCTCGCTACCCAACCGCGCACCATACCGTACCAATCTAGAGGAGACGAAGGAGATTATGCGTCAAGTACAGGAGCTACTCAACAAAGGTTATATACGCGAATCCCTTAGTTCTTGTGATGTTCCTATTATTCTAGTGCCAAAAAAAGGATGGTACATCGCGTATGTGTTGATTGTAGAGGCATTAATAATATTACTATTTGTTATCGTCATCCTATTCCTTGGCTAGATGATATGCTTGATGAATTGAGTGGCTCTACAATATTCTCCAAAGTTGATTTGCGTAGTGGATACCATCAAATTCGTATGAAATTGGGAGATGAATGGAAAACATCATTTAAAACTAAGTTTGGATTATATGAGTGGTTAGTCGTGCCTTTAACTAATGCACCTAGTACTTTCATGAGATTAATGAATGAAGTTTTACGTGCTTTCATTGGACGATTTGTGGTAGTTTACTTTGATGATATATTGATTTATAGAAGATCTTTGGAGGAACATTTGGAACATTTACGTGCTATTTTTATTGATGTACGTGATGCACGTTTGTTTGGTAACCTTGGAAAGTACACCTTTTGCACCGACCGAGTATCTTTTCTTGGCTATGTTGTTACTCCACGGGGAATTGAGGTTGATAAAGCCAAGATTGAAGCTATTGAGAGTTGGCTGCAGCCCAAAACGATCACACACGTGAGGAGTTTCCTTGGCCTCGCTGGATTCTATAGGCGTTTTGTGAGAGATTCCAGCACCATTGCTGCACCTCTCAATGAGCTTACAAAGAAGGATGTGCCTTTTGTTTGGGGTACTGTACAGGAAGAAGCATTCACGGTATTGAAAGATAAGTTGACACATGCTCCTTTACTCCAACTTCCTGATTTTAATAAAACTTTTGAGCTTGAATGTGATGCTAGTGGAATTGGGTTAGGAGGTGTGTTATTACAAGATGGTAAACATGTTGCATACTTTTCTGAAAAAAATGAGTGGGCCTAGTATGAATTATTCTACTTATGATAAGGAATTATATGCTCTTGTTCGGACTTTGGAAACATGGCAACATTATTTATGGCCCAAAGAATTTGTTATACATTCTGATCATGAATCTTTGAAGCACATTAAAAGTCAAGCAAAACTGAACCGTAGACATGCTAAATGGGTTGAATTCATAGAGACTTTCCCTTATGTTATTAAACACAAGAATGGAAAAGAAAATGTTACTGCTGATGCATTGTCTCATCGTTATACTATGCTTTCCAAATTGACTTTAAAATATTTGGTTTGGAGACCATCAAAGATCAATATGTGCAACATGCTGAATTTAAAGATGTATTGTAGAATTGTAAAGAAGGGAGAACATGGAGCACGTTCGTCGTTAATGATGGATTTGTGTTTCGTGCTAACAAGCTATGCATTCCAGCTAGCTCTGTTCATCTTTTGTTGTTGCAGGAGGCGCATGGAGGAGGATTAATGGGACACTTTGGCGTGAAGAACACGGAGGACGTACTTGCTACACATTTCTTTTGGCCAAAGATGAGACGGGATGTTGAGCGTTTTGTTGCTCGCTGCACTACATGTCAAAAAGCTAAGTCACGACTCAATCCTCGTGGTTTATATATGCCTTTGCCTGTCCCTAGTGTTCCTTGGGAAGATATATCTATGGACTTCTTTTTGGGTTTACCTCGAACAAAGAAGGGGAGGGATAGCATATTTATTGTCGTGGGTAGGTTCTCGAAGATGGTACACTTTATACCATGTCATAAAAGCGATGATGCTGCTAATGTTGCTGATTCGTTCTTTCGTGAAATTATTCGCTTGCTTGGTGTTCCAAATACTATTGTTTCAGATCGTGATATAAATTTCTTAGCCACTTTTGGAGATGTTTATGGGCTAAGTTGGGGACTAAACTGCTTTTTAGTACTACTTGTCACCCCCAAACTGATGGACAAACTAAAGTAGTCAATAGACTTTGTCTACTATGCTTAGGGCTGTTTTGAAGAATAACAATAAAATGTGGGAAGAATGCTTGCCTCATATTGAATTTGCTTATAATCATTCATTGCATTCTACTACTAAGATGTGCTCTTTTGAAATTATCTATGGTTTCCTACCTCGTGCACCTATTGATTTGTTGCCTCTTCCATCTTCGGAGAAGGTTAATTTTGATACTAAACAACGTGCTAAATTGATCTTAAAAATTCATGAGTTAACTAAGGAAAATATTGAGCGCATGAATGCTAAATATAAACTTGTTGGAGATAAGGGTAGAAAACGTGTTTTCTTTGCACCTGGAGATCTTGTTTGGTTACATTTACGTAAGGATAGGTTTCCTAATTTGCGCAAGTCAAAGCTAATGTCACGTGCTGATGGTCCTTTTAAGGTGTTAGAGAAAATAAATGATAATTCATATAAACTCGAGTTGCCTGCAGATTGTGGGGTTAGTCCCACATTTAACATTGCAGATTTGAATCCTTACTTGGGTGAGGAAGATGAGCTTCCGTTGAGGATGACTTCAATTCAAGAAGGGGAGGATGATGAGGACATCACTAACAAGGTTATACCCATATCCCCAACGGATACATATACAGGACTAATTACTAGAGCTCGCGCACGCCAATTAAATTTCTAGGTACTTTCGTTTCTTCGTAATGATTCTAATGTTCATGAGAATATGATGCTGCCTAAATTGGATACATTTGTCTTGCTTAAAAATGAAGGGCCTAGCTTGGACAAGAAGGATGAACATTGGAGCAAGATCAAGTATGGAGATAATGGCTTGCGCAAGGGGAACAAGAACGGAGTTACAAGTGATGATTTCAGGACTTTGTAGCCACCATAATGAGTGCGTGAAGCCTTGGACGAAATATACAAGATGCCACTTCATAAATTTTGTCTAGAGGCTATTATAGGTGTTGCATCACCTTATTATTGGGCCAGGCCCATGTAATTTCGAAATACTTGAGTATAGGCTGTTTTTAGAGTCCGTATGTGTGGGGAAACAAGAGTTAGGGTTGGTTTCGGACCTCTCCTCCAAGGTCCACGAAATTCCCCCCTCTTCCTGCATATATACAACCCTTAGGCCATCGTTTAGACTCTGGGTTTTGTTTAGATTAAAGTTCGCCATAGCTGCAACTTCGCGTACTTCGTTTGTGTTCAACGACCAGACAAAGACGTCACAGAACCCCACTTGATCAATAAAGCTCTCCTCTTGAATTCGCAATATCCAGATTGTAGTCTCAGTTTCTTGCTTGTTCTTCGTTTTCCTACAGGAAACAGACCTTTGTAGTCAGGTTGACCGTGCTCCGGCGTGGTCAATAACCTCTGGGAGTTGGTTTAGCGATTGCTAAGGCTCGACGTTGATGTAGGGTGGAACCCTAGATGGCTGATCTTCCACGAAATGGAGGGGATCCCATGAAGAACACGAAGAACACGAGGGGGAATACGAGGAGAAACACGAGAGAATCACTCAAACGAACAAGAACAAGTCACACATATGGTAGATCCGTGAAACACAAAGAGATACAAGATCCATGATCAACAAGGGACGATACAAGTAGTGATAGTCTTCTCCATGAGGCGGTCTTGGTATCCCGTAGGATCTTCTCCGCAGAGGCTCATGTATCCCTCTCCCACTTTCCCCTTCGTGGCTCTAGACTATATATATACTCCTCCACATCCTCCTAGTTAGGGTTAGCTTAGGTTTAGCTCATTTGAGACAGAGCTTTGCTCATCCACTAGTGGTTCATCTCCTTAGGAGTGACTGCGGCGCCTCGACGGAGAAGATCCACACGGATTCAAGACCTCTGCGGAGAAGATCCTACGGGATACCAAGACCTCCTCAGGGAGAAGACTATCGCTACTTGTATCGTCCCTTGTTGATCATGGATCTTGTATCTCTTTGTGTTTCGAGGATCTAGCATATCTGTGACTTATTCTTGTTGGTTTGAGTGATTCTCTCGTGTTTCTCCTCGTATTCCCCCTCATGTTCTTCGTGTTCTTCTTGGGATCCCTTCCATTTCGTGAAAGATCGGCCATCTTGGGTTCCACCCTACATCATATGGTATCACGAGCCACGGTTTCTCACGAATTAGGAGCCTCCCCACCATTTTGTAGCCTTGTTTTGTTGTGCTCTTCCTCAAATTCGAAAATTCCCCACCAAAAATAGCCCCAATTTTTTTTGTGATATGTTGGTTTGATGAGCTTTTGTTGATTTTGATCCATGGATTCGCTGTGCTTTGAGTGGATCTAGCATCTCTCCAAGTTTCTCCACTTTTCATCCACGAAATCTCTTCAATTTTGCCCTTGAAATCATCTAATTCCGCCCCCAATTCGGAAATTTTCGTCCCGATTCAGATCTGGAATCTTCGGGCCAGACATCTGGGCCACTGACCGGACATCCGGACCATCGGGCCGGACATCCGGGCCCCCGGCTGGACATCCGGCTCCTGGAGGGCAAAATCCCGCTCGGTTCTGTACACAGCCCCCCGGAAATCCGGGCTCCACCCCGGACGTCCGCCCTCTGACTTTTCAGCTTCACGCGTTTCACCGTTTTGTCCATAACTAATTCATCCGGAGTCCGATTTCAACGTTCTTGAGCTCGTTTTGAAGCTCTTGACATCCCCCTTCACACAAAAATACCACCATATTCATTTGACTCCATCAAATTTTGTCAAATTTGACATGTTTGCCTAGGGCCTTCACCATATCACCTGCATAGCCACCATAGCTTTCCACAACCTAACCCATTTTGTCCACCATAGTATTTGTGGTTGCTTGAGTAGTGATTTGAGTCTCCTAAGGTGTTTAGGCTACTTAGGGACAATCGTTTATTCATCAACCACCACCACCACTTCCGCATAGCTTAGTCCACTATACATTTCCGCCAACCCAACCTAACCCAATTTTGTTGAGCTTGTTTGAGTTGTGGCTTGTGTCTCCTAAGGTGTTTCGGCTACTTAGGGACCGTGACATCAACTCCGACATCGTGTATAGCCCATCATTCCACTTCCGCAACCACCATGGCATTGCCTCTACCACCATTTGACATTTGTCCTTGCGATTTTGAGTTATGGTTTTTCCGTTTCCTAAGGTGTTTCGGCTAATTAGGAACGGGTCTACATCAAGAGCACCACCTCTCAGCATCGACACGGATGGTAACTTCGACGACATCATTGTATATTCCCTTGCAATTGCATTGTTAACCCCTAGCCCATTTTTGCGTCACCTACCTATCGAGACTAGCCATTTGAGTATTACCGGCAACGTGACTTGTGCACATTAGTGATCATACTTCTCATATCATACATACCATATCACCGTGGTGCATATCTTGGTATCATCTCTTGTGACACAAGGTTGTCATCGCATATACTCAATTGCTATCTTGGTTCGTGAAGTTTTGCATGAGAAAAGAGCTCAAAAGAGAAAGAGCCAAATAAGCTTTTAAGCACATAGAAAAAGATAAGCAAAGAGCTTCTAAGAAAGAATCATAGCATCATACTACATTAAGATTGTCATACTCGATCATTATGGATCATACCACCGAAACACCATACATATAGCATACTTGGGATAGAAGTCGTTGCATTTTTCTTAGTAGGTTGTGCACAAGTTCGTATCCGCCTATTGTGCAATCACGCTAGCATCTCTCTAGTGTTGTGCAACAAGAGCATTTTCGTGGTTTCCACATTTTGGCTCACCCCTTGGTTGCACGACCCCACTTATCTATCCGTGTGTGTGTTTCCGTGTGCCACCCATATTGCTATTGGTCTACTTGTTGCATTTGCAAATTTGTGAATCTTTTTCAACATTATTGACTCTTGCTAACATTCCACATCAATTTTTTTGTGCCACTATCCTCACCGAGCTCCACCATAAGCTTTACTTGTGTAGGTGTGAGAAACCGACAAGAATTGGTACCACTTGTGCTATTTCCTTGTTCCACATTTAAGTGATCATTGATCCATCTTCAACATCGGTCAAGGTACGTTTGTATAGTTCTTCTCTTTCTCCCACTCATACTTTCTAGCGTCTTGTGATGGATAGGCAAGGCATTTCATCTCCAGTCTTCGACATCGACGGCGCGAACAATGACATCCACGCGAAAACCATCGAACTACAACGAGCAATGCCAGAGCGCTTGGGCAACATCGCCATCGAACTACGACACTCCGAGACAAGGACAATGGCTTCCTTCGACGACGCGACTCCTTCAACAAACAAATGGCGGAGCTCCGACACTTGGTGGTCGATTACAAGTATTCTTCCCCTTGGTCATCATCTCGGTGGCGACGTTCAAGTCACAAGTCTTCGGAGCACAAACATGATGCAAGTGCAAGTCTTCCACGTCCACACTGCCATGGCGATCATCGACATCGTCATGAAGGGCAAGTTACCTCCAAGCATCATGTGCACGACGAAGACGAACGACATCTACCAAAGCTCAAGCACTACAATGACACCATCAAGATGAAGATGCTCGACACGCGCAAACATACAAGTCCGAAGACGCTCTACTTCACGCCAAGCCCAATCTTCAAGAGAACATAAGAAGACCACGAGACAAGCACGCCCAAGACGGATCTACAGCTACAACCACCACTTCGGCATCTTCGCCTTTGGACGTACGGCATCTTCGCCTACGTCCCATGAGTTCGCCTACATCGACGTCTTCATCATCAAGGCGATCATCTACGAGCAACGGCGACAAGACGGTCGAGCATGGGCCATCCCATTCGACCAAGGCAACGAGCATGAACCTCTTTGACACCATGAAGATGGCGCCCATATTGGACTCCTACTCCGGGTCAAGCTACACGAGCAAGCATGAGACCTTCTCTTTGACCTCGGAGGAGCGTGATGATTTGCAACATCCCACGGCATTCATCTTTGGAGGCATTACGGATGAGGAAGTTGAGCATGGAGACTATTGCACCTACACCTCTTCGACTTCCACATATGACGAGATGCCCCAATTCCCATGTGAGGAGAGCCACCACCACATGAATGATACAAGTGACTCCACCATATGTGACCTTGAGAGCATTTCCCTTGAGAGGATGAGTGTGCCCACCACTAGACCCACACATGAGAGCATGCCACTTCTCCTATGTGAGGTTGAGAGCCATTTGAGTGACTCCACCAACCATATGAGTGAGAGCATCCACGAGGGAGTGAGTGAGCCACAACACTTAGTGAGTGAGGTAGTTGATAGGGCATGTGAGGCCACTATGATTTCTAACGACTTAACCTCTACTCCGGGTGTGTTTTCTTTGGTGCTAGGTCTCCTACCAGAGGATATGCCTACCCTCGACGAGTCCGCCCCTCCAATGGACAACCCGATGGCCATGATGGAAGAAGATGCACCACCCACATGGTTCCATCATGATGAAGATGAGCATTATTGGATCTTGAACACCTCATCTACAACGCATGAGCGACGCTCCAAAGGTAAAATAGGTGAAGGTGATGCTCTTGTTCCACTAGTGGACTATCTTGCGAATGATTGCTTGCATGATGTTGACACACCTATTACCATGCTTCATGCTAGTGCGACTTCATCATGTCATGACTTACCTATTTATGATGAATATGATGATGAGCATGTTGAGTTGCCTAGTTGTGATGCTATGCTCCATAGGATCTCATGTGAAAATTCTTTTGGTCACATCATGTTCGACAACCCTCTAAACTTTTCATATGCTATGAGTGAGATTTCTCATATTGTTTCATATCAATCTCAACATAGTAACTATGCATAGCCAAATTAAAGTAAATCCCATTTGCACTTGTGGCATATATGACAAGATGATGGTCATTGGCTTGTGTTTCTCTTGCGATGATATTGCCATGCTTCCTTTACATGATTTGCGCAATTCATCTACTATGCCATGCCATGATCACATTGTTCCTAATATGCATTGTTTTGAATGTTATCAATATTCTCCGTGTGATGTTTCCATTAATGCTCTGATACCATATGATGCGGGGTCAACCCGTTCTAGGCCGATCTTTCATGAAGAGGAGGGAAATCCACGATGAACACGAAGAACACAAAGGGGAATCACGAGGGAAAACACTCAAGAACAAGTCCGATCACACATCCACTAGACAATCAAACACACAAGATCACAAGGTACATGAACAACAAAGGGAAAGATACAAGGTAAAGTTCATCTCCGCGAGGAGGTGATGTAGGGTGGAACCCTACGTGGCCGATCTTTCACGAAAAGGAGGGATCCCGAGGAAGAACACGAGGGGCATGAGGAAAAACACAAGAGAGACAAGGAGAAAACACTCAAATCAACAAGCTTAGGTCACACAAATGCTAGATCCGGGTACACAAAGTGCGATACACGATACACGATCAACTAAGGATGATACAAGTAGCGGTAGTCATCTTCGTGGGGAGGTCTTGATGTTCTTCTCCGTATAGGAGGTCTTGAATCCGGTGGATCTTCTCCGAAGAGGCCGCGTTCTCGTAGGAGAGGAACCACTAAGGTTTTGGATGAGCTAACACAAAGCTAGCCCTAGATAGTTTAGGTAGAGTGATATCAATAGGCTAGGAGGGGCGAAGGGGTACATGGGCCTCGGCCAAACATCATGCACGCAGCCACTGTCTGGATGATTCGGACGTTGGTCCGAATGATCCGGGCTTCGGGGGTCCGGATGATCCGGGGCGGCGTCCGGATGATCCGGACAGGCCTGATCTGCTGCGGGTGGCCCGGATGTCCGGGTCTTCGTCTGGATGTCCGGGTGCGTCCGGATGATCCGGGCCGGGGTTCGGATGATCCGGCTTCGGCGTGAAGCTTTGGGTATCTTCGGGCACATTTGTCGGATCGTCCGGACGTTTGTCCGGATCATCCGGCCTTCAGCCGGATCGTCCGGGACATCGTCCGGATCGTCCGGGCTGGCTGATTCTCGGTTGTTTCTCTCCTCCTTCTTCCTCCTTCGATCCTTCTTGTTCCTTGACTTCTCCATGGTTGCTCCCGAGGTGCCTGAGTATGCAAAGAGTCTCTGACGAGGGTAGCAGCCATGTCTCATGTGAATGAAAGTGACGTAGAGAGAGGAGTGAAGTCACCTCGGCCTCGAGAGCTCAGGCTCGAGCACGTGTCATGCGTCCACTTGGCACTTGGTGCGACGAAGGTAGGTCCATGGGGATGACCTTGGGATGCTCCGCATCATCTCCCCTCCCTTGGGAAAGATCCGACCTCGGATCAAAATCTTCATCACCATGGAAAGTGGAGAGATCCTTGACGTTGAATACATCGCTCACGTTGTACTTGTCGCGTGGAAGGTCGAGCTTGTATGCATTTTTGTTGTAGCGTGCTAGCACTTTAAATGGTCCGTCGGCCCGAGGTAGTAGTTTGGACTTGCGCTCGTGGGGGAAACGGTCCTTGCAAAGATGTAGCCATACGAGATCTCCCGGTTAGAACACCATAGGCTTCTTGTTGGTGTTGAGCTTGGACGCTAGACGATGTACTTGCCTTTCGATCGTTGCCCTTGTATCTTCATGCACCTTCTTGAGATAGCTTGCTCGAACACTTGCGTCCAAGTTGATACGTTCTTGTAGAGGTAGAGGTAGTATGTCCAATGGGGACAACGGGTTTAAGCCGTAGACGACCTCGAAAGGGGACTTGCCGGTAGTCGACTGTCTTGCGCAGTTGTAGGCATACTCGGCGATGGGCAAGCATTGCTCCCATTCCTTGATGTTCTTCTTGATCAACACGCGAAGAAGCGTGGAAAGCGTGCGGTTCATCACCTCCGTTTGGCTGTCGGATTGTGGATGATATATCGAGGAGAGAGGAGCTTGATGCCGAGTTTGGCGCATAGAGTCTTCCAAAAGTAGCTCAAGAACTTGACGTCCCGGTCCGACACGATCGTCTTGGGCACTCCATGTAGGCGAATGATTTCCCTACAAAAGAGATCTGCGACATGTGAAGCATCATCGATTTTGTTACAAGGAATGAAATGAGCCATTTTAGAGAATCTATCCATGACAACAAACACGGAATCTTTTCCATTTTGAGTCCTAGGCAATCCAAGTATAAAGTCCATGCTTATGTCTTCCCATGGATGGAATGGAATAGGAAGTGGCATGTAAAGGCCATGAGATTGAGCTTATGACTTAGATTTGCGACATGTAGAGAGTCGTGAGACGTCACGTAGCATCTTGGGCCAAAAGTAGTTCTTGGAGAGCGTAGCGAAAGTCTTGTCGCGACCAAAGTGTCCCATGAGTCCTCCTCCATGAGATTCCTGCAAAAGGAGCAAACAAAGCGAAGACTCAGGAATGCAAAGTTTGTTAGCTCTCATAAGATACCCATCCTTGATGTAGTAATGTTCCCAAGAAGTGTGTGTCAAACACTTAGCATAAGGATTTGCAAAGAAAGGATCATGCTCATATAAGTCTTTTATGTGCTCAAAGCCAATAACATTCAACTCAAGTTTTGTGACAAGCATGCATTTGCGGGAAAGCGCATCCGCCACAACATTTTCTTTGGCTTTGATGTACTTGATGACATAGGGGAAAGACTCAATGAACTCACTCCACATAGCATGACGCTTGTTCAACTTAGTTTGACCCTTGAGATACTTGAGAGTCGCATGGTCCGTATGAAGAATGAACTCATGAGGTCTAAGGTAATGTTCCCAAACACGCAAAATTCTCACCAAGGCATAGAAGTCTTTATCATAAATGGGGTAGTTAAGTTGTGCTCCGGATAGCTTCTCGCTAAAATATGCAATAGGGCGCTTTTCTTGCATGAGCACGCCACCTATGCCAGTACCACTAGCGTCACAATGAATCTCAAAAGGTTTATCAAAGTTGGGTAGGGCAAGAAGTGGTGCATGGGTGAGAAAATCTTTGAGCTTAATGAACACAGTGTCTTGCGAAGGACCCCAAACAAAGGGTGCGTTCTTCTTGCTTAAGGCGTGTAGAGGCATAGCAATGGTGCTAAAGTCCTTCACAAAACGTCGATAGAAACCGGCTAAACCAAGAAAGCTACGCACTTGTAGGAGATTCGTTGGTTGTGGCCAAGTTTTGATTGCTTCAGTTTTAGTTTCATGAATGTGAACACCTTCGGAAGAAACGACGAATCCTAAGAAAACGACCTTGTCAACGCCAAAAGTGCATTTCTCCATGTTAGTATACAAGCGCTCTTTCCGAAGGGTTTGCAAAACCATACGAATGTGTGTCGCATGGTCCTCAAGCGACTTGGTAAAACCGAGGATGTCATCAAAGTAAACCACTACAAAGACGCCTATGTAGGGTCGTAGAACAAAATGCATGAGACGCATAAAAGAACCGGGCGCTTTCGATAAACCCATTGGCATGACAAACCACTCATATAACCCAAACTTGGTTTTGATAGCCGTCTTGCACTCATCACCCTCTTGAATGCGAATTTGGTAGTAACCACTTTTAAGATCAATTTTCGAAAAGATGGTGGCACCACATAATTTATCAAGCATGTCGTCTAAGCGTGGGATAGGGTGACGGTATCTAACAGTGATAGCATTTATCGGGAGACAATCGGAGCACATGCAAAAACTTCCATCTTTCTTAGGCACAAGAATAACCGGAACGGCACAAGGGCTCAAGCTTTCACGTACATGACCTTTGTCGATGAGTTTTTGTACTTGCCGTTGTATCTCCTTGGTTTCCTCGGGGTTGATGCGGTAAGGAGCCTTGTTCGGAAGTGGTGCGCCGGGTATGAGGTCGATGCGATGTTCGATTCCGCGAAGTGGAGGTAGACCCGGAGGTAGCTCATCGGGAAAGACGTCCGAGAATTCGTGCAACAATTGAGACAACACTAATGGTGGAGGTGGTCAAGTGGTAGTAGGTTTGGCTTCCCCTTTGCATAAAAGCACAAGGTGAAAGAAACTCGAGGGGTTCTGACACACTTCTCTCATCTCACTTTTGGTGGCGAATAACACTAGTTGTTTCTTGTCACTCATCGTGGACTCGCTCATATTTGGCTTGTGGCTCTCACGCTCCTTTTGGTGGCTCACTCTCTCACCACTCTCTCCACGATGGTTGGTAGGTAAGTGTTTGTCGGCGGCTACTTGACTTGGAGACATTGGACGTAGCACGAATTCCTTGCCCTTCATCTTGAAGCTATAGTGGTTCGTCCGTCCATTGTGTGTGACTCCACGATCATCTTGCCATGGTTGTCAAAGAATAAGGTGGCACACGGACATGGGGATCACATCACACTCAAGTGTGTCCTCGTAGGCGCCTATCTTGAAGGAAACTTGCACGGTATGCTTGACTCGAAGAGTTCCAGCGTCGTTAAGCCATTCGACCTTGTATGGATGAGGGTGCTTCGATTTGACCAAGTTTAGCTTGTCGAATAGCTCTTCGCTTGCCAAGTTATGACAACTTCATCCATCGATGATAACCTTGACGGAGCGTCCATTGATGCCGGCCTTGGTATGGAAAATGTGACATCGTTGGTCATCATCTTGTTGATGTTGTAGTGTCAAGACCTTGGAAACAACGAGAGTGGGACTCGAGCCATTGTCGCAAAACACTTGATGGTCTTCATCTTCTTTCACTTGTCGATCATAGCCACATGCTCAAGGGCTTCCATCGCATCAACGCTCATTGAGTCATATCATCATTGATGATCATGGTACGAACTGTCTTGCACTCAAATGACTTGTGGCCTCGGCCTTGGCACTTGAAGCATTTGATGGAACTCGTCTTGGAGTTGTCCTCGGTTGGAGTTATACATGATGAAGTTCTTGGCTTGAAGTTGTTTGTAGAAGGTGGACGACTTGATGTAGTCGCATTCTTGTAATTGGCCTTGTCACCGAAGTTTGTAGATGGCTTGGTAAAGGTAGGAGGAGCCAAAGTCATTGAAGCTTGGTTGTAGGAGCCGAAGTTCTTGGAGGTGAACTTGGAGTACTTGTAGTCCTCTTGAACTTGCCGCTCCGCTTTGGTGGCTTTATGTACTAGCTCGAGGATATTGGTGTATGGTTGAAAGTCCGCAATCTTATTCATAGGATAGTTGAGTCCATTCAAGAATCTCGCCATCGTTTGTTCTTCATCCTCCGTGATGTTTGCTCGTATCATGGCAATCTCCATTTCCTTGTAGTACTCTTCAACGGACTTGGTACCTTGCTTGAGGACTTGTAGCTTCTTGAACAAGTCACGGTTGTAGTGTGTTGGCACGAAGCGTACTCTCATGACTTCCTTCATTTGAGCTCAAGTAGTGATGGGAGGTTCGCCTTTTGCTTCTCTTCTCTCAATGATTTTCTCTCACCAAATGAGAACATAGTCTTGTACCTCAAGGGAGGCCATTGCGATTTTCTTCTCTTCATCGAAGTTGTGAAGACGAAAGATCTTGTCAACCTTCAATGCCCATGAAAGGTAGTCTTCGGGATCAATGCTTCCGGAAAACTTTGGCATGGTGAACTTAAGCTTGCCATAGTGATGCTCTTCATTGTTTGCTTGCCTATTGGGAGGGTGTTCTTGATTCGAACGGTTGTCAACCTCATGTTGCTCTTGGCGGAGTAGATGTTCATTGTCATGGTGTACTTGTCGAGCTTGCGGTTCTTGTTGAGGTTGTTGCTCTTGCCGTGCTTGAGGAGGAACTTCTTGTTGCATTCGTTCTTGGTGGCGCCTCTCTTGCATCTCATCGCGAAGGAAATCCTCTTCTTGACGAGTTTGTCGATTGCGAGTTGCCACATTGCGATGTGAATCACGTAATGCTTTTTGCGCCTCAAGAGCTTGAGCTTCTCGGCGGTGTTGTGCTTGACGATGAGCTTCGACATCTTCTTCTTCTTGGTGTTGACGTGCTCGCTCTTGTTGTTGTTGGCGTAGTCTTTGCCGTTCTTGTGCTTGCTCAAGTGTAGCTTGGTTTTGACGATGTCGACTTTCTTGTTCAGCACGTAGGTCCTGAGAACTCTTGTCATGACGTGGATTCCGATTGTCATGTCGATCATGACGTGCGGCTTGGCGAAGAGTATTTGATGTAGGTGTACTTGAGCCGTCCGTGGAGTCTGCGTGTCGACTTGAGCGGCTTCGTCTTTGAGAAGATGTGGAAGAAGAGCGTCGGTTGACTATCAAAGTTGGAAGCGCATCGAATTGAGTAGCCATGTTGGTTTTGATGATGTCGAATTGCTCTCTTGTTCTTGCTTCGAATTGTCGCGCGTCGGCGGCGACTTTCTCAATGTGCTCTTGCATAGCTTCACTTTCTTGATGTAGAGCTCGTTGCTGACCGAAGAGATGTAGTTTGGTGACGTAGTTGTTCGATTCTTGAGGATCATTGAAGAGCGGGTTCGTAGATGTACTTGGCCTATCCATCGTCACAAGCAAGTATGTGAGTGGGAGAAAGGAGAAGACAATACCAAATATACCTTGACCGAAGTTGACAAAGACCAATGATCACTCAATAATGTAACTCGGAAATAGCACTATTGGTACCAAGTCTTGTCGATTCTCACACCTACACAAGTAAAGCTTTTAGAGGAGCTTTGTTAGGATGGTCGCAAAATTCAATGCAAAAAGTGAGTAAGATTCAAAGATGTTGAAAATGATTCACAATTGGCGCATGCAACAAGTAGATCACAATCGATAAGTAGCACACGGAACACAGGCACGGATAGATAAATGTGGTTGTGCAACCAAAAGTGAGCGAAAATGTGGAGTTCACGGAAAATGCTCGTGTTGCACAACTCTAGAGAGACGCTAACCGATTGCTTAATAGGTGGATACGCACTTGTGCACGACCTATAAGAGCAATGTAACGACTTCCTATCACAAGTATGCTATGACTGTATGATGTGCTAATGCTTTAGCACAAGATGGAGTATTGCTATCTCATATGATCTCTTTTGATGCAAGGCGTTTGATGCTATTGTGCTTTTGCTTATAAGCTTTGGGTGGCTCTTTTGCTTAAAAGCTTGTGAGCTATTTCTTTGGCCACTTATGCATGCTTCTCGGATCAAGATAGCTATTGTGTATGCGGAACACTCTTGTGTCACACGGAGATATGACAATGTAGTATGCAATGTCTATGACTATCACTAATGTGCACAACTGTCGTGGCCCGACAATACTCAAATGGCTAGTCTCGGTAGGAAAGGTACGCAAAAAATGGTCGATGAGGGTTTATCAATGCAATTGCAAGGTAGTAAGCGAAGTGTCGTCGATGTTACCGTCCTTGTCGGGGTTGAGAGGTGGTCTAGTTGATGTCGTTCCGCTCCGAGATAGCCGAAACACAAATGGAAACGGAGAAAACCACAACTCAAAATGATCGAAGACACGAAGGGGTAAGACCGTAGTGATGTTGGTTAGGTAATGGTGGTGGTGGCGGGTATATCGAGGGTGTAGCGGAAGGGGTGTCTAGGGTTTCTGCGGGGGCGGAAAGGTGGCGAAGAAAAATTGCAAAATGCAGTTTCGATAGGGTTGTCCGGATGATCCGGGCGTCTCGCCGGATGATCCGGGCTCTGGCTGGATGATCCGGATGGATGTCCGGATGATTCGGGTTTGTCAAACCTTGCGGGATGAGCTCGGGGAAGAGGTGGAAAAAGTATTTTTCTGGGATTTTCGGTGGTTTTTGAGGGTGGGGGAGAAGGGTAAACCACTTGTCACACAGCTCAACCATGAATCACAATCAACAAAATCTCATCAAAACACACAAATCACAAAAAAAAAATTGTAGGGCTATTTTTGTGGGGATTTTCAAATTTGGACGAAAAACAACAAAAACAAGCAAGAAAACAAGGTGTGGGGCTCCAAATTCGTGATCAACCAAGGCTCATGATACCATAGATGATGTAGGGTGGAACCCTACGTGGCCGATCTTTCACGAAAAGGAGGGATCCCGAGGAAGAACACGAGGGGCACGAGGGGCACGAGGAAAAACACAAGAGGGACAAGGAGAAAACACTCAAATCAACAAGCTTAGGTCACACAAATGCTAGATCCGGGTACACAAAGTGCGATACACAATACACGATCAACTAAGGACGATATAAGTAGTGGTAGTCATCTCCGTGAGGAGGTATTGATGTTCTTATTCGTATAGGAGGTATTGAATCCGGTGCATCTTCTCCAAAGAGGTCACGGTCTCGTAGGAGAGGAACCACTAAGGTTTTGGATGAGCTAACACGAAGCTAACCCTAGATAGTTTAGGTAGATTGATATATATATGCTAGCGGGGGCGAAGGGGTACATGGGCCTCGGCCCAACATCATGCACGCAGCCACTGTCTGTATCCGGATGATCCGGGATTCGGGGGTTCGGATGATCCGGGGCGGCGTCCGGATGATCCGGACAGGCCTGATCTGCTGCAGGTGGCCTAGATGTCCGGGTCATCGTCCGGATGTCCGGGTGCGTCCGGATGATTCGGGCCGGGGTCCGGATGATCCAGCTTCGGCGTGGAGCTTCGGGTGTCTTCGGGCACATTTGTCGGTTCGTCCGTACATTTGTCCGGATCATCCGGGATTCGGCCGTATCGTCTGGGACATCGTTCAGATCGTCCGAGCTGGCTGATTCTTGGCTGTTTCTCTCCTCCTTCTTCCTCCTTCGATCCTTCTTGTTCCTTGACTTCTCCATGGTTGCTCCCGAGGTGCCTGAGTATGTAAAGAGTCTCTGATGAGGGTAGCAGCCATGTCTCATGTGAATCAAAGTGTCGTAGAGAGAGGAGTGAAGTCACCTCGGCCTCGAGAGCTCGTGGTCGAGCACGTGTCATGGGTCCACTTGGCACTTGGTGCGACGAAGGTAGGTCCATGGGGATGACCTTGGGATGCTCCGCATCAGGAGGTCTTGAATCCGCGAAGGATCTTCCCGTTAGGGGTCTTGAATCCAAGGTGGATCTTCTCCGTAGAGGGGCTGCAGTCACTCCCAAGGAGATGAATCACTAGTGGATGAGCAAAGCTCTGTCTCAAATGAGCTAAACCTAAGCTAACCCTAACTAGGAGGAGGTGGAAGAGTATATATAGTCTAGAGCCACGAAGGGGTAAGTGGGAGAGGGATACATGGGCCTCTGGCCCGATATCTGTGCGCAGACAGCATGTAGCGGACGTCCGATGGCTACCAGACGTCCGATGGCTCGCGAGGGTCCGAACGTCCGGAAGTCTTTGGACTTCCGCTATTTTCCTTATGTCGTCGAAGTCACGGACGTCTAGTCGCCTGGGAGTCGCCGGTCGTCCGGTAGAGGCCGGACGTCCGGATCCTGTAGCTTTTCCAGCAGCTTCTCCGTTTGATCCTCGAACTTGTCCTCGCCATCTTGTCCAATGCTCCTAGTTGTTCCATGGCCTCCCTCTTGGTTCCTGGTCATGCATAGCACATATATTTGAGGTAGTAGCCATGTCTCGCATGTAGAAAGTGGAGGTTCAGAGAGGAGCGAGTTAACCTTGTGTCCAATGGTGTGTACTTGAGGTCTCGTCGAAGTAAACATGGGGATGATCATGGGATGCTCCGCATCAGATGCCCTCACACGTTCGTAGTCGGATCGTCAAAGTCGATTTCCTCCAAAACGATAGCCACCATCTCATCGAAATACGGGACACCTTTGCCTCTATCAGCTTGGTAGAGGTAGGAGGATCCGAAGTCATTGAGGCTTGGTTGTAGGAACCATAGTTCTTGGTGTTGAACTTGGAGTACTTGTAGTCCTCTTGAACTTGTCGCGCTGCTTTGAATGCTTGGTGTACTAGCTCGAGGAGATTTGTGTATGGTTGAAAGTCTGCAATCTTCTTGATAGGATAGTTGAGTCCATTCAAGAATCTCGCCATCGTTTGCTCTTCATCTTCCGTGATGTTGGCTCTTATCATGGCAATCTCCATCTCCTTGTAGTACTCTTCAACGGACTTGGTACCTTGCTTGAGGAGTTGTAGCTTCTTGAACAAGTCATGGTTGTAGTGTGTTGGCACGAAACATGCTCTCATGACTTCCTTCATTTGAGCCCAAGTAGTGATAGGCGGTTCGCCTTTTGCTTCTCTTTGCTCTATGATTTGCTCCCACCAAATGAGAACATAGGCTTGGAACTCAAGGGATGCCATTGCAATCTTCTTTTCTTCATCAAAGTTGTGTAGGCGAAAGATCTTGTCAACTTTCAATGCCCATGATAGGTAGTCTTCGGGATCAATGCTTCTGGAAAACTTTGGCATGGTGAACTTAAGCTTGCCATAGTGATGCTCTTCATTGTTTGCTTGCCTATTGTGAGGGCGTTCTTGATTTGGGCGATTGTCAACCTCATGTTGCTCTTGGCAGGGTTGATGTACATTGTCATATTGTTCTTGCCGAGCATGTGGTTCTAGGTGAGATTGTTGCTCTTGTCGCGCTTGAGGAAGAACTTCTTGTTGCATTCTTTCTTGGTGGCGCCTCTCTTGCATCTCATCTCGAAGGAACTCCTCTTCTTGACGAGTGTGTCGATTGCGAGTTTCCAGATTGCGATGTGAATCACGTAATGCTCGTAGCGCCTCAAGAGCTTGAGCTTCTCGGCGTTGTTGTGCATGATGTTGAGCCTCGGCATCTTGTTCTTCTTGGTGTTGACGTGCTCGCTCTTGTTGTTGTTGGCGTAGTCATTGTCGTTCTTGTGCTTGCACAAGTGTAGCTTGATTGTGATGATGTCGACTTTGTTGCTCTTCAAATAGCTCTTGTGGACTCTTATCATGAAGGGGGTTCCAGTTGTCATGTCGAGCTTGACGTGCGGCTTGACGAAGAGTGTTCGATGTAGGTGTACTTGAGCCGGATGTGTAGTCGGTATGGCGACTTGAGCGGCTTCGTCTTTGAGAAGATGTGTGATGTAGGGTGGAACCCTAGATGGCCGATCTTTCACGAAATGGAGGGATCCCGTGATGAACACGAAGAACACAAAGGGGAATCACGAGGGAAAACACTGAAGAACAAGTCCAATCACACATCCACTAGACAATCAAACACACAAGGTCACAAGGTACATGAACAACAAAGGGAAAGATACAAGGTAAAGTTCATCCCAAATCCAAAGGAGATGGGGGCTTGAATCCTAGAAGGATCTTCTCCGTGAGGAGGTCTTGAATTCGTCGTGGATCTTCTCCGTAGAGGGGTCGCAGTCTCTCCTAGGAGTAGAACCACTAAGATGACCAAAGCTCTAGTCTAAAATGAGCTATCACATTTGCTAACCCTAAAATGGTGGAGGTGGAGGAGTATATATAGTCTAGGGCCACCAAGGGGTAAGTGAGGGGCGAAAGGGATACATGGGCCTCGGGCCCAAACACTGTACGCAGACAGGTACCGGTCGTCCGCTGGACACCGAATGTCCGGTGGCTCGGGAGGGACCGGACGTCCGGTATCTCTCGGACTTCCAGTATTTTCCTCTATTTGGGTTCTCTTGCCGATGTCACGGACGTCCGGTGGCATCCGGTCGTCCGGTCGCCTGGGAGTCGCCGGTCGTCCGGTAGAGGCCGGACGTCCGGAGCCTATAGCTTTTCCAGCAGCTCCGTTTCTTCTGTCTTCTCTTCCACGCTTCCCTCGCGGATTGTGTAGGTGATCCTTGCCGCTTGCACTCCTCCTCATCATCCGTGAAGCTCCGACAATACCTATGCATGCACACGATTGGAGTGTCAAGTAGTATACCATCCTCGAAGGGGTCAAGTGAACACGTGCAAAGGAGATGATTCACCTTTAAGTATGAGAAGTAGAGGTCAGACATGTCACTTGCCAAACGGACTCTTGGAATGGTGATCTCCATAGGATGCTCCGCATAATCCCCTCCCCCTTGGGAAAGATCCGACCTCGGATCGAAAACCAAATCACCATGGGAAAGAGATGGCGTCGTCGTGTAGATGTGGACGATCACGAAGTACTCATCATCTTGATGCTTTACATGTGCACTCTCTAATGTCGCACCGTCTAGTGATTCCTTCAAGAGGAGCAAGGAAAACAAACACTTGGAAAAACAAATGTGGTTAGCGTTAGTGCAAAACCAAGCATTCAAGAGGTGATTCACCCAACAAGTGTTGTCATCAAGCATAGCATAGGGTGTGACAAAGGGTTGTGGCATGGCATTTAAGCACATCAATTGAGCACAAGCAAGGTCATGCATAAAGCGCTCAATTAAAGGTCTATGGTAGGCATACGAATCATTCACAACACCAAAGAAAATGAAGTGTCTAAACACAAGGGTCAAGTGCAAGACAATCCAAGCATAATGCGCATAGGGTGTAGTGAAAATCGAGTGGCACTCAACACAATAGAAATAGCAATTGTTCATCATGTGTGAGGCAAACAAGTCAATCATGTGACAAGCAATGCGACATGGCATATGTGAAGAGATGATATTGTTGCAACCAAGCACATGATAGGAGCAAGTAATCCACAAGTCGGATGCAACACACAAGGCATATATATCATGAAGCATGGCAATGTGGCAATGGCAAGTCGAAGAAAGATCTCTAGCAAGTGTGCAAAGAGTCATGGTGCAAGCAACACAACTATTATGATCCACAATGTTCATGCTCATAGATTGTGGTTTCTCGAAAGAGAAGGATATCACCTCGATAGTGTGTCCTTGTGCATCCTTCACAATGCCGAAGCACAAGCAAGTGCGATGTAGAAGCGTCGTGGTAGAAAGTGGTTCGCTCTCAAGAGCTCGAATGGTCAACTCGTGTGAAGTGGAAGTCGACACGAAGTCCAAGTATCCTACACATGCACACAACAAAACAAAGAATGTATGCGCACGGTAGATAAACACATAATCCATCATGATGGTTCTCTTCTCTTGCACATAACCATTAGAAGCAAAAGTGCATGAATAATATGGTGCAACAATTGCTATATTCATGTCACTAGGCATATGGTGCAAAGAGGTAAGACAAGCATGCTTCACAAGAATTATGTCAAAATCTCCAAATAAATGCGAGAATGCTATGGGGACAATCTCATTGGCAAGACTAAAATCATGGTTGCGCTCAATGCATGGAAAATCATATAGCATGAGAGAGGCACCATGTGGAGACATATGACAACAAGCAATATCAATCATGTGCAAAGCATGGCAATGGTGGCTATCAACCACATGAAATCAGCATGTATGTATCATGGGTGATGCACTACATGAAGCAAGCATGGTGATCAAATTATGCAAACTAGTGGAGCGAAGATGCAACACACTAGGAGAAGGCATGGCAATCATGTCATGTGAGAAAATAGTGGATATAGGCAATGCACATGACATATCGCAAGCACGATCACAAATAAAGATCAAAGCATCATAATAGGCATGGGGTACAAAGGCATCATGGCAATAACAAGCAATATCTCCACCAAGCTTGCAAATACACTTACAAGTATGAGAATTAATCATCAAGTTTAATGCAAAGCATGGGTCACGAATGCATGGCAAAGGCATATAAATGAGCATATCATGCAAAGTGAACATGGCAAGATGGGCATAAGAGATATAATGGACAATAACCCATAACCATGTGAGTGCCATGTAGAAGGAATGCGCGAAGTGTTTGCGCAAAAGGAGCGGTGGGAAAGATAATCCACGATATCCCAAGTCATCATTGCTCTCTAGAGCTCTTTTCGTCAACTCATGTGTTTGTGAAGTTGACGAGTATGGATGGGTACCTACACAAAAGAGACACAAACCAAAGAAATTGTGCGCGTGGTAAATGTACACATCATCCATCATGACGTGTATGTGCACGTATGAGTTAGCACAAGATAGGCATCGCTCAAATAAATTTGAGGCACGATAAAGAAATATGTCATCCATCATTAAAGAATAGTTGTCATGTATAGCACGATGGGGACACAAATTAGAGCAAGTGTGTGGCACAACAATAGCATTGGCATTCATGGGAAGCATATTGTGCACACAAGTATGGGGATCATGCAATGGATGGGATGGATCAAAACCTCCTAAAATGTATGAGGAAACTATGGGGGTCTCCTCATGAGCAATATCGGAAGCATAATGTGGAGAAGTGGAACAACATCCAAAACAATGCATGTCCGAAGCTTGGTAATCACGGCATGGCATATGATGGATATGATGCAAAGGAAGCATGTCAATATCATCACAAGAAAAACAAATGCCAATAACCATGGGCTTGTCATCTATGCCATAAGTGCAAATTGGGTTTATCTTAATGGCATGTGCATAGTTACTACGATGAGATTGCAAATATGACATATGATTGATCTCATGCATAGCATATGGCAAGTCAAGTGGGATGTCAAACATGATGTGACCGAGAGAATTATCACAAGAAATCCTATGCAACATGGCATCACAACTAATAGACTCCACATGGCAATCATCAAACTCATCATAAATGGGTAAATCATCACATGGGGAAATCATACTAGAATTAAGCATGGCAATAGGTGGATCAACATCATGCAAGCAATCAATGTTAACATAGTCCACTAGTGGGACGAGTTCATCACCTTCACCTTTGTTACCTTTTTCATTCCACTCATGTGGTGTAGGTGAGGTGGGAAAGACCAAAAGGTTGTTGGCGTAGTCATTGTCGTTCTTGTGCTTGCACAAGTGTAGCTTGATTGTGATGATGTCGACTTTGTTGCTCTTCAAATAGCTCTTGTGGACTCTTGTCATGAAGGGGGTTCCGGTTGTCATGTCGAGCTTGACGTGCGGCTTGACGAAGAGTGTTCGATGTAGGTGTACTTGAGCCGGATGTGTAGTCGGTATGGCGACTTGAGCGACTTCGTCTTTGAGAAGATGTGTGATGTAGGGTGGAACCCTAGATGGCCGATCTTTCATGAAATGGAGGGATCCTGTCGTGGAATTAGCACCGCAGATGTCCGGTTTAACGGACTTAGTGATGGAACCATCGCACGGGTTAGCTTGAAGGGGTTAAAAGCACACAAAGGACACAGAGGGTTTATACTAGTTCGGCCCCTTCGATGAAGGTAAAAGCCTACGTCTAGTTTGGTTTGGTATTGCTTGGGCGTCGATGAACAGGGAGCTGATTGCTTGCCTGCGTCTCGACGGGTTGTTGCTTGTCCTTGAACCGTCGCTGGGTCGTCCCTTTATATAGGAGGTAACGCCTGGTCCGGTTTACAGAGTCCCGAGGCCGGCTCATAATTGTGTCCGCCTCGGTCTCTGCTATTTCTTTCTTGTGTCTCAAGTTACATGATAAGACGGTTTACAAACCGTAACTCTACACCTGGGCCCTAAGCCTTCATGGGCCGTAATCTCTACTGAGCTTACAATTATACAACTATATTATCATAATCCGGTTTACCCCAGCTGGTTTACACCTGCTAGTAATATCCCTGACATTAGGCCCCAGAATGATTTGAACTTGTTTATGTCAGTCTTCTAAATCTTGCATAACCTTCTTTCTTGTATCTTCTCGGTTTTTGTAAACCGGCTATGACGTCATCCCTGGAAATCATTTGATTCGATCGTGACATCACTTCTGCATTTATTGCGCACAGCTGTTTGTTACCTTTGTTAAAAGGCCATCCCGAAAATCGAGGCGACAGGAGAATCTTTATCCAATCTCTGACTTCCTCAAATCCCACGCTTGCCGTTTCGTCTTTCAACCTTTATAAATACCGCCGCATCTCTGCCTTTCTTCCTCCGCTCGTCTTCTTCCTCCATCGCCCGAAGTTTCTCCGCTGCGCTCGAGCTTGTCGCCGTCGTCTCCCAGGCCGCCGCATCAACCTGAACCGCGTCCAGATTACTCCGCCGCCGTCTCTTCCATTCTCAGGTATTCCTCTTCTTTCGCTGCAGATCCGTAATCTAGGGTTCTTCCATGCTTCCGCTATTTTAGACCTCGAAGCTTTGGCTGTTCATCCTACACGCCATGCCCGTAGTAGATTCAACCTTAGACTAGCTTCGAAACTCACTCCGGCTCCGTAGCTTTATACTTAGACTTGATATTTTTAGATTCAATCCTTAGATTCATCCGCTCTATATAAGAACCCTGCAGTTCTTCTGCAAATAGACTTGCATAAATTTCCTCCTTTTCTTACCGCTCAGATCTGTTTTACCTTAGCCTTTTGTAGAAACCTGTTTCTTCATCTTGATAGATCTGTAAGATACTCGCCGGTTTAGTCAATCATACATTGCTTCTGCAACGCATCAACCATGAACCCGACGGTTTAGCTTCTTTTCTTTTTTGTTGTCATAAACCGGTAGCAGCTCGTTTCCTGCTTGCTCCGGGTTGTCATTGCCATTAGTCCCTTGTCTAAACCGTCGATGTAGTTTTGATAATATGATCCGGTTTATGCTTCGGTATTTGAATAATCCGGATTTTATACTTCACTTTTTTCAGCACTTTCCTTCTGCCAATATGTCTGCTAAGCAATTCGTTTCTTGCAACTGGGTCCCTTCCATCATTACGGAAGAGGACTTAGCTAATGCCGCTGCAGTTGGCACTCTGGGTCCCCAGGCAGTTTTGAAATGGCAGGCCCCTGGAAATGAATGCCCCCCTACTCCCAAGGAAGGGGAAGTTATTGTTTTCTTTGATCATATAGCCCGGGGCTTTAGTCCTCCCGGTTCAAAGTTCTTCCTGGACGTGCTTGCGGCTTTTCAGCTTCATCCTCAGGATATAGGTCCAAATTCCGTATCAAACATTTGCAATTTCCAAGTTTTCTCCGAGGTGTATCTTCAAGACGAGCCATCAGTCGATTTGTTCCGGGATTTCTTCCACTTAAACCGGCGGACAGAGTTTACTGTCGGACCTCATCAAGAACTGGGTGGGGTTATTATTCAAAAGAGAAAAGATGCAGTCTTTCCTCACGCTGCTCTCCATACACACCCCAAGGATTGGAACCAATCTTGGTTCTATTGCCGAGATACTTCGCCTGAAGGGGAGAACCCATTGCCAGGTTATCGCGAGCATCGTCTTCTCGAAGATCATCCACTGCCGCAACGCCTTAGCTCCTCAGAAAGGCCCCGGTTTGCCCCTCAGCTTGCCAAACTCAAAGCCTTTATGGCCAACAGATTAAATGGAGTTGACTTCGTGCGTTGTTGGCTTGCCTGGAGTATCCTCCCTCTGAGCCGGCGCTCTGGTTTGATGTGTCAATATACCGGAAAGCTGGATGATCCTCTGCGCCATACCGACATAATGCTTCCTGAGAAGGACGTTATTGAATCTGCTAAGAAAATGCTCAACATCTCTTTGGAGGAATGTAGCCAAACCGGATTGGCTCCATATTACAAGAGGAACAAACTGCCAGCAGTAAGCCTTAATCTCTTCTGTTTGCTTCTAACCCGTCCATTTAAATTGTCTTCTATTTATTTTTCATCTTGTATACAGGCCGACGATCCTTTTTGGAAAAGGAAACCTCAGGAAAAGTCAGGCAAACAAACACGCCGGAAAACCTGTGCTGTTAAGAAGAAAAAGGCAGTTGTTGGCTCCGGTTCACATGTTGAGGAGGATGATCCAGATTCTGAGGTATGAGTTGATCCTGATGTGCTTTGTTCTCTTTTATCCCGATTTATGTTAACGATGTCTTTTCACAGGATTTGGTTGAAGGGGATAAAGCGGCAGAAACTGAGGTAATCACTCTTTCTTCAGATTCTGAACCGTCGGTGCCCAAGATTCGTAAAGCATCTCGGAAGTACCCTTTTTCTCATCCTTATGCTCAATTGGACCCCAATTTTCTTTTGAAGAAACAACAACACGAAGCCCGCCGGACTACACGCCATAGTGGCCATGTGGTCGAGTCTTCTGAAATATCTCTCACTTCGGCTCGGAGGCGCCGCTCTGAGGTTTTACTTTCTCCAACTCTTCTTCATCCCAAGGCCGGACTTATTCGCAAACCACTTAAACCGTCTGATCCTAACTATCAGGAGACTCCTTTATTATCTTCTGGCGAATCAACTGCCACACAGGTCCCGACTCTGAAGATTGTCGCTGGGTAAGTCCTTTATCCCATCCGGATTACCTTTGTATTTGCCTTTATGATTCTAATTTCTTTTTCAATTCCTTTCAGCAAGCCTAAGCCTAGCAAAAGGGCCAAGGCCAGCAAAACGGCTGCTGAGACTGTTACTGCTGATCCGGCAGCTGATCCGGACGAAGTCATCCCTCCGGAAAATGAACCTACGATTCAACTTGAAGATCCTGCTCCCATGGACCATGATTATACTGCTGCTCCTGAAGGTACACATGCTGAAGATGTTCCTGAACCGGCAAATCCTGTCCGGGCTAGCCCTCCTCGGAATAGCCCGGCTCCTGCTAGTCCGGTTCATATTGCTGCCCCTTCACAGCCAACTACTGCTTCTTCCCCGGACGTTCAAATAACCGGGACGGGTTTTACCGCTCCTGCTGAGCCTATCGTCTTAGCTAAGCACACTGCTAAAACGAAGAAACTCCCGCAAGAGAAGGGCAAGTGGAGCACAGACTTGTCCAGTTATGCCGAACTGAGTGCCCAGGAGCTTTATTCCGGGTATTTGAACCGGCTTCATACCAGTCGGGACTATGAAGCGGGCTTGGTCAATATGATGAAGGACAAATATGAGGTATCTTACTTGTCTTTTGCTTTTACCTTCTTTGTATCTCTGTCTATGTCATGGTAGCCCCCAAGTTTCGGTTTAGCTTTGTTGGAGGTGAACTGGTACTTCCAAATGTGTGCCAATGATCTTACATTAGCCCCCAAGTGCCAGGGGTATAACTCGTTTTATGTGCCTGGGACTTGTCTAGATCTCTCTTTCAATACCTCAACTGCCCATTAGCCCCCAAGTGTCAAGTAGATAACTTGCTTATGTGCTTGAGACTTTATCTTTAAGTGTCTTCTTTTGACGCTTCAATTGCTCATTAGCCCCCAAATGTCAAGTGGATAACTTGGTTATGTGCTTGAGACTTGTCTGAACTGTAATTTATTTCTCTTGGCTTTCTTTGCAGGCTGACTTGACCCGGAGGGCTGAAGAAATAACTGAACTCCGAAATAGACTTGCCGAAACTGAATCTGCTGCTGCCAAGGCCAAAAAAGATCTGGCGCTGAGCTTAACCACTACTGAACAACTGAAGAAATATTTTGAAGAGGAGCGGACAACCTTGGAAGTGCAGAAGAATGCTCTTGAAAAAAGAGCAAAGGATGCTGAGGAAGCCCTTAATCCGGTGACACAAGAACTGACCGGTTTAAAGCGGCAAATAGAGCTTATGACTTCTGCCATTTTTGGTAAATACTTTAACTTGTATGTGTTTTTATCTCTGCAATCTTTAGTCCGTTCCGGTTTAACTGTGATAACCATATGCAGGGCGACACGTCACCCATCTTGGGGATGACCTCCGGAAGAAACTCAAGGCCTCTTATACTCTGGTCGAGCAGCTGTATTCCGGCGCTCAAAGGATTATAAGTGCGATGTCTTTTAATAAACCGGCCCCCACCACTATCCAAGGCACTCTGGAGAAGCTTTCTATCTTGCCTGTACGCTTGGAAGAGGTGAAGAAGTATGCTGCTCGAGCCGGTTCTCTTGTAGCGCTGACCAGAGCCAAGGCGTGGGTTCCAGACTTTGATCCGGAAGAACCCATGAACGGGTATCCCAGCACCAAGGAAGATGGATCGGCCTTCTCTGGAAAAGATCTTCATGCTTTGACTAAGGAGATGCGTCCGCTTGCCAGCAAGCTTGGTGATGAATCGGATCTGTCCAGGTATCATCCGACATACGACTTAAAGAATGAGCGGGTGGATCGGCCGGTTTATGATACCGAAAATCTAATCCCACCAATACGCCCCCATACTTTCGACCCAGATGTTGATCCGTCAGATCTCATTACTGAAGAGATGTACTTCCGTGCCTTATCCAAGATCGATTGGCGCGCCCCTGATTTTCAGCCGCTTCAAGAGGATGAAGAAACTCCGGAGCAAGTTGATCCTCAGCCTTCGCAGCAGGAAGAAACATAAGCCACTCAGTTTATCTTTTAGCTGCTGTATTATTTTGTTGAGAAATACTTTAATCCGTTCAGGCTTGCTATGCCTTGTAATAGGATAGCTTGAAATATTGTCCGTCTTGATCCGGATGTCAGATGTTTGATTGGGCCTTTTTCAAATCTTAATTGCTTGTCAGCTATGGTTGATCTTTATATTATCTGTATCTGCATAGATAACACTTAAAAGATGTCCTAGCGGTTTACCGCCGGACCGATTAAAGCGCTTTCATAAATATATCAAACAAATGTCTGTTTTATACCAGAAATAACTTCATACCTGTGATTGAGTATGCTTGATATCCTTAATCCGGCGAACATTGTTGTTTCTGAGGAAGCTCTTGGCTCCGTTGGGGTGTACCCAATTATTCCGGGTTTATAAGAACTACCGGTTTAAATAATGCTGGAGCTCTGTGTCCAGACTTGTGAAGATATGTGGTCAACTTTGAAGTTTGTCCCACTCCGGATCAAAAAACCATGAAAAACACATGAAAAATCATAAACACCAAAAACACAGGTTTGCAAATAAGACCATGTAGTCGAGGCTTTTTGCGAGCTGCCAGGCTCCCTACGTGTCAATCAAAGGGTGCGACCCAAAAGGCTATAACTAACAGTACTCCTAGGGACAAGAACTTTGCCATCAAAGGATGTACTCTTTTGCCATCAAAGGACGTGCTCCAAGGGACAGGAATATTACATGTGCCATCAAAGGATGGATTCCTAGGGACAAGAATTTTTCTTTTGCCATCAAAGGGTATGTATCTTCCAAGGGACAGGAATATTACATCTGCCATCAAAGGAAGTACCCTAGGGACAAGAACATATTTTCTTTTGCCATCAAAGGGAATGATCAACCAAGGGACAGGAATATTACGTCTGCTATCAAAGGAGGGTTCCCTAGGGACAAGAACAGGTTTATTTCTTTTGCCATCAAAGGGAATGATCAACCAAGGGACAGGAATATTACTTCTCCCATCAAAGAAAGGTTCCCTAGGGACAAGAACTTTTCTTTTGCCATCAAAGAGATTTGGCCCACCAAGGGACAGGAATATTACATCTGCCATCAAAGGTGGATCCCTAAGGACAAGAACTTTTTTTTGCCATCAAAGGGAGTTGACCCACCAAGGGACAGGAATGTTACATCTGCCATCAAAGGTGGATCCCTAAGGACAAGAACTTTTCTTTTGCCATCAAAGGGAGTTGGCCCACCAAGGGACAGGAATGTTACATCTGCCATCAAAGGAGGATCCCTAAGGACAAGAACATTATGTAGACCGGACCAGAGAAGTCTTTATCGAGGATTCATATGTGATTCGTAGCTCGCTAGTTTGGTCCTTTCTGCATAAAATAATGTGTTTAAAATATCTGAAATAATTTCACAGGACGTATACTTAGAAGAAAAAAGGCTGAGCCCCCGGTTTACCAAGGGTGTCGGTTTATTCATTAATTATGATATATTCATAGGATACAGCAGAGCTCATGGCTCAAGTATAGTAGGGCCGTAGGAGAGCGATATTCCACGGCCTCTTTGTCTCTTCTTCTGATGTCCGTGAGTCTTTGTGCTCTCGAACGTCCACCAGGTAATATGAACCGTTGTGTAGATTCTTGCTGACCACAAAGGGCCCTTCCCAAGGCGGGGATAGCTTGTGCATATCTGTTTGGTCTTGGATGAGCCGGAGTACAAATCCCCTTCCGGGAACGTCCTGGTTTTAGCCCGGCGGCTGTGATATCTGCGCAACTCCTACTGATAAATCACAGATCGCGCTGCTGCTATGTCACGCTCTTCATCTAGCCGGTCCAAACTGTCCTATCGTGCATGTTCATTGGCTGCTTCAACATAAGCCGTCACTCGTGGTGAATCATGGCGGATATCGCTAGGAAGAACCGCTTCAGCACCGTACACCATGAAGAAAGGTGTATAACCTGTAGACCGGTTTGGCGTAGTATTGATGCTCCAGAGGACAGAGGGTAACTCCTCAACCCAGCACCCCGGCGTTCTTTGCAAAGGAGTCATAAGCCGGGGCTTGATACCTCGCAAAATCTCTTGATTGGCCCTTTCAGCTTGACCATTGGATTGAGGGTGAGCTACGGAAGACACATCTAGGCGAATATGCTCTTGTTGACAAAACTCTTCCATCTCTCCTTTAGATAAATTGGTGCCATTGTCTGTGATGATGCTGTGTGGAAATCCAAACTGAAAAATTACCTTTTTGATGAATTTAACCGTTGTTGCTGCATCACACTTGCTCACAGGCTCTGCCTCAATCCACTTTGTAAATTTATCCATAGCAACCAGCAGATGAGTTTTTTGATCTTGAGATCGTTTAAAATGTCCAACCATATCAAGCCCCCAAATCGCAAACGGCCAAGTAATTGGTATCATCCGCAGCTCTTGCGCTGGAACAAGAGCACGCCGTGAAAATTTCTGACAAGCATCGCACCTCCGGACTAAATCCTCCGCATCAGCATGGGCTGTCAGCCAATAGAACCCATGTCAAAAAGCTTTAGCCACCAAGGATTTTGAACCGGCGTGATGACCACAATCCCCTTCATGAATCTCTTGAAGGATGTCACAGCCTTCCTTGGATGACACACACCGCTGAAATGCTCCAGAAACACTGTGATGGTGAAGTTCTCCATTTACAATTGTCATGGACTTGGACCACCGGATTATCTGTCTTGCTTCGATCTCATCGTCCGGCGACTCTCCACGGCTTAGATACGCCAAGTATGGGAGCGTCCAATCCGGAATAACATGAAGTGCTGCAACTAGCTGCGCTTTCGGATCAGGAACGGCCAGATCTTCCTCCGATGGCACCTGAACTGATGGACTGTGCAACTCATCCAAAAAAGTATTCGGTGGCACCGGTTTACGCTGAGAACCCAGCCGGCTTAGAGCATCGGCCGCTTCATTCCTTCACCGGTCTATGTGATCCACCTGATATCCTTTGAAATATCCTGCGACTGCTTCAACTTCTCGCCTGTAAGCTGCCATAGGAGGGTCTTTAGAATCCCACTTGCTGGATACTTGCTGTGCCACTAAATTTGAATCACCAAAACACTTGACCCGGCTCAAGTTTATCTCCTTAGCCATCCGCAGGCCATGAAGCAATGCCTCATATTCTGCTGCATTGTTAGTACAAGGAAACATTAGACGGAGGACATAACAAAACTTGTCACCTCGCGGGGAAGTTAACACAATTCCAGCCACCGAGCCTTCTAATTGCCTTGAACCGTCAAAGTGAATAGTCCAGTATGTAAGATCCGGCTTCTCCTCTGGTGCTTGCAGTTCTGTCCAATCATTGATGAAATCCACCAATGCTTGGGATTTGATAGCGGTGTGTGGCACATACTTTAATCCGTGTGGGCTAAGCTCAATGGCCCACTTCGCCACTCTGCCAGTGGCTTCCCTGTTCTGGATTATATCCCCCAATGGAGTTGAACTGACAACAGTTATTGGGTGGCCGTGGAAATAATGTTTCAACTTTCGGTTTGCCATGAACACACCATATACCAGTTTCTGCCAATGCGGGTATCTTTGTTTGGATTCAATGAGAACCTCACTGACATAATAAACCGGACGTTGAACCGGATACTCCTTTCCTGCTTCCTTGCGCTCGACCACAATTGCCACGCTAACTGCCCGTGCATTGGCAGCGACGTATAACAGCAGCAGCTCCTTATCAATGGGGGCAGCAAGGACCGGTGGTTCTGCCAGCTGCCGCTTCAAATCCTCAAATGCAGTGTTTGCCTCATCACTCCACATAAACCGGTCTGTCTTTTTGAGCATCTGGTACAGCGGGATTGCCTTTTCCCCCAGACGACTGATGAATCGGCTCAATGCTGTGATCCGGCCGGCGATACGCTGAACATCATTGATACAAGTCGGTTTAGTCAGGGACGTGATTGCCTTGATCTTCTCCGGATTGGCTTCTATTCCTCTGTTGGACACCAAGAATCCAAGGAGCTTGCCCGCCGGAACACCGAAAGCACACTTCTCCGGATTAAGCATCATCTTATAGGCCCGAAGGTTATCAAAAGTTTCCTTGAGGTCCTCTATCTACGTTTCCTCCTTCCTTGACTTCACCAAGATGTCATCCACATAGGCATGAACATTTTTCCCTATCTGCCCCTTAAGACAGCTCTGCACGCAACGCTGGTAAGTCGCTTGGGCACTCTTGAGCCCAAAAGGCATAGACACATAGCAAAAAGCACCAAAAGGAGTTATGAAGGCTGTCTTCTCCTGGTCCTTAACTGCCATCTTGATCTGATGATATCCTGAATATGCATCCAAAAAACTTAGCCGCTCACATCCCGCCGTAGCATCAATGATCTGATCAATACGAGGGAGAGCAAAAGGATCGGTTGGACAAGCTTTGTTCAGGTCTGTGTAATCCACACACATCCTCCACTTTCCATTTTTCTTTAACACCAGCACCGGATTAGCCAACCACTCCGGGTGAAAAACTTCAACTATGAACCCTGCGGCCAAAATTCTGGCCACTTCTTCACCTATCGCCTTGCGCCTTTCTTTGTTGAAGCGGCGCAGATACTGCTTGACCGGTTTGAACTTCGGATCAATATTAAGACTGTGCTCAGCGAGTTCCCTCGGTATACCTGGCATGTCAGAAGGTTTCCATGCAAAGATATCCCGGTTCTCACGGATGAACTCGATGAGCACGCTTTCCTATTTAGGATCAAGGTTAGCACTGATAGTGAACTGCTTGGACAAATCGCTTGGCACAAAGTCAACTTGCTTGGTTTCCTCTGCAGATTTGAATTTCAACGCCGGATCATGCTCTGTAGTTGGCTTCTTTAACGGAGACATATCTGCCGGATCAACATTGTCTTTGTAAAACTTTAATTCCTCCGTAACACATACTGCCTCTGCATAAGCAGCGTCTCCTTCTTCGCACTCCAATGCAATTTTGCGACTTCCATGAACCATGATGGTTCCCTTGTGACCCGGCATCTTGAGCTGGAGATAAACATAACACGGCCTAGCCATAAACTTGGCGTAAACCGGTCGTCCAAACAGGGCATGATATGGGCTCCGGATCTTTACAACTTCAAAGGTTATCATCTCTGACCTGGAATCATGTTCATCTCCAAAGGTAACTTCTAGGTCAATTTTCCCAACTGGGTAAGCTGATTTACCTGACACTACTCCATGAAACACCGTGTTTGACTATCTTAGCTTCTTATCCGTCAGCCCCATGCGACGGAAAGTCTCATAATACAAGATATTGATGCTGCTGCCGCCGTCCATGAGAACCTTGGTGAATTTGTAGCCACCCACCCATGGTGCCACCACTAAGGCTAATTGGCCCGGATTATCAACTCGCGGCGGGTGATCCTCTCTGCTCCACACAATAGGTTGTTCCGACCAGCGCAGGAATCGTGGTGCTGCCGGTTCAACCGCGTGGACCGCCCGCTTTAAGACTTTTTGATCTCGTTTGCACAAACTCGTAGTGAACACATGATACCGTCCGCTACTCAGCTCCTTCGGATTATTTTGATATCCGGATTGCTGCTGCTGCTGGCGCTGCTGATTGCCTTGATTGCTGTGATTACCCTGGCCCTGTTGCTGGTTGTTTTGGCTATTGTAACCGCCCTGACCATACTGATGGTTGCCTTGGTTATTGTAACCGCCCTGACCATATTGATGATGGCCTTGGTTATTGTAACCATTATTGCCGCCATGATATCCTGATCCGGAGCCATTACCCTGATGACCCGGACCATGAAACCCAGGGCCTGAACCGCCGCCTAGTGGTCCGTTGTTCGATCTGGCCCGGTTCATGGCCTCCATCATGACCCGACATTCTCCCCAGGTATGTTTAGCTGGATGTTCCTTTGTTCCATGTTTCGGGCAAGGCTCATTCAATTGTCGCTCCCAATTAATGAGCCCCCCGTCGTTTTGTGGAGGAGGTTTAACCTTGTTGCGCTGAAAGCTCCCTTGAACTTGGGTATTGGCCACGAAATCAGAGCCACCTTCTGCCTTTCGCTTCCCGAGGAAGCTTGTTCCAACCGGATTAGCCTTCGCCGGTTTACCAGGTTTATTGGCTTTTCCGGTTTTATCTCCATCCGATTCTGGATATTTAGTGTTGTCTGAGTCCCCATACTTTACCAAAGCGCTCATGAGAGTCCCCATGTCATTACAATCCCGTTTGAGCCGTCCCAGCTTCAACTTCAGAGACTCAAACCGGCAATTGTTTTCCAGTGTTACTATCGCCGTACTGGGACTGATACGGTTCGAAGAGTGCAAGATTTCTGACACTCGCCGCACCCATGCCCTTGTAGGCTCCTGATCTCCTTGTATACATGCCGCTAGATCCACCACTGACATTGGCTGCTTGCACGTATCCTTGAAATTTTTGATAAATTGGCGGCGCAACTCACCCCATGATCCGATGGAGTTAGGTGGTAAACCCTTGAACCAGGTCCGGGCTGTACCCTTAAGCATCATGGTAAAATACTTTGTGCATGCTGCTTCATCTACATCCAGCATCTCCATAGCCATCTCATAACTCTCAATCCAAGCCTCTGGTGCCAAATCTGCTGTGTAGTTAGGCACTTTACGCGGACCCTTGAAATCCTTGGGTAACTTCACGCTCCGTAAAGCGGGAATAAGACACTGCACTCCAAAAGAACTCGCCGTGACTCCCGTCTCTGCTGTGGTTGTGTAAACCGGTGTCGTTTGGCGGATCTCCTCACGGGCCGTAGGTCTAGCCCGGTTTACCGCCTCCTGAGCTTGTGCCTCTGCGCCCGCCGGATTGTCCTGTCTGTGACGGTGTCGCCTCCATTCACTACTGGATACCTCCGGTTCATCCCAATGCCTAGTATAACTCCGGCTGTGGCGGGGTGTTGAATGAAGCCTCTCCTTGCTGTAGGAGTACGCCTGCTGCTGCGTTAATGCCGTGTTGAGAAAATCCTTGACCCTGCATGCTTCCATTGCCACAGGGGATGTCCCCTCAATGGGTAAAGCGGCCAGACGTGAAGCAGCGGCGACAATGTTATCCAAGGGGTTTGAGTAATGGCCCGGAGGAGTGGGGATGTGAAGCGTGGGTATAATCCGTCGATCTTGCTCCGTAGTGGGCTATTGAACCGGCTCACCCCTCACTGGGGCTGCCCTTCGGTTTACCTCCGGATCATTGCTGGCTCCCGCTCCTGGCGTCCCGACGAGATTCATCGCCTCATAGACCGGCGGTAGACGAGACTGGTACCTTCGATTCCTTACTCCCTGCGCAGAGGCCTGTTCCATCCATAGCTGGAAAGCCTGAGAATCCAGCTCTGCCTGTCTTGTTGCTATCATAGATTTCTCTGCATTCAGATCCTCTCTTGCTTGCTCGATCCGGCCCTCAGCTGAAGGAGTTCTGCATCGTGTTGCGCCTTGTCTGCTAGAGACACCACTGCTACTGCCCGTGTTGTCAACTCCTCTACCAAGGCGGATAGAGCGTCAGAGGGCGAGGGGGCATGGCCGCTCCCCCCTGTACCAGCTTCTGCTGCCCCGTTCACCGTGGGCTGCGGCGTAGATTGTGATCCGGCCATAAAGACAGCAACCCGGTTTGGCAGATCAAAGGGGTCCGGAATACTGTGTCCATCGGACACACCCTCGGATCGGCCGTCCCGCAACAGATACAAGGATTCAGTCTCTCCGGATGAGGATTCATCGTCGGAATAGACAACTGTCTCGCCACCAGAATCTGATCCGTCCTCGGCTTGGACTCCGTGTATTGCTCCTACAAAAACGCGCTTCATGGCAGGCTGAATCCGGGCCGATCTCGCACGTTGTGCCGGCTCGATGATGTCGGAGAAGATGTCCGGCTCAGGCCTCGGTTCACCAATCTTGCCGATGAAGACGTGGATGCCGCCGAAGGGAACCCGGTACCTATATTCGATTGAATTGGCCTCCAGGCCCCAGCCGGCGTCGTCGATGTAGATCCGGCCGCGGCGACTCTTGGTCATCCGGCCGACCGCGTAGCCCTTGAGTCCTTCAAAGCTGCCCTTCAAGAACTCGAAACCATCGTGCGGAGGCCCCACGGTGGGCGCCAACTGTCGTGGAATTAGCACGGCAGATGTCCGGATTAACGGACTTAGTGATGGAACCATCGCACGGGTTAGCTTGAAGGGGTTAAAAGCACACAAAGGACACAGAGGGTTTATACTAGTTCGGCCCCTTCGATGAAGGTAAAAGCCTACGTCTAGTTTGGTTTGGTATTGCTTGGGCGTCGATGAACAGGGAGCTGATTGCTTGCCTGCGTCTCGACGGGTTGTTGCTTGTCCTTGAACCGTTGCCGGGTCGTCCCTTTATATAGGAGGTAACGGCCGGTCCGGTTTACAGAGTCCCGAGGCCGGCTCATAATTGTGTCCGCCTCGGTCTCTGCTATTTCTTCCTTGTTTCTCAAGTTACATGATAAGACGGTTTACAAACCGTAACTCTACACCTGGGCCCTAAGCCTTCATGGGCCGTAATCTCTACTGAGCTTACAATTATACAACTATATTATCATAATCCGGTTTACCCTAGCTGGTTTACACCTGCTAGTAATATCCCTGACAGATCCCGCGATGAACACGAAGAACACAAAGGGGAATCACGAGGGAAAACACTCAAGAACAAGTCCAATCACACATCCACTAGACAATCAAACACACAAGGTCACAAGGTACATGAACAACAAAGGGAAAGATACAAGGTAAAGTTCATCCCAAATCCAAAGGAGATGGGGGCTTGAATCCTAGAAGGATCTTCTCCGTGAGGAGGTCTTGAATCCGTCGTGGATCTTCTCCGTAGAGGGGCCGCAGTCTCTCCTAGGAGTAGAACCACTAAGATGAGCAAAGCTCTAGTCTTAAATGAGCTATCACATTTGCTAACCCTAAAATAGTGGAGGTGGAGGAGTATATATGGTCTAGGGCCACCAAGGGGTAAGTGAGGGGCGAAAGGGATACATGGGCCTCAGGCCCGAACACTGTACGCAGACAGGTACCGGTCGTCCGCTGGACACCGGACGTCCGGTGGCTTAGGAGGGACCGGACGTCCGGTATCTCTCGGACTTCCGGTATTTTCCTCTATTTGGGTTCTCTTGCCGATGTCACGGATGTCCGGTGGCATCCGTTCGTCCGGCCGCCTGGGAGTCGCCGGTCGTCCGGTAGAGGCCGGACATCCGGAGCCTGTAGCTTTTCCAGCAGCTCCGTTTCTTCCGTCTTCTCTTCCGCGATTCCCTCGCGGATGGTGTAGGTGATCCTTGCCGCTTGCACTCCTCCTCATCATCCGTGAAGCTCCGACAATACCTATGCATGCACACGATTGGAGTGTCAAGTAGTATACCATCCTCAAAGGGGTCAAGTGAACACGTGTAAAGGAGATGATTCACCTTTAAGTATGAGAAGTAGAGGTCACACGTGTCACTTGCCAAACAGACTCTTGGCATGGTGATGTCCATAGGATGCTCTGCATCAATGTGGATGAGGAGCGTCGGTTGACTATCAAAGTCCATAGCTCCTTGAATTGAGTAGACATGTTGGTGTTGATGATATCTACTTGCTCTCTTGTTCATGCTTCAAATTGTCATGCATCGGCGGCGACTTGCTCAATTCGTTCTTGCATAGCTTCACTCTCTTGATGTAGGGCTCGTTGGGACACCGAAGAGATGTAGTTCGGTGATGTAGTTGTTTGTTTCTTGAGGATCATCAAAGAGCGGGTTCGTAGATGTACTTGGCCTATCCATGATTGCAAGCAAGAGTGTGAGTGGGAGAAACGAGAAGACAATACCAAATGTACCTTGACCGAAGTTGAAGATAAATCAATGATCACTCAATAATGGAACCCGGAAATAGCACTATTGGTACCACTTCTTGTCGATTCTCACACCTACACAAGTAAAGCTTTTAGTGGAGCTCGGTGAGGACAGAGGCACAAATTTTATGCAAAATGTGAGTAAGACTCAAAGATGTTGAAAATGGTTCACAATTTTCTCATGCAACAAGTAGATCACAAGCACTAGGTAGCACACGGGACACACGTGCAACCAAAGGTGAGCGAAAATGTGGAATCCACGAAAAATGCTCTTGTTGCACAATGCTAGAGAGACGCTAACCGATTGCTTAATAGGCGGATACACACTTGTGCACAACCTATAAGAGGCGAACGTAACGACTTCCTATCACAAGTATGCTATGAGTGGATGATGTGCCGATGCTTGAGCACAAGATGATGTATTGCTATCTCATATGATCTCTTTTGATGCAAGGCGTTTGATGCGATTGTTCTTTTGCTTATAAGCTTTGGATGGCTCTTTTCCTTAAAAGCTTGTGAGCTCTTTCTTTGGTCACTTATGCAAGCTTCTCGTATCAAGATAGCTACTGTGTATGTGGGACACTCTTATGTCACACGGAGATATGATGATTTAGTATGCAATATCTATGACTATTACTAATGTGCACAAGTGTCGTGGCCCGGCAATACTCAAATGGCTAGTCTCGGTGGGAAAGCTACGCAAAATGGTCGATGAGGGTTTATCAATGCACTTGCAAGGTAGGATACAAAGTGTCATCGATGTTACCGTCCTTGTCGAGGTTGAGAGGTGGTCTTGTCGATGTCATTCCGTTCTGAGATAGCCGAAACACACACGGATGCGGATAAACCACAACTCAAATGTGTCCAATACAAAATGAGGCAAAATCGTATTGATGGCGGGTAAGCAATGGTGGTGCTGGTGGTTTATATGTCGAGGGTGTAGCGGACGGGGGGATAAAAGTTGTTGCGGTGGCGGAAATGGTGGCTATGAAGAACTGCATAATGCAGTTTCGTCAGGGTAGTCCGGATGATCCGGATGATCGGCCGGATGATCAAGGTGGAAGCCGGATGATCTGGGTGGTTATTTGGATGATCCGGGTGGGTCAACTTGCTCGGGATAAACTCGGGGAGGAGCTGAAAAATTGGGGAAAACGAAAGTTTTGGGGATTTTGGGCGGATTTGAGGATGGGGAAGGTGGGGGAGAGGTAAATCCACTTGTCACACAGCTTATCCACGGATCACAATCAACAAAATCTCATCAAAACACACAAATCACAAAAAAAATGTATGGCTATTTTTGTGGGAATTTTCAAAATTGGACGAAAAACAACCAAAACAAGCTAGAAAACAAGGTGTGGGGCTCCAAATTCATGATCAACCTAGGCTCATGATACCATATGATACGGGGTCAACCCGATCTAGGCCGATCTTTCACGAAATGGAGAGGATCCCACGAAGAACACGAAGAACACAAAGGGAAACACGGGGAAAAGCACAAGAGGAACACTTGAATCAACACGAAGATGGTCACACAAGTGCTAGATCCACGATACATAACGAGATACATGATCCATGGTCAACAACGGACGATACAAGGTAGTCTTCTCCGGAGGGAGGTCTTGGGGGTATCCCGTAGGATCTTCTCCATAGCGGAGGTCTTGAATCCGTTTGGATCTTCTCCGAAGAGGGTCCGCAGTCACTCTCGAGGAGATGAACCACTAGATGAGCAAAGCTCTAGGTATCAAGTGAGCTAACACAACGCTAACCCTAGAAAGTATTGGTGGAGTACTATATATAAGCTAGGAGGGGCGAAGGGGTACATGGGCCTCGGTCCAAAGGCATGCACGCAGGCACGGTCCGGATGATCCGGGCTTCGAGGGTCCGGATGATCTACGGCGGCGTCCGGATGATCCGGCCGGGTATTTTCTGCAGCGGGAGGTCCGGATGTCCGGGTCCTGGTCCGCATGTCAGGGTTCGGCCGGATGATCCGGGCTGGGGTCTGGATGATCCGGCTTCGCTGAAGTAGCTTCGGGTGTCGGGCTGCACATTATCCGGATCGTCCGGGCTCTGCCCGGATCATCCGGGTCTTTGTCCGGATCATCCGGCGACTAGGACTTGGCAGATTTCTCCTCCGTCTTCCTTCTTCGATTCCTCTTGTTCCTTAGTTTCTCCATTTTCGTTCTTGAGGTGTCTGAGTATGCACAGAGTTTCCGATGAGGGTAGTAGCCATGTCTCATGTGAATCGAAATGGCGTTGAGAGAGGAGTGAAGTCACCTCGGTCTCGAGAGCTCGTGCACGAGCACGGGTCATGGGTCCACTCGACACTTGGTGAGACGATGGTAGGTCCATGGGATGACCTTGGGATGCTCCACATCATCATGCCTTTTGGGTTAACTAATGTACCTAGTACTTTCATGAGATTAATGAATGAAGTTTTACGTGCTTTCATTGGACGATTTGTGGTAGTTTACTTTGACGATATATTGATTTATAGCAGATCTTTGGAGGAACATTTAGAACATTTACGTGTTGTTTTTATTTCTCGTCGTGATGCACGTTTGTTTGGTAACCTTGGAAAGTGCACCTTTTGCATCGACCGAGTATCTTTTTTTTCGCTATGTTGATAAAGCCAAGATTGAAGCTATTGAGAGTTGGCCGCAGCCCAAAACGGTCACACACGTGAGGAGTTTCCTTGGCCTCGCTAGATTCTATAGGCGTTTTGTGAGAGATTTCAGCACCATTGCTGCACCTCTCAATGAGCTTACAAAGAAGGATGTGCCTTTTGTTTGGGGTACTGCACGGGAAGAAGCATTCATAGTATTGAAAGATAAGTTGACACATGCTCCTTTACACCAACTTCCTGATTTTAATAAGACTTTTGAGCTTGAATGTGATGCTAGTGGAATTGGGTAAGGAGGTGTGTTATTACAAGATGGTAAACTTGTTGCATATTTTTCTGAAAAATTGAGTGGGCCTAGTCTGAATTATTCTACTTATGATAAGGAATTATATGCTCTTGTTCGGACTTTAGAAACATGGCAACATTATTTATGGCCCAAAGAATTTGTTATACATTCTGATCATGAATCTTTGAAGGACATTAAAAGTCAAGCAAAACTGAACTGTAGACATGCTAAATGGGTTGAATTCATAGAGACTTTCCCTTATGTTATTAAACACAAGAAGGGAAGAGAAAATGTTATTGCTGATGCATTGTCTCGTCGTTATACTATGCTTTCACAACTTGACTTTAAAATAATTGGTTTGGAGACCATCAAAGATCAATATGTGCATGATGTTGAATTTAAAGATGTATTGCATAATTGTAAAGAAGGGAGAACATGGAACAAGTTCGTCGTTAATGATGGATTTGTGTTTCGTGCTAACAAGCTATGCATTCCAGCTAGCTCTGTTCGTCTTTTGTTGTTGAAGGAGGCGCATGGAGGAGGATTAATGGGACATTTTGGCGTGAAGAAGACGAAGGACGTACTTGCTACACATTTCATATGGCCAAAGATGAGTCAGGATGTTGAGCGTTTTGTTGCTTGCTGCACTACATGTCAAAAAGCTAAGTCACGACTCAACCCTCATGGTTTACATATGCCTTTGCCTGTACCTAGTGTTCCATGGGAAGATATGATGTGGAGCATCCTTCGGTCATCCCCATGGACTCATATCCCCAAGTGCTTAGTGGACGGATGACACGATCTCGTGCAAAAGCACTTGAAACCGAGGTTAACTCTCTCCTTATTGAATTCCCATTTGACCACCTTGAGACATGGCTACTACCTCAAACGGAGATACTTTGTATGCTTAGGTGCCAAGGAGAAGTTACGGTGCAAGATGGACGCCAAGAGCATGAACTAGGATTTTCCCAGCGCGGAGATAGAGGTACTACCGGTCTACTACCGCCCAACAACCGGTTGACCGGTACTACCGGCCAACTACCGGTCAAGCTTCTGTGATCGACCGGTGCAAGGCCGATGCAGCGTCGGAACAACCGCTAATTCTGCTAAAACCGGTACTACCGGTCCCGGGACCGGTACTACCGCCCTGCCTGCGCGCAGTTGAAGGGGTTTCACCCCATGTATCCCCCAACTTACCCCTCGGACTATATATACTTGTCCCTTACCTCCGTACTAGGGTTAGCATTGTGATAGCTCAAAACATAGAGCCTTGCTCATCCATTAGTGGTCCATCTCCTCGAGAGTGACTGCAGCCCCTCCACGGAGAAGATCCACACGGATTCAAGACCTCCTCATGGAGAAGACCATCAATACCTCCTCACGAAGAAGACTACCTTTTGTATCGTCCTTTATTGTGTTTGGATCATTGTGGTACTCGTGTTTGTGCATCGATCTTGCATATATGTGATTGTTCTCGTCTCTCTTGTGTGTTTTACCCCATGATTTCTCCTCGTGTTCTTCGTGTTCCTCATGGGATCCTCTTCATTTCGTGAAAGATCGACCCCCTAGGGTTCCACCCTACATCATATTGGTACCAGAGCCTAGGTTGATCACGAATTTGGAGCCCCTACCCTTGTTTTCTAGCTTTATTTTGTTGATTTTGTTCCAATTTCGAAAATTCCCCACAAAAATTGCCCCAAATCTTTTTCTTTGATTTGTTTATTTGATGATGTTCTGTTGATTTTGATTCGTGGATTTGCTTTGTTACAAGTGGATCTAGCCTTTCCCATCTTTTCTCCGCCTTCCTTCCACGAAATACATCTAATTTTGCCCCTGAAATCATCCATTTCCGCCCCGACCCAATTCTGCGAATTTTCCCGACACCAGCGGTACTACCGGCCTCCAAGGCGGTACTTCTGCTGAGCACCACAAGCGGTACTACCGGCCTCCCAAGCGGTACTACCGGACCTCCCAGTTTTAGCCTTGGTTGATTGACGGTTTTGGCCATAACTAATTCATCCGGACTCGGATTTTGACATTCTTTAGCTCGTTTTGAAGCCATCGACACCCCTGATCCCACAAAAATACCACCATCATCATTAGACTCCAGCTAATTTTTCGAAATTTGGCAAGTTTGCTTAGGCCCTCCACCATATAAACCACCACCAAAACTTCCGCATATGCTAGTCCACCATACACCTCCGCCAACCCAAGCTAACCCAATTTAGGACCGTGACGTTGACTGCGACATCTTTAACATGTTTTGTCTTGGAGTACTTGAGTTGTGGTTTCTCCGTTTCCTCGGGTGTTTAGTCTAACTTGGAGCGGAAAGACTTTGACAACACCACTTCTCAACCTCGACAAGGACGGTAACATCGACGATACATTGCATATCCTACCTTGCTTTTGCATTGATAACCATCCTCAACCATTTCGCGTAGCTTTCCTATCGAGACTAGCTGTTTGAGTATTGCCGGGCAACGACACTTCTCCACATTAGTGGTCATCGTGATATCATCTTGTCATCATATATCATCCGGGTATCTTATCATCATATCTTGTGTCACAAGGTTGTCATAGCATATATACAATTGATATCTTGGTTCGAGAAGCATCGCATAGTCGCCCTAGTAAAACAGCTCAAAGACAAAGAGCCAACCAAGCTTTTAAGCAAAAGAGAAAGATAAGCAAAGAGCTTTTAAGCAAGAACCATAGCAACATTAAGATTGTCATACTTGATCATCTTGGATCATATCATAGAAACAACAAGCATATAGCATACTCGGGATAGAAGTCAATGCATTTTTTCCTAGTAGGCTGGGCACAAGTCTCGTATCCGCCTATTGAGCAATTGTGCTTGCGTCTCTCTAGTGGTGTGCAACAAGAGCATTTTATGTGGATTCCACATCTTTCGCTCAACCTTGGATTGCACATCCCCAGTTATCTATTTGCGTGTGTGTTTCCGTGTACACTTATAGCTATTGTTCTTCTTGTTGCATTGGCAAATTTGCGAATCTTTTTCAACATCATTGAGTCTTACTAAATATTGCATACTTTGGTCCACCATCCTAACCAAGCTCCACCAAAGGCTTTTATTGTGTAGGTGTGAGAGATCGATGAGATACGGTACCAATTGTGCTATTTCTTTGCAACATCATTGAGTGATCTTTGAACCATTCTCAATATCGGTCAAGGTACATTTGGTATTGTCTTTTCCTTCTTCCACTCACATTCTTGCTTGAAGTGATGGATAGGCCAAGTACATCTTCGAACCCGCTATTTGATGATCCTCAAGCATCGAACAACTACGTCACCAAACAACATCTATTTGGAGTTCAACGAGCTTTACATCAAGAAAATGAAGCTATGCAAGAGCGAATTGAGCTACTCGCCACCAACTTGAGACATTCTGAAGTGCACACAAAAGAGCAATTCGACAACATCACCGCCACCATGCCATCTCAATTTGACGAGCTACGAACTTTGATGATCAATCGACGGTCTTCCTCTTCATCATCTCAAAGACGGAGCTGCTCAAGTCGTCATACCGACTACACCTCCGGCTCAAGTACACCTGCATTGAACACTCTTCGCCAAGTCGCGCGTCAAGCCCGTGATGACAACCGGAACCCACTTCATGGCAAGAGTTCCCAAGAGCTATTTAAAGAGCAAGAACATCGACAACGTCAAAACCAAGCTACACTTGAACAAGCAAAAGAACGGCAACAACTACGCCAACAAGAAGTAGAGCAAGCGTGCCAACACCAAGAAGAGCAAGATGTCGAGGCACAACGCCAAGAACAACAACGACGAGAAGATCAAGCTCTTGAAGCGCAACGTGCACTATGTGACTCACGTCGCAATGTTGCAACAAGCAATCGACACAATCGCCAAGAGGAAGAAGTACTTCAAGATTAAGTTCAAGAAAGGTGCTTCCAAGCGAGAATACAACGCCAAGCTCCTCCTCAAGCTAGACAAGCGCAACAAGCTCGACAAGAACCGCAAGTTCGGCAAGAGCAACATGACAATGATCATCAACAACCACAAGAGCAACATGAGGTTGACAATCCTCAACGCCAAGAACGCCCTCCCAATAGGCAAGGAAACAATGAATAAAATCGCTATGGCAAGCTAAAGTTCACAATGCCAAAGTTCTACGGAAGCATCGATCCCGAAGACTATCTCTCATGGAGTCATGGGCATTGAAAGTTGACAAGATCTTTCGACTCCACAACTTTGATGAAGAAAAGAAGATTGCAATGCCGTCCCTTGAGTTCCAAGACTACGTTCTCATTTGGTGGTAGCAAACCATCAAAAGAAGAGAAGCAAAAGGCGAACCGCCTATCACTACTTGGAGTCAAATGAAGGAAGTCATGAGAGCATGTTTCGTGCCAACACACTACAACCGTGACTTGTTCGAAAAGTTGCAACTCCTCAAGCAAGGAACCAAGTCGGTTGAAGAGTACTAGAAGGAAATGGAGATTGCCATGATAAGAGCCAACATCACGGAAGATGAAGAGCAAACTATGGCGAGATTCTTGAATGGACTCAACTATCCTATCAAGAAGATTGCGGACTTTCAACCATACATGAATCTCCTCTAGCTAGTACACAAAGCAACCAAAGCGGAGCGTCAAGTTCAAGAGGACTACAAGTACTCCAAATTCACATCCAAGAACTACGGCTCCTACAACCAAGCTCAAACGACTTCGGCACCTCCTACCTCTACCAAGCCATCTACGAGCTTAGGTGACAAGTCAAGCTACAAGAATTCGACTACATCAAGTTGTCTTCCTCCTACAAACAACTTCAAGCAAAGAACTTAATCATCTACAACTCCAACCGAGGACAACTCCAAGACGAGTTCCATCAAGTGTATCAAATGCCAAGGGCGAGGCCACAAGTCATTTGAGTGCAAGACCATTCGAACTATGATCATCAATGACGACGGATCCTATGACTCTATGAGCGATGATGAGATGGAAGCCCTTGAGCATGTAGCTATGCATCGCCAAGTGAATGAAGATGAAGACAATCAAGTGTTTTGCGACGATGACTCGAGTCCTAATCTCGCTGTCTCCAAGTCCTGACACTTCAACATCATCAAGACGAAGATCAACGATGTCACATCTTTCACACCAAGGCTGGCATCAATGGATGTTCTGTCAAGGATATCATCGATGGAGGTAGTTGTCATAACTTGGCAAGTGAAGAGCTTTGCGACAAGCTAAAATTGATCAAGACGAAACACCCTTGATGAGGACATCACTAACAAGGTTACACCCACATCCCCAAATGATACATATACATGACCAATTACTAGAGCTCGCACACGCCAATTAAATTACCAGGTACTTTCGTTTCTTGCTAATGATTCTAATGTTCATGAGAATATGATGCTGCCTAAATTGGATGCATTTGTCTTGCTTACAAATGAAGGGCCTAGCTTGGACAAGAAGGATGAACATTGGAGCAAGATCAAGCATGGAGATGAAGGCATGCGCAAGGGGAACAAGAATGGAGTTACAAGTGATGATTTTAGGACTTTGAAGCCACCATAATGAGTGCGTGAAGCCTTGGACGAAATATACAAGATGCTACTTCATAAATTTCGTCCAGAGGCTATTATAGGTGCTGCGTCACCTTATTATTGGGCCAGGCCCATGTAATTTCGAAATACTTGAGTATAGGTTGTTTTTAGAGTCCTTATGTGTGCGGAAACAAGAGTTTGGGTTGGTTTCGGACCCCTCCTCCAAGGGCCACAAAATTCTCCCCTCTTCCTCCATATATACAACCCTTAGGGCGTCGTTTAGACTTTGGGGTTTTGTTTAGACTAAAGTTCGCCATAGCTGCAACTTCGCGTACTTCGTTTGTATTCAACAACCTGACAAAGACGTCACAGAACCCCACTTGATCAATAAAGATTTCCTCTTGAATTCGCAATATCTAGATTGCAATCTCAGTTTCTTGCTTGTTCTTCATTTGCCTGCAGGAAACAGACCTTCGTGGTCAGGTTGATCGTGCTCCGGCGTGGTCAATAACCTCTCGGAGTTGGTTTAGAGATTGCTAAGGCGCGATGTCCTCGCACGTTCGTAGTCGGATAGTCAAAGTCGACTTCCTCCAAAATGATAGCCACCACCTCATCAAAAGACGGGACACCTTTGCCTCTATCAAGTGGTATGAGATTTCCAGGTTGCTCGGTGAGATTTTCCAGTTTTTCATAGTTAGATCGAGTCTGTTCTTCATACATATAGTCCACAAAAAAGCCAAAAAAATATATTAGGGTTAGTTCATCATATCCGAACCAATCTGAGCCTTTGCATAATCTTTTTAGGGTTTTGCTTTGTTGAATTTGCAGTTGCATCGTCGCGTCTAGTTGCTGGTCTTAGTGTCTAGTCCTTTAGAGTTTCGAGTTATGTCACAGTTTGTCACGCCGCCGCCGCAGCATATTCATCGCTGCTGCCATACCACCACCGCTGCCATATCCCACCACCGCTACCACATACCACCACCGCTGCCATAACCCACCACCTCAGCCATATCCTACCATCATATATCCACCACCAATCCGAGCTCTTTTCATATTAGGTCTGTTCTCGAGATCCATCTAGTTTCGAATTCGTGTTTCCTTGCCTGCGTAGGTCTGGAGACTCCCGGGCAGTTTTTGTTGGGGAACGTAGTATTTTAAAAAATTTCCTATGATCACGCAAGATCTATCTACTAGATGCATAGCAACGAGAGGGGAGAGTGTGTCTACGTACCCTCGTAGACCGGGAGCGGAAGCGTCAAGTGACGCGGTTGATGTTGTCGAACTTCTTCGCGATCCAACCGATCAAGCACCGAACGTACGGCACCTCCGCGTTCAGCACACGTTCAGCTTGATGACGTCCCACGAGCTCTTGATCCAGTTGAGCTTCACGGGAGAGTTTCATCAGCACGACGGCGTGGTGACGGATATGATGTATTCACCAGCGCAGGGCTTCGCCTAAGCTCCGCGACGGTATGACCGAGGTGTGTTTCTGTGGAGAGGGGCACCGCACACGGCTAAAACAATTCAACTTGTGTGTCTTTGGGTGCCCCCCTGCCCCCGTATATAAAGGAGCAAGGGGGGAGGCCGGCCGGCCCTTGTTTGGTGCGGCTAGGGTTGCAATCCTACTAGGAATAGGATTGCAATCCTATTCCTAGTAGGAATCACCAAAAGAAGAAAGAGAGGGAAAGGAAAAAAGGAGAGGTGGCGCCCCCCCCAATCCTAGTCCAACTAGGAACCCTAGGTGGGGCGCCGGCCAGCCCTATGGGCTGCCTCTCTCTTTCCTTTAAGGCCCACTATGGACCATCCCCCTTCGTAGGGGGTTCCGGTAACCCCCTCCGGCAATCCCGTTAAATCCGAAACTTTTCCGGAACACTTCCGGTGTCCGAATATAGTCGTCCAATATATCAATCTTTATGTCTCGGACATTCCGAGACTCCTCGTCATGTCCGTGATCTCATCCGGGACTCCAAACTACCTTCGGTACATCAAAACTCATAAACTCATAATACCGATCGTCATCAAACGTTAAGCGTGCGGACCATACGGGTTCAAGAACTATGTAGACATGACCGAGACTCATCTCCGGTCAATAACCAATAGCGGAACCTGGATGTTCATATTGGCTCCTACATATTCTACGAAGATCTTTTATCGGTCAAAACCGCATAACAACATACGTTGTTCCTTTTGTCATCGGTATGTTACTTGCCCGAGATTCGATCGTCGGTATCTCTATACCTAGTTCAATCTCGTTACCGGCAAGTCTCTTTACTCGTTCCGTAACACATCATCTCGTGACTAACTCATTAGTCTTTTGCTTGCAAGGCTTATTGTGATGTGTGTTACCGAGAGGGCCCAGAGATACCTCTCCGACACTCGGAGTGACAAATCCTAATCTTGATCTATGCCAACACCACGGATACTTTCGGAGACACCTGTAGAGCATCTTTATGATCACCCAGTTACGTTGTGACGTTTGATAGCACACAAGGTGTCCCTACGGTATTCGGGAGTTGCATAATCTCATAGTCATAGGAACATGTATAAGTCATGAAGAAAGCAATAGATCATAGTGCTATGCTAACGGATGGGTCTTGTCCATCACATCATTCTCCTAATGATGTGATCCCGTTGATCAAATGACAACTCATGTCTATGGCTAGGAAACATAACCATCTTTGATCAATGAGCTAGTCTAGTAGAGGCATACTAGGGACATACTGTGTTGTCTATGTATCCACACATGTACTAAGTTTCCGGTTAATACAATTCTAGCATGAATAAAAGACATTTATCATGATATAAGGAAATACAAATAATCATCTTTATTATTGCCTCTAGGGCATATTTCCTTCAGTTTTTAGGCCAAAATTTCGACAGGTGAAAATATTTTTCCCTATCTTATTTTTAGGCCTTGCTGAGTCTTTTGAGACATGACCATCATACTATTTTTTACCGCACTTTTTCGTCGTCGCTGCTCTGATTCCGAAAAAAAATTGTCAAAAAAATTTCGTGCCCGTCATCTTAGTTTGATTTGGGAAGCGTTTTGAGACACTCGCCATTATAGTGATTTTCGGCAAAAAAAAGGAGCGCAAAAAAGAGCGCAAAAAAACCGGAAAAAAAAATCAGAGTGTCCTTTCCCCTTGTTTACGTGCAGCGCCATGATTTTGTTAGTGTTCTAGGCTCGCGTCTCTAGTACGGTCTAGCCTAGGACCAGCACAGTACTGTCATTGAGCTTTTATTCAACTTTGCATCTCTAAATTGATTATTGCTGACCCTTTTTGCTACCATATTATAAGCCTTCCCACCTCCACATACATCTGTGTCGTGCGTTTGACTCTCCCTGGTAATCGCTTTATCCAAGCTTTGAGAGTTTTGACTACCACGGTTGCTGATCACCACCTGCTGCTGGGTAAGAACTGGTAAGAATTTGAGATTTGCTTGACGGATTTGTGACGCCCTACCACTACCATATTCTAGTAGTCTGTAGGATCATATTTTTGTGTGTTTCTATTGCTGCTAACCATGCTAGGATCACAAGTCGACGAGATTGACTGGAGAACATGATGAACAAGGAGCTGAATGATAAAATTCAGCAAATGATGGGTCAACAGGTAGAAGATGTGATGACCAGTTTTGGCGACGCACTAGCGAGGATGGATGTCATTGAGAAGTCAATTGACACCAAGTTGGATGCCAAATTCGTTGTAGTGCTTGCGCGTCTACCTCCACCTGCTGCACCATTGCAACAACAACAACCACCTTCACATCGCGAAACAGCCCTCCGCAAAGCGAGCCGTGTCGCGAAACTGTTGGTGCTGCTATTGATACTTTTGTGGCTCCTGCTGCTGCTGAGGAGGAGGACGATTACGCGGGGGATTACGAGGATGAGGTTGATCAAAATCAGAACTACGTGCAACAGGCAGCACCACAACCACCAGGTCATCCACATGCAAATAATCGCAATGGTAGGGATGCTCCACACCCTCAGCTACGAGATCATGACCATCTCCCTAAACTAAAATTGAATATTCCACCATTTGAGGGTAGATATGTTCCTCATATATATCTTACTTAGGAGTTAGAAATCGAACAACGTTTTACATGTTTAAAGTATCCCGAGGAGAAACGTGTTGTTGCTTCTCTTTGTGCATTCACTAGTTTTACTTGTTTGTGGTGGTCTGAATATTGTAGATTATATCCGGATAATATTCCAACTACTTGGGCTGCTTTGAAAATTGCTATGCCTACTCATTGGGTTCCACCATATTATCAACACTAATTACTTCAGAAATTGCAGCATTTAAGACAAGGAAAAAATTATGTAGAGGAATATTATCAGGAATTACAAACTGGCCTAATTAGATGTGGTATTGTTGAGGATAATGAGGCTATGCTTGCACGTTTTATGGGTGGCTTAAACAGAGAGATTCAGACAATTCTACAGTATAAGGAGTATAATAATATCACTCGTTTATTCCATCTTGCTTCCAAAGCTGGCCGTGAAGTGCAGGATCAACAAGCCTTGGCGCGAACAAATTATTCTGCAGGTCGACCTTCATCATGGCCACCGCTTGCATCATCTACTTCGACATGTCCGGCTGCACCACCGCCTACTTCATCCGTCACTTCTAACCATGATAAAAGCAAACAGGCACCTCCACCATCAACCAGGAGTACATCTTCAGGTCTTGCGCAGAGCTCTTCTTCATCCATGGCATCGACAGGGACAACACATGATGTTATATGTCGTCGTTGCACTGGTCGTGGTCACTATGCGAGCAAATGCCCATCTCAGCGTGTCATGATTGCTACTGAGGATGGTGGTTATGAGTCCGCTTGTGACTATGATGATGAGATTTTGGCTCCTATTACACGTGAAGAACACGGTGGAGATGATTCTGAAAATGAGACGCAATACATGGCTCCTGAAGACGCTGAGAGGTATGAATGTTTAGTTGCTCAACGTGTTTTGAGTGTGCAGGTCACACAAGCGGAGCAAAATCAGAGGCATAATTTGTTCCATACAAAGGGAGTTGTGAATGAAAGTTCTGTTCGCGTCATCATAGATGGAGGGAGCTGCAACAACTTGGCTAGCATGGAGATGGTGGAGAAGCTATCTCTTACTACATCCAATGGTTCAACAACAGGGGCAAGGTTAAGGTAACATGTACTGTTCGTGTGCATTTTAGTATCTCCACATATGTTGATTATGTTGATTGTGATGTGGTACCCATGCAAGCATGTTCCTTATTACTTGGTAGACCATGGCAATTTGATAAAAATTCTGTACACCATGGTAGAAACAATCAGTATACTCTCTTTCATAAGGATAAACGTATATCTTTGCTTCCTATGTCTCCTGGTTCCATTTTGAAAGATGATATTAATAGAGCTAATAAAGCGAAACAAGAGCAAAATAAGAGTGAAAATCAGATTGTGGCAAAAGAAAGCAAAAACTAGCATATGCAAGGAAGCAGAAAGGAACGATAGCAATCTCAACATAACGAGAGGTAATTTAGTAACATGAAAATTTCTACAACCATATTTCCCTCTCTCATAATAATTGCATGTAGGATCATGATCAAATTCAACAAAATAGCTATCACATAACATATTCTCAACACGATCCACATGCATGCAAGCTTGACACTCTTCCAAAATAGTGGGATCAACATTAGCTAAAGTCATGACATCTCCAAACCCACTCTTATCAAAAAATTCATAAGATTGATCATTGTAACAAGTAGTAGACATAGCAAAACTAGCATCCCCAAGCTTAGGGTTTTGCATATTATTAGCACAATTGACATCAATAGAATTTATAGTAACATCATTGCAATCATGCTTTTTATTTAACAAGATATCATGAATCACTTTTTCTTTTAACAATTCCTCACAATTTTCAGATTCATGAATTTCAAGCAAAACCCCATAAAGATAATCTAGTGCACGCAGCTCACTAGCAATAGGTTCAACATAATTGGATCTCTTAAAGAGATTAGCAAGTGGATGAGGATCCATACTTTAGCAAGCGAAGATGCAAGCTAATTGAGGGCACATAGCAACACAAGCAAACAGAAAGGCGAACGATAAACACACGGCAGAAGAAGGGCAAATAAAACGGCAAGGGTGAAGTGGGGGGGGGGAGGAAAATGAGCGGCAAAAAAATGTAATGTGAAGGATAAGGGTTTGTGATAGGTACTTGGTATATGATTTTTGCGTAAGCCTCCCCGGCAACGGCGCCAGAAATTCTTCTTGCTACCTCTTGAGCTTGCGTTGTATTCCCTCGAAGAGGAAAGGGAGATGCAGCACAGTAGCGTAAGTATTTCCCTTAGTTTTTGAGAACCAAGGTATCAATCCAGTAGGAGACCACGCGCCAGTCCCTCGCGCCTGCACAAACAAATAAAAACTTCGCAGCCAATGCGATAAGGGGTTGTCAATCCCTTTACGGTCACTTACGAGAGTGAGATCTAATAGAGACGATAAGATGATATTTTTGGTATTTTTGATATAGAAACAAAAAGGTAAAGAAAGCAAATAAACAACGGCGACAGAAATTGGCTAGTTGACGGGAAAGTAATATGATAGAGATAGACCCGGGGGCCATAGTTTTCTCTAGTGGCTTCTCTCATGATAGCGATATTCTACGGCGGGTAAACAAATTACTGTCGAGCAATTGATAGAAAAGCAAATAATTATGAGACTATCTAGGCATGATCATTGTATATAGGCATCACGTCCGAGACAAGTAGACTGACTCTTGTCTACATCTACTACTATTACTCCACACATCGACCGCTATCCAACATGCATCTAGTGTATTGAGTTCATACGAACAGAGTAACGCCTTAAGCAAGATGACATGATGTAGAGGGATATACTCAAGCAATATGATTAAAACCCCATCTTTTTATCCTCGATGGCAACAATACAGTATGTGCCTTGCTGCCCCTACTGTCACTGGGAAAGGCAAGATTGAACCCAAAGCCAAGCACTTCTCCCATTGCAAGAACTATAGATCTAGTAGGCCAAACCAAACCAATAATTCGAAGAGACTTGCAAGGATATTATGAGCACACATAAAAAGTTCAGAGAAGAACCAAAAATTCTTTCATAGATAACCTTGATCATAAACTCACAATTCATCGGATCTCGACAAACACACCGCAAAAAGAGATTACATCGAATAGATCTCCTCGAAGACCGAGGAGAACTTTGTATTGAGATCCGGAGAGAGAGAAGAAGCCATCTAGATACTAGCTATGGACCCGAAGGTCTGTGGTAAACTACTCACAACTCATGGTGAGGGTGATGATGATGATGATGAAGGCCTCCGTGATGGATCCCCCTCCCGGAATAGGCTCCAAGATGGGATCTCCCCGGGAACAGTAGCTACGGCGGTGGAATTAGGGTTTTTTCTCTGCCTGTGGAGTTTCTGGAATACGTAGGCATATATAGGAGGAAGAGGGGCACCAGGGGCCATCGGGCCTGCCCTCAAGGCAGGGGGCGCACCCGCCACCCTCGAGGGTGGGCCTCCTGTCTTCTGGCTTGGCCCCGAAGTCTATCCTGTGTGATTTTCTCCAAAAATATCTCCTGCGAAGGTTTCATTCCGTTTGGACTCCGTTTGATATTCCTTTTCTGCAAAACCCTGAAATAGGCAAAAAACAGCAATCTGGACTGGGCCTTTGGGTTAGTAGGTTAGTCCCAAAAATAACATAAAAGTGAATGATAAAGCACATTAAACATCCAAGACTTCATAAATAATAGCATGGAACAATAAAAAATTATAGATATGTTGGAGACGTATCACCCAGCAACGTTGATCCCTCATGTTCTTCTTCTTCCCATTGTACGACAGCTTATCGACCATGTCCACATCATCGCCTCGGGTGAATTGACGGCCGGAGCTGCTTCCTTCGTCCTATAAATAGCACTGCAACGGTATGACCGAGGTGCGTTTCTATGGAGGGGGGCACCGCACACGGCTGGAGAGATCAACTTGTGTGTTCTAGGGTGCCCCCTGCCCCCGTATATAAAGGAGCAAGGGGGAGGCCGGCCGGCCCTCTATGGCGCGCCAAGGAGTCCACCAAGAAGGAGAGAGGGAGAAGGAAGGAGAGGGAGAGGGAGAGGGAAAGAGGGGCCGCACCCCCTTCCCTAGTCCTATTCGGACTGCCCCTTGGGAGGGGGCGCGCCACCTCCTGGCTGCTGCCCTCTTTCTCCCCTATGGCCCACCAGGGCCCAACATTCCCCTGGGGGGTTCCGGTAACCCCCCAGGAACTCCGGTTAATTCCGAAACTTTCCGGAACGCTTCCGGTGTCCAAATATAGTCGTCCAATTTATCAATCATTACTTCTCGGAGATTCCCAGACTCCTCGTCATGTCCGTGATCTTATCTGGGACACCAAACTACCTTCGGTACATCAAAACTCCTAAACTCATAATATCGATCATCATCAAACGTTAACGTGCGGACCCTACGGGTTCGAGAACAATGTAGACATGACCGAGACTCATCTCCGTTCAATAACCAATAGCGGAACCTGGATGCTCATATTGGCTCCTACATATTCTACGAAGATCTTTATCGGTCAAACCACATAACAACATACATTGTTCCCTTTGTCATCGGTATGTTACTTGCCCGAGATTCGATCGTCGGTATGTCAATACCTAGTTCAATCTCGTTACCGGCAAGTCTCTTTACTCATTCCGTAATACATCATCCCGTGACTAACTCATTAGTCATTTGCTTGCAAGGCTTATTATGATGTATATTACCGAGAGGGCCCAGAGATACATCTCCGACACTCGGAGTGACAAATCCTATTATTGATCTATGCCAACACCACGAACACCTTCGGAGACACCTTTAGAGCATCTTTATAATCATCCAGTTACGTTGTGACGTTTGATAGCACACAAGGTGTTCCTCTGATATACGGGAGTTGCATAATCTCATAGTCATAGGAACATGTATAAGTCATGAAGAAAGCAATAGCAGTAAAACTAAACGATCATAGTGCTAAGCTAACGGATGGGTCTTGTCCATCACATCATTGTCCTAATGATGTGATCCCGTTGATCAAATGACAACTCATGTCTATGGCTAGGAAACATAACCTTATTTGATCAATGAGCTAGTCTAGTAGAGGCATACTGAGGACATATTGTTTTGTCTATGTATTCACACATATACTAAGTTTCCGGTTAATACAATTCTAGCATGAATAAAATACATTTATCATGATATAAGGAAATACAAATAACATCTTTATTATTGCCTCTAGGGCATATTTCCTTCACCATGTTGGAACATGGATATCTTGGGATATCACAATATCTCTTATCTAATTAATGCACATATATACTTGGTAAAGGGTGGAAGGCTCGGCCTTTTTCCTGGTGTTTTGTTCCACTCTTGTCGCCCTAGTTTACGCTAAGCCGGTGTTATGTTCCTTGATTTTGCGTTCCTAACATGGTCGGGGTTTATGGGCCCCCTTGAAAGTTCGCTTTGAATAAAACTCCTCCATCAAGGCCCAACTTTGGTTTTACCATTTTCCTAATAACTAAAACTTGCATAGGGATTTTCCGGACCCCGAGGACTTAATTTATAACCCGGGCCAGTGCTCCTCATGCGTGCTCGTCCAAACTAGAGCCCCTTGCAGCGCCACCACGAGGAAACTCGAGGATCAATTTTAGTTGTACGGACTGCACATCCGGTCCTGGCCTGAGACAAGATACGCGTGGCTACTATCAGGGTGTTAGCACGCCGGGAGGTCTCGCTGGATTTGTTTTACCATTGTTGAAATGTCTTGTGAACCGGTGTAAGTGCATCTAGTGCCACCCCTAGTTGGTTTTGGAGTATTGACGACAAACCTGGTTGAGGGACTAATGTGTTTGTGAGAATTGCAGGATAACACATGTAGTAGTCCCTCATTGATTCGGTTTACCTACCGGAGATGACCCCTAAAAATGTATGAAGACATTGACAATAGTGGTGGTACATGAAGATAATCTTATTGAAGACTATGACAAGAGAAGATATTGTGTGAAGACTATGGAGCGCAAAGACTTAGATGTTTTGTTGTTTCCTTTTCTTCTTTGTTGAGTCATAGGAACTACCGTACTGTTAAGTGGGGTCCAAGTGAACTAAGTCAGAGTGACTGAAGTGATGCTCAACCAAATCCTATGTCTTCGAGCGAAGACAATGAGAACAAATCTTATAAAGAGCTGGATGAGTCAGCTTTACTTGTAGCCCAAGTAAAGTTGCTGTGTGAGTGTTTGAAATCTAACCGTTGGAACACGTGTCAGTTCCTTAGTGACCCAGGGTCACTTCGGACAAATCAGGTCGGGTTGCCCAGTGGCTATAAATAGCCCACCCCCTACACCATAAATTGGTGGCTGCTCAGAATTATTACACGACTTTTGTCGTTTGAGAGCAACCCACCTCCAAAGCATTTGAGAGAGAGATCCTTGCAAGGACAAAGCCAAAACACCTAGAGCCAAAGAGTGTTAGGCATCACTGAAGTCTTTCTGTCTGTGTGACCTGAAGACTTATTACACTTGAGGATTGTGTTTCCTCCAGCCGGTTAGGCGTCGCGTTCTGAGCATCCAAGAGTCATTGTAGATCGCCGGTGAACGAAGTCTATGAAGGTTTGGAAGTCTACCTTGAAGACTTACCAGAGTGATTGGGCGAGGACTAGGTGTCCTTAGCTCAAGGGGAATAAGGTGAAGACGCGGTCTTCTGAGTTGAATCTCAGCCTCCCTAACCAGACGTACAGTTGTCACAGCAACTGGAACTGGTCTAACAAATCACTGTCTTCCCCGAGCTACTAGTTCTATCCTTTCCTTCCCTTTACTTACTGTCTTACGTTGTGAAGTCATTGCCTGCCTGCCTTGTCTGATTGACTTCACTGTGTGACTACTTGTTCTGATTGGCTTCATTCCTTCTTCTCTCTTGATCCTTACTGCCTAGCTGCTATTAGTCTTCATGCTTTCACTTTATTGAATACCTGACTATGGCTTGTCTAGTGTAGTCTACTTTCCGCTGCATACAAATAGGATTGGATTTACCCTTTGTCTTCGAAACTACCATGTTTTGAAGCATTTCACAAAAATCGCCTATTCACCCCCCCTCTAGTCGATATACTGCACTTTCAATTGGTATCAGAGCAAGGTACTCCCTTGTTCTGTGTGATTCGGTTTAACCACCTGGAGTTTTAGCTATGTCGACTGCAGGGATAATCAAAGTCTCCGCTGCGTGCCCCGTCTTCGATGGCACCGAATATCCCTACTGGAAGAACAAGATGCGCATGCACCTTGAAGCCATTGACGTGGACCTCTGGTTTGTCGTCAAGAACGGCATTCCCAAGACTGGTAAAGGTATCACCCCTGCTGATGTCAAGAGGCTCGTTCAACTGGATTCAACGGCCAAGAACATCATATGTGGTCATCTGACCAAATGACAGTATGGTCGTGTAAGTGCCCTGGAAGGCGTCTCAAAGGTCAACGAAGGCGTCTCAACCCAGAGAGATCAAAGGATCAGTGTCCTTCGCAATCTCTTCAATCGCTTTAAGAGACATGACAATGAGAATGTCCAGCACACATTCGATCGTCTCACTGACATCACAAATGAGCTTCAGGCACTTGGCGCCACTGAGATCACCAAGCATGAAATCGTCAAGACCCTCCTGAGATCACTCGACAGCTCATTTGATATCATTGCCCTGATGATTCAAGAACGCCCTGACTTCAAGACTCTCGATCCATCTGACATACTTGAGAGGCTCAACACACATGAGTTCCAGCTATCTCAGAAACATGACATCTATGGTCCCAACTATGGCCGATCTCGCGCCTTAAAGGCAAAGGCTGTTTCTTCATTTGAAGAAGAATCTGACTGCAGTTCTGATGATCCTGAAGACATTGGAAAGGAGTTTGCCATGCTTGTGAAGAAGTTCCAAAAATTCACTAGGAAGAAAGGCTTCAGAAAGTCTTCACGATCCAGCTCAAGAAATGATGAAGCTTCTACCCATGACTACAAGAAGAGAACATGTCATAAGTGCAAGAAACCGGGTCACTACATCTCTGAGTGTCCTCAGTGGGACAATGAGAAGAAGAAGAAGAAGAAGAAGAAGAGCAAGGAATATGATTCTGATGACAAGAAAAAGAAGAAATACTCAAAGTCTTCTTCCAAGTCTTCATCAAAGTATTCATCACACAAGAAGAATTCATCTGGCAAGGCTCGTGTGTTTGTTGGCAAGGAGATGGATTCATATGAGGAGTCTGCTTCTGAAGAAGCAGAGGTGGAGTCTGAGGAGGAGTCCAATTCTAGTGCTGCAAGTCTGGCTCTAGCCACTGCCTACGTTGCCAAGTCCAACTTCAACACTCAAGACAATGGCCCCGTCCCCAACATTGATGATGAGGACGACGACTCTGCTCCCACCTACTGCTTCATGGCACGCGGTGCGAAGGTAAAATCACGTGATGCTTACTTTCAAACATCTAGTGAAGATGACTCTGATTGTGAATCAAAACCTAGCTACAAAATACTTGCTAAAATTGCCACTGAACAGCAGAAAGCCATGGAACATATTCAAAAACTGTGAGACAAAAGTGATGACCTGTTGGAGGCGGAAATGACACGTTCTCAGTCCTTAATTGAAGACATAAAAAATCTTCATGTTAAGTACGAGGAACTTGAAGGTCTTTATGAATCGCTCTCAAAAACTCATGAAAAGCTTTCCTAAGATTACCTTCAAAGGAAGCGAGAACTTGAGAAATTGAATGCGGCTCATGAATATCTTCAAAAAGAAAACGAGTCACTCCGCGCACAACTGATCAGCTCCACTCAGGAAGAGTTTGAACCACCATGTCTAAAATGCATTGAGCGTGATAACGCTACATCTATTGCTGAATGTTCTACTGCTGCCACTCTTGCAATATCTTCAACTACTGATGTGGTAACTAACCCCTCTGCTGAGGATACCACTACTATTGCTGATGAAAATGCTAGGTTGAAGACTTTGCTTGAAACATGGATGTACAAAACCCTCAAAGGGCATCAGACTCTATGTGATGTCCTCAAAAAGCAGATACTGAACCGAAACCCTAGAAAAGAGGGTGTTGGGTTCGACAGGAAAATGAATGTTGATGGTTCATACTGGAAGCCTGAGCAGTATCCCAAAACCACATGGGTTGCTGCAAAGGAACCTTTAGTGGATCCATCTACCCTATCTGGCTTCACTTGTGCTAATCCTTTTATCATTGATGAATCTGATGCAAACTATAAATTGTTTAAGAATCAAAATGGTGAAGTGTTTGCCAGGTATATTGGTACTAACTGCAGGAACGAGCCACCTATGAAGAAGATCTGGGTACCAAAGGTTGTCTTGAGAAACTTCCAGCAAATGTTATCATGACACCTCTTGGGAAGAATACAAACCCCAGACCAAAGGCTTCATATGGTCCTAAGGCTTCATACAGACAAAGGACTCACCTGACTCACCCTAACGCCTATGTTTTGCAGGGAAACCATACTCAGACCCATGAATATGAGCGTGTTTCTTCAAACCGCTATATTCATAAAACAAAGAATTTTTCTGCCTATTCTTATGAGTATTATTCTCCTCCAGCAAGATTATTTGCTATGCCTCCAAAGCCAAAATTCTCAGATGCTGCTCTTAGACTCATTGCTTCTAAGACACCCCTGAAGATTTGGGTGGTTAAGAAGAACTAACTTTCTCTTACAGGGAAAGGTCTCCAGCCTAAAAATCAAAGGCGTCTGATGCTATTGCTGGGGACCTAAAACACTTGTAGGGCACAAGATCAAATGCCCAAATGATTTACTATCCATTCTGCTCATGAATCACTTGCTAATCATCTTATCAGTCCTAACTTGGATCTAAGCTTTCATAATCCACTTTTACGTCAAATGTTTATGCTTCACAATGGCTTTTGGTGAAGCCTATCCTCCTAACTACATTGTAGGGAGTGACACCAAAGTCTTCAGAATGGATTATGGACAGCGGATGCACAAATCATATGACCGGAGATCGAAGTCTTCTCATGGACTCAACCTTACGTCCATCTAACAAGAGTCACATCACATTTGCTGATACTGGTAAAAGCAAAGTGTTGGGTCTAGGTAGAGTTGCAACCTCAAGAGATCAGCACATGGATAAAGTCATGCTTGTTGAATCTCTTGGTTTCAACTTAATGTCTATCTCAATGCTTTGTGACTTAAACATGATTGTGATATTTGGTAAATTTCGTTGCCTTGTACTAATGGAGTCCGACAAGTCTCTAGTATTTGAAGGATACAGAAAAGGTGATCTGTATATGGTAGATTTCTCAGCTGGACCGCAGATGGCCGTATGTCTTCTAGCAAAAGCTTCAGAGTGCTGGCTCTGGCATCGGAGGCTAGGACATGCCGGCATGAGGAACTTGCACACTCTCGCAAAGAAGAAGCACGTCGTAGGCATCGAGGACGTCAAGTTCAAGAAAGATCATCTATGTGGTGCCTGTGAAGCTGGGAAGATGACTACGGCCAAGCATCCCTCGAAGACAATCATGACGACATCCAAACCCTTCGAGCTGCTTCACATGGACTTATTTGGCCCTACTCACTACTCCACGTTCTCTACCACAGCTTGTCTCTATGGCTTCGTCATTGTTGATGATTATTCAAGATACACATGGGTGCACATAATTCTCTACAAGACTGAAGTACAAGATGTCTTCAAACGCTTCGCCAACCGTGCCATGAACAACTATGGTGTCAACATCAAGCATATTAGAAGTGACAATGGCACTGAGTTCAAGAACACCGGCCTTGATCTTTATCTGGACACAATGGGGATTACTCATGAGTTCTCAGCCCCGTACACACCTCAGCAGAATGGCATCGTAGAGCGCAAGAACAGAACCTTAATTGAGATGGATCGAACGATGCTCGATGAATACAAGACACCAAGAAGGTTCTGGCCCGAAGCTATTGATATTGCATGCCATATCATCTACCGTGTTTATCTTCACAAGCTTCTGAAGAAAACATCCTATGAACTCCTCACTGGAAAGAAGCCTAACATAAGTTACTTCAGAGTATTTGGAGCTAGGTGCTGTATTAAGGATCCACATCACAAGTCAAAGTTTGCACCAAAAGCACATGAAGGCTTCATGCTCGGATATGGAAAGGACTCACACTCCTACAGAGTCTTCAACATCTTTCTCTATAAAGTAGTTGAAACTGTGGATGTGCGGTTTGATGAAACGAATGGTTCACAAAGAGAGACCCTACCAAATGTGCTAGATGAGGCTTCACCAAATGAATCTATCAAGCTAATGGGAACCGGTGAGATCATGCCTTCTGAAGCACAACCTGACGAGGAACTCATCATTTCTGCCCCAAATCAACCTGACGACAATGCTCAGCCTAAAAACAACCCTCCTGATGATGACAATGTACAACAAGAGCAAAATCTTCGTCCAGCTCATCCTCGTGTTGCAAATGAAGTACAAATTGAGAAGATAATGGACAGCATAAATGCACCTGGTCCACTTACTCGTTCAAGAGCACCACAGCTTGCAAATTTCTGTGGGCACTTTGCTTTTTTCTCAATATCTGAACCCAAGAAAGTTGCCGAAGCTTTTATGGAACCCGAATGGATTCAAGCAATGCAAGAAGAGCTTCAACAGTTTGAGCTGAACAACGTGTGGGAACTTGTCAAGCGTCCTGACCCTCGCAAGCACAACATAATAGGCACAAAATGGATTTATCGCAACAAGCAAGATGAGCATGGTCAAGTTGTTAGAAACAAAGCTCGTCTCGTTGCTCAAGGATACACTCAAGTTGAAGGCATTGACTTCGATGAAATATTTGCTCCTGTGGCTAGACTTGAAGCTATTCGTATACTGCTAGCCTATACAAAACATCACAACATACTTCTGTATCAAATGGATGTAAAGAGTGCCTTTCTCAATGGAAGGATTGAAGAAGAGGTGTATGTTGCACAACCACCTGGCTTTGAAGATCCAAAACGTCCTGATATGGTATACAAACTCAACAAGGCACTATATGGCCTCAAACAAGCGCCTCGTGCTTGGTATGACACACTCAAAGACTTCCTGAAGAGCAAAGGCTTCAAACCTGGATCCCTAGATCCCACACTCTTCACGAAGACATATGATGATGAACTGTTTGTCTGCCAAATCTATGTGGACGACATTATCTTCGGCTGCACTGACAAAAGATACAGTGATGAGTTTGGTCACATGATGCAAGAGCAATATCAGATGTCCATGATGGGTGAGCTGAAGTTCTTCCTTGGTCTTCAAATTCGTCAACAAAGCAACGGCATCTTCATATCTCAAGAGAAGTACCTTAAAGACTGCCTGAAGAAGTTTGGAATGCAAGACTGCAAAGGGTACTCGACGCCTATGCCAGCTAAACACCATCTGGGTCCCGACGCAAATGGTAAAGAGTTCAATCAAAAGGTATACCGCTCCATGATTGGTTCTTTGCTTTATTTATGTGCATCTAGGCCAGATATTATGCTTAGTGTTTGCATGTGTGCTCGATATCAAGCGGCACCAAAGGAGTCGCATCACTTAGCTGTGAAGTGAATACTTCGATATTTGGCTTACACCCCAACACTAGGATTATGGTATCCAAAGGGCTCAGAGTTTGATCTAGTTGGATTCTCAGATGCTGATTATGTTGGTGACAAAGTTGATCGCAAGTCTACATCAGGCACATGTCACTTTCTAGGACGATCTCTTGTCCGTTGGTCTTCAAAGAAGCAGAACTGTGTATCACTCTCTAATGCTGAATCTGAATACATTGCTGCTGGATCTTGCTGCTTCTCTGAATGAAGCAAACGCTCAAGGACTATGGTGTCCATCTGAAGCATGTGCCACTCTACTGCGATAATGAAAGCGCTATCAAGATTGCCAACAACCCAGTTTAGCACTCGAAGACAAAGCACATTGAAATTCGTCATCACTGATGATGCTCCACCCACCAAGAAGCGCAAGACAAAGAAGGACAAGGCTGCTTCCATAGAGCCCATCTTTGTCGAGCCCATATCAGTTGATCGTCCCGCATCTACACACCAAGAACGTCGCATGACAGTCCATGAGCCTGCTCCCACAGAGGCTGAAGACATTCCAGCTGTTGACCCCACCGCAGCTGAAGACATTGGTCCTCATGACAATGTTGAAGATGATGAAGTCCTTCCTCAGATCGAGTACAACGTGGAATCTTCGCCTGTTCTTACGAACAGCGAATGCATCAGCATTGGTCGTCCATTGACGCCAATTGCACAGGATGACTCGTGGGCTGATCACCCACAAGATACACCAGCAACTCCCCAACCAACTCAAGTCACCAGTTCGGTGCTTGAAGATGAAGATTTTGAGGCCCAACAAACTCCATCCCCTCAGGCATCGCCAGCATTTCACAGGCTTCGCAAAGGACCAAGGCCTCAAGTCGTCACCCCAAGTGTTCCAGAAGGAGAAGAGCAACAATCTGTTCCTGAAGCTGCTCCCTCTGTGAACCTCTCAGAATCTGAAGCCAAAGTGGCTGAAGATATTCGGGCTGCATCAGCCGAAGAAGAACAACCCCAAGAAGAAGAAGCACGTGCTGCCACACCCCCTGTTCTCGAGGAGAACGTGTCCGACCCTCCAGCTCCTGAACTGGAGGTTACAAATTCAGAGGCTGCCACCACCAACACTGAAGCCAATGACGTGGTCATGGCTGAAGCAAATGTGGCACCTGAAGTCATAGTGGTGCCTGAAGTGATGGCGCCTGAAGCAAGTGCTGCACCTGAAGCAAATCAGTAGCCTGAAGCCACTGCCTCTGCTCCTGTTCAGCCTCCAAGGCCCCATACAATTGAGCAAGCTTACAACCAAGATGATCAGCTCATCACTGTCCGATGGCCCATTCTGACTCCACCACCCATTCTGACTCCTCAGTTTGACCATCATATTGAGCACAGGCCTCAAGTTCAGAAGCCTAAGCCAAGACTGCCAAGGTTTCCAGGTATTGCCACCTCTCATGGGTCATTCAATGCCAATAGCTTCACTGCACACAACACATTCTTTGACAGTGCCAAGAACCCATATTCCAAGCCAAGAATATCATCAGATAGGTTCTGGAGCCATCAACAGCGCAGTTATTACTCAAGAGTACTCTATGATCAAGGGCGCATTTTCCCTCATATGCGTCTTGACACTGAAGCTATTGCTGGACTGCCCTATCTGGAGGAAGCTCTTGATTGCTTCCGTGATGCTGGCCTGCTCAACTTTGTGACTGACAAGGAGCATTGGAATGAAGAGCTACTTCTGCAATTCTATGTAACCCTCCACATTCGAGGCTACAGCAGGGATTCGAAGACATGGGTCCTTGAGTGGATGACAGGCAATGTCCATCATGAAGCCAAAGCCTTTGATCTCATTGAGCTTACTGGCCTGCCCACTCCAGGAGAATTGTATGAACCTGGCTGTCAATTGCACAATGAAGCTTTGGAGAGTATCTTCCAGAAGCGCAAGCCCAACATGAGCCAAATGCTGAGCATGATGAAGCCCTTGCCCAGGAGATGCTGAATATCCAAAGGAATTCTTTGTTGAAGACCTAGAGTATCTGCCACGCACCATCTATCATATCATCAAGCATACTCTATGGTCTGTCAAAGGGCATTCTTCATCAGCCAAGCTTGAAGGCACAATGAAGACATTGGTCTTCTATATCTTCAATGGCATCAGCTTCAATGCTCAAGATTTCTTCATCCGGCAGTTGGCTGTGTCTGGCTCTGATCTGTTTGGTCTGAAGTTCTATGCTCCATGGATTATGCGCCTCATCAAGCTTCACTCAGCTATCACCTATCAGCCTTCTGCTCGCAACCATCATATATTCTTGCCAGAGGTTGATATGTCAGCTGAAGCTATATACCAAGAGCCTGCCAAAGAGCCTGTTAGTCTTCACAATGCTGATCACCAGAGCTTCACTCAGCAAATTGATGGAGTTCCAGCAGTCTCTCGCGTTTATCCTCTGGCTGGCCGTACTCGTCTACCTCGACATGCTGAAACTGAAGCCACTGAGAGCACCATTGCCCAAAGGCCTCAGAAGCGGTCTCGTGTTCTCAATAACCGAGAGCTTCTGGTTGCCCTCCATCAGAAACAAGATAAGCATCACTACTGGCTGAAGTGTCAGATGCAAAGCCTCTTGGTGGATGTCAATCGGATTCGCAATCTTGCCACCAAGACTCTGACTACTCCTCCTCCGCTGAAACAATTGACGCCAGGGTGATAGATGATCAAGATGATGCTACCTCACCACCTCCTACTTCAGCGCCTGTCGACACTACACCAACTACTTCTGCACCACCAAACACCAACGCCGACCCTGCATCCTCTCCTGCTCCAACTGGGAACGAGTAGAGGCTCTATGTCTTCAAACCTTTTTGGTCCTTACTAACAAAAGAGGGAGAAGCGTATGAGTTGATAGTCTTCAAGCGGGTCCATATGGGCGGGTGCTTTATATTTTGCCTAGTGTTTACAACTCTCGTTTTTGCTACATTTGGTTCTTTGAGTTGTAACACTTAAACTGATGGTTGTCTGCTACGTTTTCTGCTACTCTGTAATGCGATGATAAATTCCGCATGTGCTACGTTATATTCCGCACTTAGTAATTTTGTAGACGTCCATTTCTCATTATGCATATCATTATATTCGACATATCAATTGTGCATGATGAATTGTCTTCATAAGTTGAAGTGGATCTCCACAAGTACAACCTGCCACGTGCATTTGCATTCAAAGGCAAATCAACTATATGCACATCTTCAGGGGGAGCCTTTTGCTACTTACGAATACAATACCTTTATCCTTTACAATTTCACATACTTTTTATCCCCGTTGAAAACTTCAACCAGTTTGTCATCAATCACCAAAAAGGGGGAGATTGTAAGTGCATCTAGTGCCACCCCTAGTTGGTTTTGGAGTATTGACAACAAACCTGGTTGAGAGACTAATGTGTTTGTGAGAATTGCAGGATAACACAGGTAGTAGTCCCTCATTGATTCGGTTTACCTACCAGAGATGACCCCTAAAAATGTATGAAGACATTGACAACAGTGGTGGTACATGAAGATAATCTTATTGAAGACTATGACAAGAGAAGACATTGTGTGAAGACTATGGAGCGCGAAGACTTAGATGTTTCGTTGTTTCCTTTTCTTCTTTGTTGAATCATAGGAACCACCGTACTGTTAAGTGGGGTCCAAGTGAACTAAGTCAGAGTGACTGAAGTGATGCTCAACCAAATCCGATGTCTTCGAGCGAAGACAATGAGAACAAATCTTATCCAGAGCTGGATGAGTCAGCTTTACTTGTAGCCCAAGTAAAGTTGCCGTGTGAGTGTTTGAAATTTGACCGTTGGAACACGTGTCAGTTCCTTAGTCACCCAGGGTCACTTTGGACAAATCAGGTCAGGTTGCCCAGTGGCTATAAATAGCCCACCCCCTACACCATAAATTGGTGGCTGCTCAGAGTTATTATACAGCTTTTGTCATTTGATAGCAACCCACCTCCGAAGCATTTGAGAGAGATCCTTGCGAGGACAAAGCCAAAACACCCAGAGCCAAAGAGTGTTAGGCATCACTGAAGTCTTTCTGTCTGTGTGACCTGAAGACTTATTACACTTGAGGACTGTGTTTCCTCCAGCCGATTAGGCGTCGCGTTCTGAGCATCCAAGAGTCATTGTGGATCACCGGTGAACGAAGTCTGTGAAGGTTTGGAAGTCTACCTTGAAGACTTACCAGAGTGATTGGGCGACGACTAGGTGTCCTTAGCTCAAGGGGAATAAGGTGAAGACGCGGTCTTCTGAGTTGAATCTTAGCCTCCCTAACCAGACGTACAGTTGTCACAGCAACTAGAACTGGTCTAACAAATCATTGTCTTCCCCGAGCTACTGGTTCTATCCTTTCCTTCCCTTTACTTACTGTCTTACGTTTTGAAGTCATTGCCTGCCTGCCTTATCTGATTGACTTCACTGTGTGACTACTTGTTCTGATTGGCTTCATTCCTTCTTCCCTCTTGATCCTTATTGCCTAGCTGCTATTAGTCTTCATGCTTTTACTTTATTGAATACCTGACTATGGCTTGTCTAGTGTAGTCTACTTTCCGCTGGATACAAATAGGATTGGATTTACCCTTTGTCTTCGAAACTACCATGTTTTGAAGCATTTCACAAAAATCGCCTATTCACCCCCCCCCCTCTAGTCGATATACCACACTTTCAACCGGGATTCCGAGCTTGATCGGGTTGTTTCGGAATGGAGGATTTTCCTCCGTTGATCGTGAGAGTTTGTGATGGACTAAGTTGGGACACCCCTGCAGGGTTTAATCTTTCAAAAGTCGTGCCCATGGTTATGTGGCACATTGGAAATTTATAATATCTGGTTGTAGAGAACTTGACACGGGATCCAAAATAAAATACACCAACCGTGTGCGTAACCGTGACCATCTCTTCTCAAGTGAGTTCGAGAAGAGAACACGGTGGGATTATGTTTGACTCGTAGGTAGTTCAGGGTCACGTATTGATCATTACTAGTTTGCGACCGCTATGCATAGCTTCTCATCTTTCTCTTGAACTCGTAAGTTAGCCACCATACAAATACTAAGTCTCTTGCTGCAACCTCATCAATTATCATTTCCCTACCCATTAAGCTTTTCTATTCTTGATACCCATGGTAATGGGGTTGCTAAGTCCTCGTGGCTCACAGATTACTACAACAATAGTTGCAGGTACATGTAATGCGATGATCGGACATGAGAGTGATGTTTGCTTGTTTTGGATTTCTTCTTCTACTTCTTCTTCGGTCAGGGGATAGGTTCCTGGTCGGCAGCCTGGGCTAGCAGGGTGGATGTCGTTCATGTTTTCTGTTTCTTTTCATCCGTAGTCGGATGCCTCTCTTATGTATGATGGTTGTTGTATTCTTGTGACAATTGTATGCCTTTGTATGTATCCCCATCTATTATGTAATGGTACAATGTAATGATATCCACCTTGCAAATTGTTTTAATATACACTTCTATCCTTGGTGGGACCTCTGAGTTCCTCGAGGATAGGGTCGCATATTGGGCATGATACATTACCATCAGCGTCAGTCTTCTTCTTGAAGATCCATTTATTCTCTATGGCTTGCCGGTCATCAGGCAGCCCATCAAAGTCCATACTTTGTTCTCATACATGGATCCCATCTCAGATTCCATGGCCTCAAGCCATTTTTCGGAATCTGGGCTCATCATAGCTTCTTCATGGTTTGAAGGTTCGCCCTTGTCTAACAACATGACTTCCAGGACAGGGTTACCATACCACTCTGGTGCGGTACGTGTTCCGGTCGACCTTCGAGGTTCAATAGTAACTTGATCCGAAGTTCATGATCATCATCATTAGTTTCTTCTCTAGTTGGTGTAGGCATCACATGAATAGATTCCTCAGATGAGCTACTTTCCAATTCGAGAGAAGGTACAATTACCTCATCAAGTTCTACTTTCCTCCCACTCACTTCTTTCGAGAGAAACTCCTTCTCTAGAAAGGACTCACTCTTAGCAACAAAGATCTTGCCTTCGGGTCTGTCGTCAAAGGTGTACCCAATAGTTTCTTTTGGGTCCTAAGAAGGTGCACTTCTCTGATTTGGGTTCGATCTTATCAGGCTGAAGCCTTTTGACATAAGTGTCGCAACCCCAAAATTTAAGAAACGAAAGCTTTCTTGCCAAACCACAGTTCATACGGTGTCGTATCAACTGATTTAGATGGTGCCCTATTTTACGTGCATGCAGTTGTCTCTAATGCATAACCCCAAAATGATAATAGCAAATCGGTAAGAGACATCATAGAACGCACCATATCCAATAGAGTATGGTTACAACGTTCGGACACACTGATACGTCTCCAACGTATCTATAATTTTTTATTGTTCCATGCTATTATTTATGAAGTCTTGGATGTTTAATGGGCTTTATCATTCACTTTTATATCATTTTTGGGACTAACCTACTAACCCAAAGGCCCAGTCCAGATTATTGTTTTTTGCTTGTTTCAGGGTTTTGCAGAAAAAGAATATCAAACGGAGTCCAAACGGAATGAAACCTTCGCAAGAGATATTTTTGGATAAAATCACGCACGCGGGGCTTAAGAACCACGTCAGGGGGGCAAAGGGTGGCCCACGAGGGTGGGGGCGCGCCCCCCTTCCCAGGGCGCGCCCCCTGCCTCGTGGCCCCCTCGAGCGTCCCCCGGTGCCCTCCTTCTTCCTATATAACTCTACGTACCCCAAAACCTCTATGAACAGAGAGAAAACCCTAATTCCACCGCCATATCTTCTGTTCCCGTGAAGATCCCATCTTGGAGCCTGTTCCGAAGCTCCATCGGAGGGGGATCCATCATGGAGTTCTTCATCATCATCATCATCGCCCTCACCATGAGTTGTGAGTAGTTTACCACAGACCCTCGGGTCCATATCTAGTATCTAGATGGCTTCTTATCTCTCTCTGGATCTCAATACAAAGTTCTCCTAGGTCTTCGAGGAGATCTATTCGATGTAATCTCTTTTTGCGGTGTGTTTGTCGAGATCCAATGAATTGTGAGTATATGATCAAACTTATCTATGAAAGATATTTGATTCTTCTCTGAACTTTTGATGTGTGCTCATAATATCCTTGCAAGTCTCTTCGAACTATTGGTTTGGTTTGGCCTACTAGATCTATAGTTCTTGCAATGGGAGAAGTGCTTGGCTTTGGGTTCAATCTTGCGGTGTCCTTTCCCAGTTATAGTAGGGGCAGCAAGGCACGTATTGTATTGTTGCCATCGAGGATAAAAAGATGGGGTTTATATCATACTGCTTGAGTTTATCCCTCTACATAATGTCATATTGCTTAAGCCGTTACTCTGTTCTTATGAACTCAATACACTAGATGCATGCTGGATAGCGGTCGATGTGCGGAGTAATAGTAGTAGATGCAGGCAGGAGTCGTTCTACTTGTCTCGAACGTGATGCCTATATACAATGATCATGCCTAGATAGTCTCATAATTATTCGCTTTTCTATCAATTGCTCGACAGTAATTTGTTTACCTGCCGTAGAGTATCGCTATCATGAGAGAAGCCAATAGAGAAAACTATGGCCCCCGGGTCTATTCTCAACATATCAATCTACATCTACTTTACTTTTGTTGCTTTTATTTGCTATTCTTATAAACCAAAAATACCAAAAATATAAACTATCATCTCTATCAGATCTCACTTTCGTAAGTGACCGTAAAGGGATTGACAACCACTTATCGCGTTGGCTGCGAAGTTCTTATTTGTTTGTGCAGGTGCGAGGGACTCGCGCGTGGTCTCCTACTGGATTGATACCTTGGTTCTCAAAAACTGAGGGAAATACTTACGCTACTGTGCTGCATCTCCCTTTCCTCTTCGAGGGAATACAACGCAAGCTCAAGAAGTAGCAAGAAGAATTTCTGGCGCCGTTGCCGGGGAGGCTTATGCAAAAGTCATATACCAAGTACCTATCACAAACCCTTATCCTTCGCATTACATTTATTTGCCTCTCGTTTTTCTCTCCCCCACTACACCCTTGCCATTTTATTTGCCCTTCTTCCGCCGTGTGTTTATTGTTCGCTTGCTTCTTGTTTGCTTGTGTGTGTTGGATTGCTTGTTTGTCACTATGGCTCAGAACAATACCAAATTGTGTGACTTCTCCAATACCAACAACAATGATTTTATTAGCACTCCTATTGCTCCTATTACCGATGCTGAATCTTGTGAGATCAATGCTGCTTTGTTGAATCTTGTCATGAAAGATCAATTCTCCGGCCTTCCTAGTGAAGATGCCGCTACCCATCTAAACAACTTTGTTGATTTGTGTGATATGCAAAAGAAAAGGCATACAGATAACGATATTGTTAAATTGAAGTTATTTCCGTTTTCACTTAGAGATCGTGTTAGAACTTGGTTTTCCTCTTTGCCTAGAAATAGTATTGATTCGTGGAATAAGTGCAAAGATGCTTTTATCTCTAAGTATTTCCCTCCTGCTAAGATCATCTCTCTTAGAAACGATATTATGAATTTTAAGCAACTAGATCATGAGCATGTTGCACAAGCTTGGGAGAGAATGAAATTAATGATACGTAATTGCCCTACACATGGTTTGAATCTATGGATGATTATTCAGAATTTTTATGCTGGCTTGAATTTTGCTTCTAGAAATCTTTTAGATTCGGCCGCCGGAGGCACTTTCATGGAAACTACCTTAGGATAAGCTACCTAACTCCTAGATAATATTATGGTTAATTATTCTCAATGGCACACCGAAAGATCAACTAGTAAAAAAGTGCATGCTATCGAAGAAATTAGTGTTTTGAGTGGGAAGATGGATGAACTTATGAAATTATTTGCTGCTAAGAGTGCTTCTTCTGATCCTAATGATATGCCTTTGTCCACTTTGATTGAGAATAACAATGAATCTTTGGATGTGAATTTTGTTGGCAGGAATAATTTTGGTAACAATGCTTATAGAGGAAATTTCAATCCTAGGTCTTTTCCTAGTAATTCCTCTAATAATTATGGTAATTCCTACAACAACTCTTATGGAAAGATGCCTTCTGAATTTTAAACTAGTGTTAAGGAGTTTATGATCTCGCAAAAGAATTTCAATGCTTTGCTTGAAGAGAAATTGCTTAAGGTTGATGAATTGGCTAGAAGTGTGGATAGTATTACTCTTGATGTTGATTCTTTAAAACTTAGATCTATCCCAACTAAGCATGATATCAAGGAGTCTCTCAAAGCCATGAGAATTTCCATTGATGAATGCAAAGAAATAACAGCTAGAATGCATGCTAAAAGAGATGACTATATTAAATCATGTTCTTCTAGCTATCATGAAAATAAAGATGAAGATCTGAAAGTTATTGATGTGTCTCCTATTAGATCCTTGTTTTCTAGTATAAATCTTGATGAAGATAGGATCGGAGATGATTCTGCTTTAAAGTGTCCCAATGATTCGGAGTTTTTAGATCTTGATGCTAAAATTGCTAAAAGTGGGAGTGAAGAGATTAAAACTTTGCATAGTGATGAATCCACTACTTTGGATTTCAAAGGATTCAATTATGATAATTGCTCTTTGATTGATTGTATTTCCTTGTTGCAATCCATGCTAAATTCTCCGCATGCTTATAGTCAAAATAAAGCTTTCACCAAACACATAGTTGATGCTTTGATGCAATCTTATGAAGAAAAACTTGAGTTGGAAGTTTCTATCCCTAGAAAGCTTTATGATGAGTGGGAACCTACTATTAAAATAAAAATAAAAGATCATGAATGCTATGCTTTGTGTGATTTGGGTGCAAGTGTCTCCACTATCCCAAAAACTTTGTGTAATTTGCAAGGGTTCCATGAGCTTGATGATTGTTCTTTAAATTTGCATCTTGCGGATTCCACCATTAAGAAACCTATGGGAAGAATTAATGATGTTATTATTGTTGCCAATAGGAATTATGTGCCCATAGATTTCATTGTTCTTGATATAGATTGCAATCCTTCATGTCCTATTATTCTTGGTAGACCTTTCCTTAGAACGATTGGTGCAATTATTAATATCAAGGAAGGAAATATTAGATTCCAATTTCCATTAAGGAAAGGCATGGAACACTTTCCTAGAAAGAAAATCAAATTACCATATGAATCTATCATGAGAGCCACTTATGGATTGTCTTCCAAAGATGGCAATACCTAGATTTATCTTGTATCGTGCCTAGCTAGGGGCATAAAACGATAGCGCTTGTTGGGAGGCAACCCAATTTTATGTTTTTTATTTTTGCTGCTGTCAGGGAATAAATATTGCATATAGCCTCTGATTAGATGTGGTTTCATGTTTTGTTTAGTGTTTGTGCCAAGTAGAACCTTTGGGAAGACTTGTGTGAAGTTTATGTGATCTTGGTGTGAAAAACAGAATCGTTAGTGCTCACTAAAGTGGTCTTCAGATTTTACTGGAGCGTGCTTTTTAGTTATTATTTTCAGATGACTGGTAGAAAAATTCCGCAAATTTACCAATTTAGTTTGAATTTTTTTGGAGTTCCAAAAGTAGGCGAAACCTGCAGATTACTACAGATTGTTCTATTTTTGACAGATTCTGTTTTGCGTGTGTTGTTTGCTTATTCCGATGCACCTATGAGTAATATTGGAGGATATGAACCATAGAGAAGTTGGAATACAGTAGGTTTAACAACAATATAAACAAATAATGAATTCATTGCTGCACTTTTGAGTAGTGGTTTGCTTTCTTATACTAACGGAGCTCACGAGAATTTGTGTCTAACTTTTGTGTTGTGAAGTTTTAAAGTTTTGAATATTGCTTTGATGGACTATGGAACAAGGAGTAGCAAAGGCCTAAGCTTGGGGATGCCCATGGCACCCCATCTAAATCCAAGATAATCAAAAGCCTAAGCTTGGGGATGCCCCAAGAAGGCATCCCCTCTTTCGTCTTCATCCATCGGTAACTATACTTGGAGCTATATTTTTATTCGCCACATGATATGTGTTTTACTTGGAGCGTCTTGTATAATTTGAGTATTTGCTTGTTAGTTTGCCAAAATTATCCTTGCTGGACACACCTATTTGAGAGAGTTAAATATGGCCTAGAAATTGTTAGAACACTCTATGTGCTTCACTTATATCTTTTGAGTTGAATAGTTTTTGCTCTAGTGCTTCACTTATATCTTTTAGAGCACGGTGGTGGTAATATTTTGTAGAAATTGTTGAACTCTCATGCTTCACTTATATCCTTATGAGAGCCTATTGAAACAACATGGTAATGTGTTTAGGCTAAAGAAACTAGTCTTCACATGATAAACATCCAATGTCAATGTAGTAAAAAAAATCACACTAAGTGCATTGAATAGAATGAGATGTTGGATGCTTGATAATTGTTTTGAGACATGTGGATAGTGATATTAGATCCATGCTAGTGGAGTTATTATGAAATTAAGAAATACTTGTGTTAAGGTTAGTGATTCTCGTATCATGCACGTATGGTGAACCGCTATGTGACGAAGTTAGAGCATGAGGTATTTGTAGAGTGCCAACCTTTGTGTGGAGGTCGGGGGCGCGCGATGGTTAACTCCTACCAACCTCCCCCCTAGGAGCATGAGTTGATTGCTTTGTTTTGATGACTCGTAGATTTTTGCAATAAGTATATTAGTTCTTATGACTAATGTTGAGTCCATGTATTATACGCACTCTCACCCTTCCACCATTGCTAGCCTCTCTTGTACCGCGCAACTTTCGCCGGTGCCGTAAACCCACTATATATCCTTCCTCAAAACAGCCACCATATTGTTCCTCAAAACAGCCACCATACCTACCTATCATGGCATTTCCATAGCCATTCCGAGATATATTGCCATGCAACTTTCCACCGTTCCGTTCATATGACACGCATCATATTGTCATATTGCCATTGCATGATCATGTAGTTGACATCGTATTTGTGGCAAAGCCACCATGCATAATCTTTATACATGTCACTCTTGTTTCGTTGCACATACCGGTACACCGCCGGAGGCATTCATATAGAGTCATACTTTGTTGTTGTAGTATCGAGTTGTAATATCGAGTTGTAATGAAAGTGTGATGATCATCATTATTAGAGCATTGTTCCATGGGAGGAAAGGCTAAATCTATAAAGCCCCTCCGCAAAAAAAGAAAAAAAAAAGAAAGGCCAAAGAAAAAAAGAAAGGCCCAAAAAAAGGGGGGGACAATTGCTACTATCTTTTTTCCACACTTGTGCTTCAAAGTAGCACCATGTTCTTCATTGTAGAGAGTCTCATGTTTAGTCACTTTCATATACTAGTGGGAATTTTCATTATAGAACTTGGCTTGTATATTCCAACGATGGGCTTCCTCAAATGCCCTAGGTCTTCGTGAGCAAGCAAGTTGGATGCACACCCACTAGTTTCTTTTATTGAGCTTTCATTCATATTTAGCTCTAGTGCATCCGTTGAATAGTAATCCCTACTCACTCACATTGATATCTATTGATGGGCATCTCCATAGACCGTTGATACGCCTAGTTGATGTGAGACTATCTTCCTCCTTTTTGCCTTCTCCACAACCACCACTATTCCACCCATAGTGCTATATCCATGGCTCACGCTCATGTATTGCGTGAAAGTTGAAAGGTTTGAAAAGATAGAGTATAAAACAAGTGCTTGGCTGAAATCGGAGTTGTACATGATATGAATATTTTGTGTGATAACGAGGGAGCATAGCCAACACTATATGATTTTGTAGGGATAACTTTCTTTAGCCATAGTATTTTGAGAAGACATGATTGCTTTGTTAGTATTGCTTGAAGTATTATTATTTCTTATGTCGACATAGACTTTTATTTTGAATCTTTCAGATCTGAACATTCATGCCACAATTAAGAGAATTACATTGAAAAACTATATTGGTTAGCATTCCACATCAAAAATTCTTTCTTTATCATTTACCTACTCGCGGACGAGCATGAATTAAGCTTGGGGATGCTTGTTATGTCTCCAACGTATCTATAATTTTTTATTATTCCATGCTATTATTTATGAAGTCTTGGATGTTTAATGGGCTTTATCATTCACTTTTAGATCATTTTGGGACTAACCTACTAACCCAAAGGCCCAGTCCAGATTGTTGTTTTTTGCCTGTTTAAGGTTTTGCAGAAAAAGAATATCAAACGGAGTCCAAACGGAATGATACCTTCGCAAGAGATATTTTTGGAGAAAATCACGCACGCTAAGCTTGAGAACCACGTCAGGGGGCCAAAGGGTGGCCCACGAGGGTGGGGGCGCACCCCCTGCCTCGTGGCCCCCTCGAGCGTCCCTCGGTGCCCTCCTTCTTCCTATATAAGTCTACGTACCCCAAAACTTCCGTGAACAGAGAGAAAACCCTAATTCCACCGCCGTACCTTCTGTTCCCGTGAAGATCCCATCTTGGAGCCTGTTCCGGAGCTCCACCGGAGGGGGGTCCATCATGGAGTTCTTCATCATCATCATCAACGCCCTCACCATGAGTTGTGAGTAGTTTACCACAGACCTTCGGGTCCATAGCTAGTATCTAGATGGCTTCTTCTCTCTCTCTGGATTTCAATACAAAGTTCTCCTCGGTCTTCGAGGAGATCTATTCGATGTAATCTCTTTTTGCGGTGTGTTTGTCGAGATCCGATGAATTGTGAGTTTATGATCAAGGTTATCTATGAAAGATATTTGGTTCTTCTCTTTAATTTTTATGTGTGCTCACAATAACCTTGCAAGTCTCTTCGAATTATTGGTTTGGTTTGGCCTACTAGATCTATAGTTCTTGCAATGGGAGAAGTGCTTGGCTTTGGGTTCAATCTTGCGGTGTCCTTTCCCATTGACAGTAGGGGCAGCAAGGAACGTATTGTATTGTTGCCATAGAGGATAAAACGATGGGGTTTATACCATATTGCTTGAGTTTATCCCTCTACATCATGTCATCTTGTTTAAGGCGTTACTCTGTTCTTATGAACTCAATACACTAGATGCATGCTGGATAGCGGTCGATGTGTGGAGTTATAGTAGTAGATGCAGGCAGGAGTCGGTCTACTTGTCTCGGACGTGATGCCTATATACAACGATCATGCCTAGATAGTATCTATTTTTTCGCTTTTCTATCAATTGCTCGACAGTAATTTGTTTACCCGCCATAGAATATCACTATCATGAGAGAAGCCACTAGAGAAAACTATGGCCCCCGGGTCTATTCTCAACATATCAATCTACATCTATTTTACTTTTGTTGCTTTTATTTGCTGTTCTTATAAACCAAAAATACCAAAAATATAAACTATCATCTCTATCAGATCTCACTTTCGTAAGTGTGACGCCCGGGTAATCAAGCTACAGTAAACCTATGCTAATTATGCCACATCACCTCGATTACTGTTGCTAATCTCGCGTCGGTTCGAAACTTTCAAATTCAAAATTTAAATATTGTCAAATGGTAAAAAGTTTCAAATATTAAAACTAAAATGTTCAATAACTATTAGATAAATCAGAGGCTATGATAAAATTGTAAACAACATTAATGAAATTTGTTAAGTGACTTAAACAACCTCAAATAGTGGCTGAAAACATTAATTAATAACCTTTTATTAATACAAAAAAAATGAAAAGATACTTACCCCAAACTAGTTTTTGGTGGTAGGATATATTATGTTGTGTTTGTGGGCCAGCTCTCATATTTTAGAAAACTCATTGGTGCCCAAACAATTAGCCGAGGTAGAAAAGAATAATGAACAGGTGAAAACAAATAAACAGAAAAGCCCCCCCCCCACTGGGCCAAACGGCCCAGCCGGCCAGCCCAACTAATTGGCCTACTTAGGCCTCCCCACCACCAAACCCTAAGCCCACGTCCCCACTCTCCCCACACCTCGCTCTCCCTTCCCGATCCAGATCGGGATCGGGGGCGCACAATGCCGTCGCCTGCCGGAGCCACTCCGCCTTGACCTCGTCCCCGTCGTCGACCCCGCCACCGTCATCGACTCGTCCTCGTCTTCCTCCCCGAGCACCGCTGCCCCGAACCCTACACACCTCGTGAGCTCCCCTCTCCTCGCCGGTCACCGCGCGCCTGCGCCGTCCCACACGCACACAAGCGCCCGCGCCCCCGGCCCGCACACGCACAGCGTCGCCACTGCCTTCGCGCACTCGTGCCGGCGACTCACACCGGCATGCTCGCCGGGATCCCCTACTGCGCTGGGCCACGCCTCGACCCCCTCCCTCTCTCTGTTGTTGCTGCCGCTGTGGGAGGATGCCCGCGCCTGCGCTGCTCGTTGCCGCACCTAACCACCGCCGCCGCGCCTGCGCCACGCCGCCGGGCCCTGGCCCCGCCTTACGCCGCTCCGCCCCCCCCCCCTCTCCAGCTGCCTGCAGCCGCCGCTGCGCCTAGCCGCGCCCGGTTGCGCCTGGCCGCGCCCTCCGCCGATGGCCTCGCAGGCCACCAGCCGCTGCAGCCAGCCGTCCGGCCTCACCACCCCTGTGGCCGGCGCCCCCCTACCCGGGCCAACGCCCCTTTGGCCCCGGCGCTGGGGTTGGCCATTCCGGCCGGGGCGCTCCCCGCCGACGCCCAGCGCTGGCCCCTGGCCGCTCCCCGCCGGCATGCCGTTCGGGCGGCCTCGCCCCGCTCGGGCGCTACGGCTCCTAACGCCCGCGCCCGGTTACCCGCCCCGTTAGGCCCTCTGGGTCAATGATCGGGGGGCCCCACCCCCAGGACGTTGCAATAAAAAAAGAATTCCAAAAAAAGTAAAAAATAAATAATTATATAATTATATTAATTAATTAATTAACAAATTAATTAAGTTAATAAATCATATTTAGATTAATCTAATCAGTAATTAACCTAATTAGTAATTAACTAATCTAATTAAACCTAGTTAGTTAGTCTCAGACTATGACAGGTGGGTCCCACTGGACCCACCGGTCAGGTTTGACTCTGGTCAGCGGACCGTTGACCACTTACGTCATGCTGACGTCATGATGACATCAGCAGACACTATTCTGGATAATGTTAGATTTAAATAAATAAATAATTCTAGAAAATGTTATAAACTTTAGAAAATCATATAAAATAATCCGTAACTCGGATGAAAATAATTTATATATGAAAGTTGCTCAGAATTTCGATACGCATCCGAATACGCATACCGTTCGTCAACCACACGTCCCTAGCACACTAAACCCGCAACTTTCCCTCTCCGTTTCATCCGCCCGAAAACGCGAAACACCGGGAATACTTTCTCGGATGTTTCCCCCCTTCGTCGGTATCTCCTCCTACCGCGTTAGGTCACACGTAGCACCGCGTTTTGCCATGTTATGCTTTGTGGTGCGATGTTTGCTTTATATTTATTGTTTCTCACCCCTCTTTTCTCCGATAGACACCGGGACTGAGACTGCTGACGGTGCCAGTGTGATCGACTGCGTCGACGACGCCCCCTCCTTCTTGCCAGAGCAACCAGGCAAGCCAACCCCCCTTGATCACCAGATATCGCCCATTCTCTTCTCTCTTACTCTTGCATTAGAATTGCTACTGTTGATGATTCGATAACTCCTATTCTGTTGCATAGCCTGTCATTGTTGCTACTACTGCTGATACCTTTACCTGCTATCCTAAATGTTTAGTATGGGATGCTAGTATTCCATCAGTGGCCCCACATCCTTGTCCGTCTGCCATGCTATACTATCGGGCCGTGATCACCGCGGGTGGTGATCACGGGTATATTCTATACACATACTTTACATGACACATGATGTGACTAAAGTCGGGTCGGCTCATTGAGTACCCGCAAGTGATTCGATGAGGGGGCTGAAAGGACAGGTGGCTCCATCCAGGTAGTGATGGGCCTGAGTTCCCGACGGCCCCCCGAGTGGATCTTTGTGGCGGAGCGACAGGGCAGGTTGAGTCATCCAGTGGAGAGGTGGCCTGGCCCTGGTCGTTGTCCGCGGTTATTTCATAATAACACGCTTAACGAGTTTGGATATTTGATCTGAGTCTGGCCATTGGCCTATACGCACTAACCAGCTACGTGGGAATAGTTATGGGCACTCGACGTCGTGGTATCAGCCGAAGCCTTCTTGACGTCAGCGACTGAGCGGCCCGCGCCGGGTTGGACCGCGTAACGCAACTTCCTTAGTAATGGAGGTTGCTAGGTCTGCTCACCGGCCGCGTACGCAACGTGCAGGTGTGCGTTGGGCGATGGGCCCGGACCCCTGCGCGCCTAGGACTTAGACCGGCGTGCTGACCTCTCTGATGTGCTTAGGTAGGGCTGCGACGTGTTGATCTTCCGAGGCCGGGGATGACCCTGGAAAGTGTGTCCAGCCAAATGGGATCAAGCGTGCTGTGTTATGTGGTGCACCCCTGCAGGGAAGTTAATCTATTCGAATAGCCGTGTCCCTCGGTAAAAGGACAACCCAGAGTTGTACTCTGACCTCATGACAACTAGAACTGGATACTTAATAAAACACACCCTTACCAGTGCCAGATATAACTCGGTGGTTGCTCTCTCACAGGGTGATGTGCGAGAGGATCGCCAAGTAGGATTATGCTATACGATGTTACTTGGTGAACTTACCATCTATTCTATTCTACTGCTGCAAGACGGAGGCTGCGAGAAGCGAGGATACTTGTTACTTTCGAGCTACCCTCTTCTACTGCTGCAAGATGGAGGTGGCCAGAAGCGTAGTCTTCGTTTGGATTAGCTATCCCCCTCTTATTCTGGCATTCTGCAGTTCAGTCCACATATATTACCCCTTTACACAGATACCATTGCATATGTAGTGTAGATCCTTGCTTCCGAGTACTTTGGATGAGTACTCACGGTTGCTTTTCTCCCCCCCCCTTTTCCCTTTTGTCCCTTCTTCTCGGATGACGCAAACAGATGGTGGAGTCCAGGAGCCAGATGATCTCGAGAATGTTTCTACATGGAGTTCGGCTTCGAGGAGTAGTTAGGAGGTCCCAGGCAGGAGGCCTTGCCTTTTCGATCGTTGCTACTTTTGTGCTAGCCTTCTTAAGGCAAACTTGATACAGGGTGGAACCCTAATCAGCAGATCTTTCACGAAATGGAGGGGATCCCACGATGAACACGAAGAACACAAAGGGAAACGGGGGAAAACACGAGAGGAAACACACAAGAACAAGTCCAATCACACATCCACTAGACAATCAAACACACAAGATCACAAGATACATGAACAACAAAGGGAAAGATACATGGGTAGAGTTCATCTCCAAGAGGAGGTCTTGAATCCGTGAAGGATCTTCCCGCTAGGGGTCTTGAATCCAAGGTGGATCTTCTCCGTAGAGGGGCCGCGGTCTCTCTCGTGGAGTAGATCCGGGATGGATGAGCAAAGCTCTATCTCTCATATGAGCTAAACCATTGCTAACCCTAAAATGGTGGAGGTGGAGGAGTATATATAGTCTAGTATACGAAGGGGTAAGTGGGAGAGGATACATGGGCCTC
>LR738709.1:276294612-276309609 GCA_902687465.1 Secale cereale | reverse complement strand
CCTTGCTCCACCGCTTAAATCTCGGGACAAGATTTCTTGTAGTGGAGGAGAATTGTGACGCCCGGGTAATCAAGCTACAGTAAACCTATGCTAATTATGCCACATCACCTCGATTACTGTTGCTAATCTCGCGTCGGTTCGAAACTTTCAAGTTCAAAATTTAAATATTGTCAAATGGTAAAAAGCTTCAAATATTAAAACTAAAATGTTCAATAACTATTAGATAAATCAGAGGCTATGATAAAATTTTAAACAACATTAATGAAATTTGTTAAGTGAGTTCAACAACCTCAAACAGTGGCTGAAAACATTAATTAATAACCTTTTATTAATACAAAAAAAATATGAAAAGGTACTTACCCCAAACTAGTTTTTGGTGGTAGGATATATTATGGTGTGATTTGTGGGCCAGCTCTCATATTTGACAAAACTCATTGGTGCCCAAACAATTAGCCGAGGTAGAAAAGAATAATGAACAGGTGAAAACAAATAAACAGAAAAGCCCCCCCTCCACTGGGCCAAACGGCCCAGCCGGCCAGCCCAACGAATTGGCCTACTTAGGCCTCACCACCACCAAACCCTAAGCCCACGTCCCCACTCTCCCCACTCCTCGCTCTCCCTTCCCGATCCAGATTGGGAACGGGGGCGCACGATGCCATCGCCTGCCGGAGCCACTCCGCCTTGACCTCGTCCTCGTCGTCGACCCCGCCACCGTCATCGACTCGTCCTCGTCTTCCTCCCCGAGCACCGCTGCCCCGAACCCTACACACCTCGTGAGCTCCCCTCTCCTCGCCGGTCACCGCGCGCCTGCGCCGTCCCACACGCACACAAGCGCCCGCGCCCCCGGCCCGCACACGCACAGCGTCGCCACTGCCTTTGCGCACTCGTGTCGGTGACTCACACCGGCATGCTCGCCGGGATCCCCTACTGCGCCGGGCTACGCCTCGACCCCCGCCCTCTCTCTGTTGTTGCTGCCGCTGCGGGAGGACGCCCGCGCCTGCGCTGCTCGTCGCCGCGCCTAACCACCGCTGCCGCGCCTGCGCCACGCCGTCGGGCCCTGGCCCTGCCTTACGCCGCCCCGCCCCCCCTCTCCAGCTGCCTGCAGCCATCGCTGCGCCTAGCCGCGCCCGGTTGCGCCTGGCCGCGCCCTCCGCCGCTGGCCTCGCAGGCCACCGGCCGCTGCAGCCTGCCGCCCGGCCTCACCACGCGTGTGGCCGGCGCCCCCCTCCTCGGGCCAACGCCTCTTCGGCCCCGGCGCTGGGGTTGGCCATTCCGGCCGGGGCGCTCCCCGCCGACGCCCAGCGCTGGCCCCTGGCCGCTCCCCGCCGGCACGCCGTTCGGGCGGCCTCGCCCTGCTCGGGCGCTACGGCGCCTAACGCCCGCGCCCGGTTACCCACCCCTTTAGGCCCTCTGGGTCAATGACCGGGGGCCCCACCCCCAGGACGTTGCAATAAAAAAAAGAATTCCAAAAAAAAAGTAAAAATAAAAATAAATAAATATTAATTAATTAATTAACAAATTAATTAAGTTAATTAATCATATTTAGATTAATCAAATTAGTAATTAACCTAATCAGTAATTAACTAATCTCATTAAACCTAGTTAGTTAGTCTTAGACTATGACAGGTGGGTCCCACTGGACCCACCGGTCAGGTTTGACTCTGGTTAGCAGACCGTTGACCACTGACGTCATGATGACATCATGAGGACATCAGCAGACACTATTCTGGATAATGTTAGATTTAAATAAATAATTAATTCTAGAAAATGTTATAAACTTTAGAAAATCATATAAAATAATTCGTAACTCGGATGAAAATAATTTATATATGAAAGTGATGAGGACATCACTAACAAGGTTACACCCACAGCTCCAACTGACACATATACAGGACCAATTACTAGAGCTCGCGCACGCCAATTAAATTACCAGGTACTTTTGTTTCTTGGTAATGAATCTAATGTTCATGAGAATATGATGCTGCCTAAATTCGATACATTTGTCTTGCTTACAAATGAAGGGCCTAGCTTGGACAAGAAGGATGAACATTGGAGCAAGATCAAGCATGGAGATGATGGCATGCGCAAGGGGAACAAGAATGGCGTTTCAATTGATGATTTCAGGACTTTGAAGCCACCATAATGAGTGCGAGAAGCTTTGGACGAAATATACAAGATGCCACTTCATAAATTTCGTCCAGAGGCTATTATAGGTGCTGCGTCACCTTATTATTGGGCCAGGCCCATGTAATTTCGAAATACTTGAGTATAGGCTGTTTTTAGAGTCCGTATGTGTGGGGAAACAAGAGTTAGGGTTGGTTTCGGACCCCTCCACCAAGGGCCACGAAATTCCCCCCTCTTTCCCTCATATATACAGCCCTTAGGGCATCGTTTAGACTTTGGGTTTTGTTTAGATTAAAAGTTCGCCATAGCTGCAACTTCGCGTACTTCGTTTGTGTTCAACGACCAGACCAAGGCGTCACAGAACCCCACCTTGATCAGTAAAGTTTTCCTCTTATATTCGCAATATCCAGATTGCAATCTCAGTTTCTTGCTTGTTCTTCGTTTGCCTGCAGGAAACAGACCTTCGTGGTCAGGTTGATCGTGCTCCGGCGTGGTCAATAACCTCTCGGAGTTGGTTTAGCGATTGCTAAGGCGCGACGTCCACGCACGTTCGTAGTCGGATCGTCAAAGTCGACTTCATCCAAACAATAGCCACCATCTCATCGAAAGACGGGACACCTTTGCCTCTATCAAGTGGTATCAGATTTCCAGGTTGCTCGGTGAGATTTTACAGTTTTCGTAGATTAGATCGAGTCTGTTCTTCTTACCTACAGTCCACGAAAAAGCCAAAAAAAAAATTAGGGTTAGTTCATAACCAGTCTGAGCCATTGCATAATCTTTTCCGTGTTTGCTTAGTTGAATTTGTGCTTGCATCGTCGTGTCAAGTTGCTGGTCTTAGCGTCTAGTCTTTTAGAGTTTCGAGTTCTGGTCATAAGTTGTCACGCCGCCGCCGCAACATCTTCATCGCTACTGCCATATACCATCACCAATCCGTATCCATATACCACCACCGCTGCCATAACCTACCACCGCTGCCATATCCTACCACCATATATCCACCACCAATCTGAGTTCTTTTCATATTAGGTTTGTTCTCGAAATCCATCTAGGTTTCGGATTTGTATTTCCTTGCCTGCGTAGGTCTCGAAAAAAAAAAACTGGAGACCCCCGGGCAGTTTTTAGGCCAAAATTTCGTCAGGTGGAAATTTTTTTCCCTATCCTATTTTTGGGCTTTTCTGAGTCTTTTGAGACACGTGCCACCATACTGATTTTTTACCGCACTTTTTCGTCGTCGCTGCCCTGATTCCGAAAAAAAATTCGTGCCTGTCATCTTAGTTTGACTTGGGAAGTGTTTTGAGACACTCGCCATTATAGTGATTTTCGGCAAAAAAAAAAGCAGCGCAAAAAAAAAGAGCGCAAAAAAAAAGAAAAAAAATTCAGAGTGTGCTTTCCCCTTGATTACGTGCAGCGCCGTGATTTTGTTAGTGTTCTAGGCTCGCATCTCTAGTACGGTCTAGCCTAGGACCAGCACAGTACCGTCGTTGAGCGTTTATTCACCTTTGCATCTCTGAATTGATTATTGCTGACCCTTTTTGCTACCATATTATAAGCCTTCCCAGCTCCACATTCATCTACATCATGCGTTTGACTCTCCCTGGTAATCGCTCTATCCAAGCTTTGAGAGTTTTGACTACATCGGTTGCCGATCACCACCTGCTGCTGGGTAAGAACTGGTAAGAATTTGAGATTTGCTTGACGGATTTGTGACACCCGCCACCACCACCACTTGTTAGTAGTCTGTAGGATCATATTCTTGTGTGTTTCTATTGCTGCTAACCATGCCAGGATCACAAGTCGACGAGACTGACTAGGAGAACTTGACGAACAAGGAGCTTCATGATAAGTTTCAGGAAATGATGAGTGTACAGGTGCAAGATGTGCTACACACATTGGACGAGGCCATGGAGAAGATAGATGCAATGGAGAAGACGTTTGAAACAAAGCTGGATAACAAGTTTGCTGAATTGCTTTCGCGTTTTCCACCGGCTGCTGCAGCTGTCCCACCTCAACAACAACAACAACAACAACGTCGCCTTCCGAATCAAGTGGGACGAGCACAACGCATTTCCCTTGAGACTGGTCAAGCTTCTGGTGCTGCTATTGATGTTTCTGTAGCTCTTCCTGCTACTGCAGAGGTGGAGGACCATTACGAGGATGAGGTTGACCAAAATCAGAACTACGTGCAACAACCAGCACCACCACCACCAGGTCGTCCTCATGCATATCATCGCAACGGTAGGGTTGCACCACCACCTGAGGTACATGACCATCTTCCTAAACTGAAATTGAATATTCCACCATTTGAGGGTAGATATGTTTCTGATATATATCTTACTTGGGAGTTACAAACTGAACAACGTTTTACATGTTTAAACTATCCCGAGGAGAGACGTGTTCCTGCTGCTGTTTGTGCTTTCACTAGTTTTGCATGTGTTTGGTGGTCTGAACATTGTAGATTATATCCTGTTCCAGCTACTTGGGCTGCTTTGAAAACTGCTATGCGTACTCGTTGGGTTCCACCATATTTTCAACGTGAATTACTTCAAAAACTGCAGCGCTTAAGACAAGGAAAAAATTCTGTAGAAGAATATTATCAGCAATTACAAACTGGCCTTATTAGATGTGGTATTGTTGAGGAGAATGAAGCTATGCTTGCACGTTTTATGGGTGGATTAAATAGAGAGATTCAGACCATTCTAGAGTATAAGGATTATACTAATATCACTCGTTTATTCCATCTTGCTTGTAAAGCTGAACGTGAAGTGCAGGATCGACAGGCATTGGCGCGGACTAACTTTTCTGCAGGTCGACCTTCATCATGGACACCGCGTGCATCCTCTACTTCCACACATTCTACTGCACCGACACCTCCATCAGCTGTTACCTCCAGCCGTGATACAAGGAAGCAGGCACAACCACCATTATCTGCCAAGAGCACACCTATTGGGCCTGCACAGAGTTCTTCTTCTTCCATGGCATCAACAGGGCACACCAGTGATATTATTTGTCGTCGTTGTAAGGGAAGAGGACATTTTGCGAGAGATTGTAAATCTCAGCGTGTGATGATTGCTACTGAGGATGGTGGATATGAATCCGCTAGTGACTATGATGAGGAAACTTTGGCTCTTATTACACGTGAAGAACACGATGGAGACGATTCTGATAATGAGACGCAATACATGGCTCCTGAAGATGCTGACAGGTATGAATGTTTAATTGCTCAACGTGTTTTGAGTGTGCAGGTTACACAAGCTGAGCAAAATCAGAGGCATAATTTGTTCCATACAAAGGGAGTTGTGAAGGAACGTTCTGTTCGCGTGATCATAGATGGAGGGAGTTGCAACAACTTGGCTAGCATGGAGATGGTGGAGAAGCTATCTGATGCGGAGCATCCTATGGACATCACCATGTCAAGAGTCTACTTGGCAAGTGACACGTGTGACCTCTACTTCTCATACAAAAAGGTGAATCATCTCCTGATACGGTGTATCCTATGGACATCACCATGTCAAGAGTCTGCTTGGGAAGTGACACGTGTGACCTCTATTTCTCATACATAAAGGTGAATCATCTCCTTTACACGTGTTCACTTGACCCCTTCGAGGATGGTATACTACTTGACACTCCACTCGTGTGCATGCATAGGTATTGTCGGAGCTTCACGGACGACGACGAGGAGTGCAAGCGCCGAGGAACACCTACACCATCCGCGAGGGAAGCTTGGAAGAGAAGACGGAAGAAGACGGAGCGGCTGAAGTTACAGCCGCCGGACATCCGGCGCCAGCCCGGACATCCGGTGCCAGCCCGGACATCCGGCGTCCAGCCCGGACATCCGGCGCTTCAGCAGAGGCCGGACATCCGGCATCACCCCGGAAATCCGGCAAGGGCAACAGAAGCACCCGAAGAACGGCCATCGCCAGGCCGGACATCCGGCCCGTGCCCGGACATCCGGCCTCCCATGATCGGCCGGACATCCGGCCCCCAGCCCGGACATCCGGCGCCTGCCTGCGTGCAGAGTCGGGCCAAAGGCCCATGTATCCTCTCCCACTTACCCCTTCATGTACTAGACTATATATACTCCTCCACCTCCACCATTTTAGGGTTAGCAATGGTTTAGCTCATATGAGAGATAGAGCTTTGCTCATCCATCCCGGATCTACTCCACGAGAGAGACCGCGGCCCCTCTACGGAGAAGATCCACCTTGGATTCAAGACCCCTAGCGGGAAGATCCTTCACGGATTCAAGACCTCCTCTTGGAGATGAACTCTACCCATGTATCTTTCCCTTTGTTGTTCATGTATCTTGTGATCTTGTGTGTTTGATTGTCTAGTGGATGTGTGATTGGACTTGTTCTTGTGTGTTTCCTCTCGTGTTTTCCCCCGTTTCCCTTTGTGTTCTTCGTGTTCATCGTGGGATCCCCTCCATTTCGTGAAAGATCTGCTGATTAGGGTTCCACCCTGTATCAACTAGTTTTGCATGTGTTTGGTGGTCTGAACATTGTAGATTATATCCTACTCCAGCTACTTGGACTGCTTTGAAAACTGCTATGCGTACTCGTTGGGTTCCACCATATTATCAACGTGAATTACTTCAAAAACTGCAGCGCTTAAGACAAGGAAAAAATTCTGTAGAAGAATATTATCAGCAATTACAAACTGGCCTGATTAGATGTGGTATTGTTGAGGAGAATGAAGCTATGCTTGCACGTTTTATGGGTGGATTAAATAGAGAGATTCAGACCATTCTAGAGTATAAGGATTATACTAATATCACTCGTTTATTCCATCTTGCTTGTAAAGCTGAACGTGAAGTGCAGGATCGACAGGCATTGGCGCGGACTAACTTTTCTGCAGGTCGACCTTCATCATGGACACCGCGTGCATCCTCTACTTCCACACATTCTACTGCACCGACACCTCCATCAGCTGTTACCTCTAGCCGTGATACAAGGAAGCAGGCACAACCACCATTATCTGCCAAGAGCACACCTATTGGGCCTGCACAGAGTTCTTCTTCTTCCATGGCATCAACAGGGCACACCAGTGATATTATTTGTCGTCGTTGTAAGGGAAGAGGACATTTTGCGAGAGATTGCAAATCTCAGCGTGTGATGATTGCTACTGAGGATGGTGGATATGAATCCGCTAGTGACTATGATGAGGAGACTTTGGCTCTTATTACACGTGAAGAACACGGTGGAGACGATTATGATCATGAGACGCAATACATGGCTCCTGAAGATGCTGACAGGTATGAATGTTTAGTTGCTCAACGTGTTTTGAGTGTGCAGGTTACACAAGCTGAGCAAAATCAGAGGCATAATTTGTTCCATACAAAGGGAGTTGTGAAGGAACGTTCTGTTCGCGTGATCATAGATGGAGGGAGTTGCAACAACTTGGCTAGCATGGAGATGGTGGAGAAGCTATCTCTCACCACAAGACCACATCCACATCCTTACTACATCCAATGGTTCAACAACAGTGGCAAGGTTAAGGTAACACGTACTGTTCGTGTGCATTTTAGTATCTCTACATATGTTGATTATGTTGATTGTGATGTGGTACCTATGCAAGCATGTTCCTTATTACTTGGTAGACCATGGCAATTTGATAAAAATTCTGTACACCATGGTAGGAACAATCAGTATACTCTTGTTCATAAGGATAAAAATATTACTTTGCTTCCTATGACTCCTGATTCCATTTTGAAAGATGATATTAATAGAGCTAATAAAGCAAAACAGGAGAAAAATAAGAGTGAAAATCAGATTGTGGCAAAAGAATTTGAGCAACAAATGAAGCCTAATAATAAACCATCTACTGTTGCTTCTGAAATTAAATTGAAAAGTGCATGTTTATTTGCCACCAAATCTGATATTGATGAGCTAGATTTTAGCAAATCTGTTTGCTATGCTGTTGTCTGCAAAGAGGCATTATTTTCATTCGAGGACGTGCCTTCCTCTTTGCCTCCTGCTGTCACTAACATTTTGCAGGAGTTCGCCGACGTCTTTCCACAAGACGTGCCACCGAGATTACCACCTATTCGAGGGATTGAGCATCAGATTGACTTAATTCCCGGTGCATCGCTACCCAACCGCGCACCATACCGTACCAATCCAGAAGAGACGAATGAGATTATGCGTCAAGTACAGGAGCTACTCGACAAAGGTTATATACGCGAATCCCTTAGTCCTTGTGATGTTCCTATTATTCTAGTGCCGAAAAAGGATGGTACATCACGTATGTGTGTTGATTGTAGAGCCATTAATAATATTACTATTCGTTATCGTCATCCTATTCCTAGGCTAGATGATATGCTTGATGAATTGAGTGGCTCTACAATATTCTCCAAAGTTGATTTGCGTAGTGGATACCATCAAATTCGTATGAAATTGGGAGATGAATGGAAAACAACATTTAAAACTAAGTTTGGATTATATGAGTGGTTAGTCATGCCTTTTGGGTTAACTAATGCACCTAGTACTTTCATGAGATTAATGAATGAAGTTTTACGTGCTTTCATTGGACGATTTGTGGTAGTATACTTTGATGATATATTGATTTTTAGCAGATCTTTGGAGGAACATTTGGAACATTTACGTGCTGTTTTTATTGCTCTACGTGATGCACGTTTATTTGGTAACCTTGGAAAGTGCACCTTTTGCACCGACCGAGTCTCTTTTCTTGGCTATGTTGTTACTCCACAGTGAATTGAGGTTGATAAAGCTAAGATTGAAGCTATTGAGAGTTGGCCGCAGCCCAAAACGGTCACACATGTGAGGAGTTTCCTTGGCCTCGCTGGATTCTATCGGCGTTTTGTGAGAGATTTCAGCACCATTGCTGCACCTCTCAATGAGCTTACAAAGAAGGATGTGCCTTTTGTTTGGGGTACTGCACAGGAAGAAGCATTCACGGTATTGAAAGATAAGTTGACACATGCTCCTTTACTCCAACTTCCTGATTTTAATAAGACTTTTGAGCTTGAATGTGATGCTAGTGGAATTGGGTTAGGAGGTGTGTTATTACAAGATGGTAAACCTGTTGCATATTTTTCTGAAAAATTGAGTGGGCCTAGTCTGAATTATTCTACTTATGATAAGGAATTATATGCTCTTGTTCGGACTTTGGAGACATGGCAACATTATTTATGGCCCAAAGAATTTGTTATACATTCTGATCATGAATCTTTAAAGCACATTAAAAGTCAAGCAAAACTGAACCGTAGACATGCTAAATGGGTTGAATTCATAGAGACTTTCCCTTATGTTATTAAACACAAGAAGGGAAAAGAAAATGTTATTGCTGATGCATTGTCTCGTCGTTATACTATGCTTTCACAACTTGACTTTAAAATATTTGGTTTGGAGACCATCAAAGATCAATATGTGCATGATGCTGCATTTAAAGATGTATTGCAGAATTGCAAAGAAGGGAGAACATGGAACAAGTTCGTCGTTAATGATGGATTTGTGTTTCGTGCTAACAAGCTATGCATTCTAGCTAGCTCTGTTCGTCTTTTGTTGTTGCAGGAGGCGCATGGAGGAGGATTAATGGGACACTTTGGCGTGAAGAAGACGGAGGACGTACTTGCTACACATTTCTTTTGGCCAAAGATGCGACGGATGTTGAGCGTTTTGTTGCTCGCTGCACTACATGTCAAAAAGCTAAGTCATGACTCAATCCTCATGGTTTATATATGCCTTTGCCTGTCCCTAGTGTTCCTTGGGAAGATATATCTATGGACTTTGTTTTGGGTTTACATCGAACAAAGAAGGGGAGGGATAGCATATTTGTTGTCGTGGATAGGTTCTCGAAGATGGCACACTTTATACCATGTCATAAAAGCGATGATGCTGCTAATGTTGCTGATTTGTTCTTTCGTGAAATTATTCGCTTGCATGGTGTGCCAAATACTATTGTTTCAGATCGTGATACTAAATTTCTTAGCCACTTTTGGAGATGTTTATGGGCTAAGTTGGGGACTAAACTGCTTTTTAGTACTACTTGTCACCCCCAAACTGATGGACAAATTGAAGTAGTCAACAGAACTTTGTCTACTATGCTTAGGGCTGTTTTGAAGAATAATAAGAAAATGTGGAAAGAATGCTTGCCTCATATTGAATTTGCTTATAATCGTTCATTGCATTCTACTACTAAGATGTGCCCTTTTGAAATTGTCTATGGTTTTCTACCTCGTGCACCTATTGATTTGTTGCCTCTTCCATCTTCGGAGAAGGTTAATTTTGATGCTAAACAACGTGCTGAATTGATCTTAAAAATGCATGAGTTAACTAAGGAAAATATTGAGCGCATTAATGCTAAATATAAACTTGTTGGAGATAAGGGTAGAAAACGTGTTGTCTTTGCACCTGGAGATCTTGTTTGGTTACATTTGCGTAAGGATAGGTTTCCTAATTTGCGCAAGTCAAAGCTAATGCCACGTGCTAATGGTCCTTTCAAGGTGTTAGAGAAAATAAATGATAATGCATATAAACTTGAGCTGCCTGCAGATTTTGGGGTTAGTCCCACATTTAACATTGCAGATTTGAAGCCTTACTTGGGTGAAGAAGATGAGCTTCCGTCGAGGACGACTTCAATTCAAGAAGGGGAGGATGATGAGGACATCACTAACAAGGTTACACCCACAGCTCCAACTGACACATATACAGGACCAATTACTAGAGCTCGCGCACGCCAATTAAATTACCAGGTACTTTTGTTTCTTGGTAATGAATCTAATGTTCATGAGAATATGATGCTGCCTAAATTGGATACATTTGTCTTGCTTACAAATGAAGGGCCTAGCTTGGACAAGAAGGATGAACATTGGAGCAAGATCAAGCATGGAGATGATGGCATGCGCAAGGGGAACAAGAATGGCGTTTCAATTGATGATTTCAGGACTTTGAAGCCACCATAATGAGTGCGAGAAGCCTTGGACGAAATATACAAGATGCCACTTCATAAATTTCGTCCAGAGGCTATTATAGGTGATGCGTCACCTTATTATTGGGCCAGGCCCATGGAATTTCGAAATACTTGAGTATAGGCTATTTTTTGAGTCCGTATGTGTGGGGAAACAAGAGTTAGGGTTGGTTTCGGACCCCTCCACCAAGGGCCACGAAATTCCCCCCTCTTTCCCTCATATATACAGCCCTTAGGGCATCGTTTAGACTTTGGGTTTTGTTTAGATTAAAAGTTAGCCATAGATGCAACTTCGCGTACTTCGTTTGTGTTCAACGACCAGACCAAGGCGTCACAGAACCCCACCTTGATCAGTAAAGTTTTCCTCTTATATTCGCAATATCCAGATTGCAATCTAAGTTTCTTGCTTGTTCTTCGTTTGCCTGCAGGAAACAGACCTTCGTGGTCAGGTTGATCGTGCTCCGGCGTGGTCAATAACCTCTCGGAGTTGGTTTAGCGATTACTAAGGCGCGACGTCCACGCACGTTCGTAGTCGGATCGTCAAAGTCGACTTCATCCAAACGATAGCCACCATCTCATCGAAAGACGGGACACCTTTGCCTCTATCAGAAAGTTGCTCAAAATTTCGATACGCATCCGAATACGCAGACCGTTCGTCAACCACATGTCTCTAGCATACTGAACCCGCAACTTTCCCCCTCCGTTTCATCCGCCCGAAAACGTGAAACACCGGGAATACTTTCTCGGATGGTTCCCCCCTTCGTCGGTATCACCTCCTACCGCGTTAGGTCACACGTAGCACCGCGTTTTGCCATGTTATGCTTTGTGGTGCGATGTTTGTTTTATATTTATTGTTTCTCCCCCCTCTTCTCTCCGATAGACACCGGGACTAAGACTGTTGACGGTGCCAGTGTGATCGACTACGTCGACGATGCCCCCTCCTTCTTGCCAGAGTAACCAGGCAAGCCAACCCCCCTTGATCACCAGATATCGCCCATTCTCTTCTCTCTTACTCTTGCATTGGAATTGCTACTATTGATGATTCGATAACTCCTATTCTATTGCATAGCCTGTCATTGTTGCTACTACTGCTGATACCTTTACCTGCTATCCTAAATGTTTAGTATGGGATGCTAGTATTCCATCAGTGGCCCCACATCCTTGTCCGTCTGCCATGCTATACTATCGGGCCGTGATCACCGCGGGTGGTGATCACGGGTATATTCTATACACATACTTTACATGACACATGATGTGACTAAAGTCGGGTCGGCTCATTGAGTACCCGCAAGTGATTCGATGAGGGGGCTGAAAGGACAGGTGGCTCCATCCAGGTAGTGATGGGCCTGAGTTCCCGACGGCCCCCCGAGTGGATCTTTGTGGCAGAGCGACAGGGCAGGTTGAGTCATCCAGTGGAGAGGTGGCCTGGCCCTGGTCGTTGTCCGCGGTTATTTCATAATAACACGCTTAACGAGTTTGGATATTTGATCTGAGTCTGGCCATTGGCCTATACGCACTAACCAGCTACGTGGGAATAGTCATGGGCACTCGACGTCGTGGTATCAGCCGAAGCCTTCTAGACGCCAGCGACTGAGCGGCCCGCGCCGGGTTGGACCGCGTAACGCAACTTCCTTGGTAATGGAGGTTGCTAGGTCTGCTCACCGGCCGCGTACGCAACGTGCAAGTGTGCGTTGGGCGATGGGCCCGGACCCCTGCGCGCCTAGGACTTAGACCGGTGTGCTGACCTCTCTGTTGTGCTTAGGTAGGGCTGCGATGTGTTGATCTTCCGAGGCCGGGCATGACCCTGGAAAGTGTGTCCAGCCAAATGGGATCAAGCGTGCTGTGTTATGTGGTGCACCCCTGCGGGGAAGTTAATCTATTCGAATAGCCGTGTCCCTCGGTAAAAGGACGACCCGGAGTTGTACTCTGACCTCATGACAACTAGAACTGGATACTTAATAAAACACACCCTTACCAGTGCCAAATATAACTCGGCGGTTGCTCTCTCACAGGGTGATGTGCGGGAGGATCGCCGAGTAGGATTATGCTATACGATGTTACTTGGTGAACTTACCATCTATTCTATTCTACTGCTGCAAGACGGAGGCTACGAGAAGCGAGGATACTTGTTACTTTCCAGCTACCCTCTTCTACTGCTGCAAGATGGAGGTGGCCAGAAGCGTAGTCTTCATTTGGATTAGCTATCCCCCTCTTATTCTGGCATTCTGCAGTTCAGTCCACATATATTACCCCTTTACACAGATGCCATTGCATATGTAGTGTAGATCCTTGCTTCCGAGTACTTTGGATGAGTACTCACGGTTGCTTTCCCCCCCCCCTTTTTCCCGTTTGTCCCTTCTTCTCGGATGACGCAAACAGATGGTGGAGTCCAGGAGCCAGATGATCTCGAGAATGTTTCTACATGGAGTTCGGCTTCGAGGAGTAGTTAGGAGGTCCCAGGCAGGAGGCCTTGCCTTTTCAATCGTTGCTACTTTTGTGCTAGCCTTCTTAAGGCAAACTTGTTTAACTTATGTCTGTACTCAGATATTATTGCTTCCGCTGACTCTTGTGTTTTCGAGCTTTTGTATTCGATCCCTCGAGGCCCCTGGCTTGTAATATAAAGCTTGTATTATTTTTATTTGTGTCTAGAGTTGTGTTGTGATATCTTCCAGTGAGTCCCTGATCTTGGTTGTACACATTTGTGTGCATGATTAGTGTACGGTCAAATTGGGGGCGTCACAGTAAGTGACCGTAAAGGGATTGACAACCCCTTATCGCGTTGGCTGCGAAGTTCTTATTTGTTTGTGCAGGTGCGAGGGACTCGCGCGTGGTCTCCTACTGGATTGATACCTTGGTTCTCAAAAACTAAGGGAAATACTTACGCTACTGTGCTGCATCTCCCTATCCTCTTCAAGGGAATACAACGCAAGCTCAAGAAGTAGCGCACACTATTACGTTGTGGTGTTCCAGGTGGCGTGAGTTGTGAAACTGTTCGACATTGTTTTAAATAAAGACCAAACTTGGAACTCAAATATTCACATCCACGATCATATCGTAGAAACTTCATTTTCTTGTTATGATGATTCTCTACTTATGTTGGGGATATAACCCCGTGGTTTGACCCGCCCAGGAGGGGCCGGTTATACCGTTGGTGATTCATAAAAGAAGGCCCACGAAGGCCTAAGAAGACAAGATGAGAAGACCGAGGGCGGCTTATAACCAGGCTCATTGGAAGCCCATAACCTGGAGGTGACTCGAGACCCGAAGGTGTGAGCCACCCGATGGCAGCTTGCCTAGCTAGGCAGGGCGACTTAGAGCCAGAGCCAGTTACGTTGTATAACCCGACCTGGACTTGTGTAAACCGCCTGGCCTCTACCTGTGTATATAAAGGCAAGACCCGGCGGCGGGTTAGGTACAAGAAACAATCAATCGATAGCTAGGTGATACAGGGTGGAACCCTAATCAGCGGATCTTTCACGAAATGGAGGGGATCCCACGATGAACACGAAGAACACAAAGGGAAACGGGGAAAACACGAGAGGAAACACACAAGAACAAGTCCAATCACACATCCACTAGACAATCAAACACACAAGATCACACGGTACATGAACAACAAAGGGAAAGATACAAGGTAAAGTTCATCTCCAAGAGGAGGTCTTGAATCCGTGAAGGATCTTCCCGCTAGGGGTCTTGAATCCAAGGTGGATCTTCTCCGTAGAGGGGCCGCGGTCTCTCTCGTGGAGTAGATCCGGGATGGATGAGCAAAGCTCTATCTCTCATATGAGCTAAACCATTGCTAACCCTAAAATGGTGGAGGTGGAAGAGTATATATAGTCTAGGGTCATGAAGGGGTAAGTGAGGGGCGAAACGGGTACATGGGCATCGGCCCGGATACATGCACGCAGGCAAGGCCGGATGTCCGGGCTGGCAGCCGGATGTCCGGGG
>LR738709.1:276208322-276291569 GCA_902687465.1 Secale cereale | reverse complement strand
AACATAGTCCACTAGTGGGACGAGAGCATCACCTTCACCTTTGTTACCTTTTTCATTCCACTCATGTGGTGTAGGTGAGGTGGGAAAGACCAAATGGTGGTCATCATCTTCATCTTGATGGAACCATGTGGGGGGTCCATAATATTCCACCATGGCCATCGTCTTGTCCAATGGAAGGACGAAGTCATCGAGAATCGGCGCGTCATCATATGTGGGACCTAGCACCAAAGGAGAAGGCACAATAGAGGTAGAGGTCAAGTCGTTAGTGTTGAAAGTGGCCTCACATGACCTATCAACTATCTCACTCTCTCTATGTGGTGGCTCACTCACTCCCTCAAGGTAGGTGCACTCAAACTCACATATGGTGGAGTCACTCATCTCACTCAAGTGGTGGGGGTTGTGGCTCTCCTCACATGGGAATCGGGGCAGCTCATCATATATGGGGCTAGTGGTGAACTCGCTCTCACTCTCAATATGGTGGCACAAGTCACTCAAGTCATCATACGCCGCCGTGGTCGAAGGGAAAATCCCATGCTCAACCATCTCGTCACCGTCGCCGTGGATGAAGGCCGAAGATGGCACATCATCACTCTCGCCTCCAAAGATGGAAGCATCATCCTTGCTCGTCACCATGTCGTTCGCCTCCAAAGCTTGGTCCTCGAATGGCTCCGTAGTCGTAGTCGTCGCCGCACCGTCTTGAAAAAGAGTCAAAGTAGACTCGGCATCATCAATGCCACAAAGATGGATGGCGGTGGAGTCGAACTTGGGGGCATCGTCTTGGAGCTCGTCGGGCTTGGACATCGTGGTGGTACTAGCCTCATGCTCGCCGTCTTGGAGCTTGGTCTTCGAGAAGTGTGCTTGCGGTGGAGAAGCCTTGGCCTTCATAAGTTCTTGTTCCGCCTTGAGAGCACCAATGTAGTTGTCGTCGAGGGACTTGTAGTTCTCGAAGAAGATAGTCTTGTAGACGTCATTGTGCAATCCCATCATGAAGTTGAGCTTCATTGAGATGGGGTCGTCCACGCCGGCTCGTTGCAAGGCCATCTTCATCTCCTTGAAGTACTTGTCGATGGACTTGGATCCTTGAATGGTGTTCTCCAATTGGCGTAGAAGTTGTTCCGTGTAGGTGGAAGGCACGAACTCTTGTCGCATGGCTTTCTTCGTCTTGGGCCAAGTCACGTTGAAGCTCGTCGAAGTTGTGTGAAGCCACCATGTTGACGCGTTGTCGTGGAAGTTTCTTGTGGCGCACTTCACTTGATCTTCGTAGGGAACTTGATGTAGCGTGAGGTAGTCGTCCATCTTGCGCTCCCACTCGAGATACTCCTCGGGGTCTTGAGTCCCAAAGAAAGGAATCTCATGGTCGTTGTTGTAGAGGTCGTAGTAGCTCGTGGAAGTCGCGGACTTGAGCTTGGGGAGCTTCTCTTGATCATAAGCTTGGGGTTCTTGTGGGCGAAGATGCCGCATGTCCAAAGGCGAAGATGCCTTGAAGTCGCTTGGCGAAGATGCCAAGGTGTACGGTGAAGTCGTTGAGCGGTTGTTGGTGTTGAGCTCTTGACCTTCACGTTCTTGTCGTTGATGGTGTCGATGCCGATGAGATCTTGCCGGAGATGGTAGCTCGGAAGGATGTGCACTAGAGCGTCTTCTCGAAGATGAGGGAGACCTCTTGCGGTTTTTGAGGAGGGCTTTGAGCTCCTTCATTTGAGCATCCATGTTGGCACACAAGTTGTTCATCATGGCATCGAACTTGTCGTTGTTGTTGTAGACCGAAGTAGATGAAATGCTTTTCCTATCCATCACAAGACTCGAGCCAAGGTGAGTAGGAGATGAGATAAACAATACCAAGTTACCTTTTCCGAATGTTGAGGATGTATCCCGTTTCACTCAATGTGAAATGAAAGAATAGTGGAATTGGTACCGGACTTGTTCACTCACACCTATCAAGTAAAGCTTATGGTGGAGCTCGGTGAGGATAGTTGCACAAAAACGTGATGCAAAATGTTAGAAAGAGTCAATAATGTTGAAAGAGATTCACAAATTTGCAAGTGAAACAAGTAGACCAAAAGCAATATGTGGCACACGGAAACACACACACGGATAGATAGATGGGGTCGCGCAACCAAGGAATGAGCACAAAATGTGGAGTCCACGGAAAACGCTCGTGTTGCACAACTCAAGAGAGACGCTAGCACGATTGCTCTATAGGCGGATACGACACTTGTGCACAACCTATAAGATGCAAATGTATGAACTTTCTATCCCAAGTATGCTATGTGTATGATGTTCCGTTGTTGATCCAAGATGATCGGATATGATATCATATGATGCGATGCTATGGCTCTTGCTTACAAGCTTCTTTGTGGCTCTTTCTCTTTTTGCTTAAAAGCTTTATTCTCTTTTTTTTATATGGCCATGATGCACAAACCAAGATAGCAATTGTGTATATGCGGGAACAATCTTGTGACACAAGGGATGATATGATGATACCAAGATGATATGGTATGTATGCAATGGAAGGGCGGATCGATGATCACTAATGTGCACAAGTAACGTTGCCGGCAATACTCAAAGGCTAGTCTCGATAGGCAAGTGACGCAAAATGGGCTAGGGGTTAACAATGCAATTGCAAGGGGAATATACAATGATGTCGTCGAAGTTACCGTCCGTGTCGATGATGAGAGGTGGTGCTCTTGATGTAGACCCGTTCCTAATTAGCCGAAACACCTTAGGAAACGGAAAAACCACAACTCAAAATCTCAAGGACAAATATCAAATGGTGGTAGCGGCAATGCCGTGGCGGTTGCGGAAGTGGAATGATGGGCTATACACGATGTCGGAGTTGAAGTCACGGTCCCTAAGTAGCCGAAACACCTTAGGAGACACAAGCCACAACTCAAACAAGCTCGAACAAAAATTTGGTTAAGTTGGGTTGGCTATGTATGGTGGACTAGGCTATGCGGAAGTGGTGGTGGTGGTTGATGAAGAAGCAATGGTCCCTAAGTAGCCTAAACACCTTAGGAGACTCAAATCACTACTCAAGCAACCACAAATGCTATGGAGAACAAAATGGTTTAGGTTGCGGAAGTGTATGGTGGCTATGCGGATGATATGGTGGAGGGCCTAGGCAAAGATGCCAAAATCCACAAAATATGATGGATTCAAATGATTATGGTGGTATTTTTGTGTTATGGGGGATGTCAAGAGCTTTAAAACGAGCTCAAGAACGTCGAAATCGGAGTTCGGATGAATTAGTTATGGACAAAACGGTGAAACGGAAAAGTCTGAATTCCCAGGGGTCGGACATCCGGGGTGGAGCCCGGAAATCCGGGACCAGATGTCCAGAAACGTGCGCGAATTTGCCCTCCAGGAGCCGGATGTCCGGCCGGGGACCCGGATGTCCGGCCCGATGGCCCGGATGTCCGGCCTATGGCCCGGATGTCCGGCCCGACGATTCCAGATCTGAATCGGGACTTCCAAACTCGTTTGTGGGCGGAATTTGATGATTTTGGGGGCAAAATTTGAGCGATTTTGTGGAGGAAAGATGGGGAAACTTGGGGAAATGCTAGATCCACTTGAAACCAAGCAAATCCATGGATCAAAATCAACAAAACTTCATCAAACCAACAGATCACAAAAATTTTTGGGGCTATTTTTGGTGGGGAATTTTCGAATTTAGGGAAGAACACAACAAAACAAGGCTAGAAAACGGTGGGGAGGCTCCAAATTCGTGAGAAACCGTGGCTCATGATACCATATGATACAGGGTGGAACCCTAATCAGCGGATCTTTCACGAAATGGAGGGGATCCCACGATGAACACGAAGAACACAAAGGGAAACGGGGAAAACACGAGAGGAAACACACAAGAACAAGTCCAATCACACATCCACTAGACAATCAAACACACAAGATCACACGGTACATGAACAACAAAGGGAAAGATACAAGGTAAAGTTCATCTCCAAGAGGAGGTCTTGAATCCGTGAAGGATCTTCCCGCTAGGGGTCTTGAATCCAAGGTGGATCTTCTCCGTAGAGGGGCCGCGGTCTCTCTCGTGGAGTAGATCCGGGATGGATGAGCAAAGCTCTATCTCTCATATGAGCTAAACCATTGCTAACCCTAAAATGGTGGAGGTGGAAGAGTATATATAGTCTAGGGTCATGAAGGGGTAAGTGAGGGGCGAAACGGGTACATGGGCATCGGCCCGGATACATGCACGCAGGCAAGGCCGGATGTCCGGGCTGGCAGCCGGATGTCCGGGGCTTCGGGGCGAGCCGGATGTCCGGGGTTACGGCCGGATGTCCGGGCTGGCTCGGTCCAGCTTCTGTGAAGGAGGGCCCGGATTTCCGGGAGGAGTGCCGGATGTCCGGCTGTTGCGGAAGCGCCAGATGTCCGGCCTTTGGCCCGGATGTCCGGCCGCTGTAGTATCAGCAGCTCCGTCTTCTTTCGTCTTCTCTTCCAAGCTTCCCTCGCAGATGGTGTAGGTGATCCTTGGCGCTTGCACTCCTCCTCGCCATCTGTGAAGCTCCGACAATACCTATGCATGCACACGAGAGGAGTGTCAAGTAGTATACCATCCTCGAAGGGGTCAAGTGAACACGTGTAAAGGAGATGATTCACCTTTATGTATGAGAAATAGAGGTCACACGTGTCACTTCCCAAGCAGACTCTTGACATGGTGATGTCCATAGGATAAACCGTATCACTAGGGCAAGCGGATTCGCTCCCTTGTGATCGATGTACTAGAGCAGGAGTAGGCTTTTACCTCGTTGGTGAGGGGCTGAACCTAGGTAAACTCGTGTCTCTCTTCCTGCTGAGCCCCTTCAGGCTAATCGCCATGACCATGGTTGTGACGCCCCCAATTTGACCGTACACTAATCATGCACGCAAATGTGTACGCCCAAGATCAGGGACTCACTGGAAGATATCACAACACAACTCTAGACACAAATAAAATAATACAAGCTTTATATTACAAGCCAGGGGCCTCGAGGGCTCGAATACATAAGCTCGAATACACAAGAGTCAGCGAAAGCAACAATATCTGAGTACAGACATAAGTTAAACAAGATTGCCTTAAGAAGGCTAGCACAAAACACCAATGATCGAAAAGGCAAGGCCTCCTGCCTGGGACCTCCTAACTACTCCTGGTCGTCAGCTGTCTCCACGTAGTAGTAGGCTCCGTCGGGGTAGTAGCAGTCGTCAAGTGTGGCATCTGGCTCCTGGACTCCACCATCTGGTTGCATGAACCAACAAGAAGAAAGAAGGGGGAAAAGGGGGAGCAAAGCAACCGTGAGTACTCATCCAAAGTACTCGCAAGCAAGGATCTACACTACATATGCATCGGTATCAATGAAAAGGGTAGTATCTGTGGACTAAGCTGCAGAATGCCAGAATAAGAGGGGAGAAGCTAGTCCTATCGAAGACTAGCATCTTCTGGAAACCACCGTCTTGCAGCAAGAGGAGGAAGTAGAGTAGTATAAGATAAGTCATATTTATGTTGTTGTTCCAACGCTCCGGGGTCCTTTCTCGACTCCCGAAGCAACATATCCAAACAATGCCTCAGCATCCAGTTCTAGTTGTAGCGATCGGGATACAACTCCAAATGTCCGTTACCATAGGATAGGCTATCGATAGATGTTTTCTTCCCTGCAGGGGTGCACCAACTTACCCATCACACTTTCTTAACTCCGGCCGGACACACCATCAGGTCATGCCCGCCCTCGGCCAAACAATACGCCGCAACCCGACCTAGGCTTAATAGAGAGGTCATGCACGCCAGACTAAACCCTATGCCCCCAGGGGTCATGGGCCAATCGCCCCGGGAACTCCTGCACGTTGCGTACGCGGCCGATGAGCAGACCTAGCAACCTCCTTCAAAAGGGAGTTTTAGTCATCTTGCCCATGAGGCATGGTTCGCAAGTATCGAATGATTCATAATCAAGTGATTCCAAAAGTCCATCAGCATGGAGTTTCTTCATGCGCTTTACACCAATATGTCCTAAAAGGCAGTGCCACAAGTATGTTGCACTATCATTATCAACTTTGCATCTTTTGGCATCAATATTATGAATATATGTATCACCACGATTGAGATTCAAAAAGAACAGACCATTCCTCAAGGGTGCATGACCATAAAAGATATTACTCATATAAATAGAACAACCATTATTCTCTGAATAATCGTCTTGCATTAAACAAGATCCAGATATAATGTTCATGCTCAAAGCAGGCACTAAATAACAATTATTTAGGTCTACAACTAATCCCGAAGGTAGACGTAGAGGTAGCGTGCCAACGGCGATCACATCGACCTTGGAACCATTCCCGACGTGCATCGTCACCTCATCCTTAGCCAAACTTTGCTTATTTTGCAGCTCCTGTTTCGAGTTATAAATATGAGCAACCGAACTAGTATCAAATACCCAGGCGCTGCTACGAGCACTAGTAAGGAACACATCAATAACATGTCTATCAAATATACCTTTGTTCACTTTGCCATCCTTCTTATCTGCCAAATACTTGGGACAGTTCCGCTTCCAGTGACCACTGTCGGTGTCAAAATCGGCGGATCTCGAGTAGGGGGTCCCGAACTGTGTGTCTAAGGATCAATGGTAACAGCGGGAAACATGGACACGATGTTTACCCAGGTTCAGGCCCTCTTAATGGAGGTAATACCCTACTTCCTACTAGATTGATCTTGATGAATATGAAGGTTACAAGAGTTGATCTACCTCGATATCGTAATGGCTTAACCCTAGAAGTCTAGCCTGATAATTGCCATTGTCCCTACGGACTAAACCCTCCGGTTTATATATGCACCGGAGGGACCTAGGGTTGTACATAATCATCTTGCAGAGGAAGGCAAAGTTACACCCGGACTTTAAACTTGCCATTCTACACATATAGGAGTCCTATCCGGATACGTGGGATAATCTTCTATGGTGATCCTCACGGCCCACCAATCCGGCCCATAACGAGTAATCCGGCCACCCGAGGACCCTGAACCAGTCTTCAATGACGATGAATCCGGCACGCATACTGTCTTCGGCATTGCAAAGCGGGTTCCTCCTTCCGAACATATGAAGTTTATTTCATGCATAAAGGAACTATGTTTGGCTCTGCATGATTAGTACAACCCTTAGCCACAAAGGCAATGTGTCAAAATAAACACGGTGTCTTTACTGACAACTTTCCAACGAAACGTCTTGTTTGACCCTTTAATATTTTGAACCATTTTCTGGTTTCGCGTTTCGAGGCATAGAGTACATTGGCACATCTTGTCGAAGAAGAGATCTTGCCTTCTTATCATGGCATCCTCATCAATATGATTTGGGTAACCCAACCGTACCTTACATACGATTACGTTGGGAACAGGCGAGTTTGATGGCTTGAGTGGGGGACGCTTGGTATTTACCATCTATAAAAGGGCATAGATCCCCTCTTTTCACCTCACGCTCTCCTCTAGCCCTTGCTTCCCAATATCCTAGCCCTAGTGCCCATAGCTCCAGCCCCCGCAACTCCCATCCATTCCACCACTGCCTCCTCCTCCAGCAATGGCTGGATCTGGTTCCAAGGGCAAGTGGGAGGACTCCATTGTCATGGAGAAGAACGTGAAGAGTCTCCGGAGCGTGGGCTATCTTGCCGACAATATAGCGCACCGAATTCCCGATGAGGATCAGGTGATCCCCATCCCAGAGCCTGGTGAGAGGATTCTGTTCATCCCTCACCTTATTCGAGGGCTGGGATTTCCACTCCACCCCTTTGTTCGGGGTCTCTTATTCTTCTATGGGCTAGATTTCCATGATCTGGCCCCGAACTCTATCCTCCACATATCGGCTTTCATAGTCGTGTGTGAAGCATTCCTCCGTGTCCCCCCACACTTCGGCCTTTGGCTAAAAACCTTCAATCTGAATCCGAAGGTGGTCGACGGGCAACACACGGACTATGGGGGAGCTACCGTGAGCAAGATCGCGAACGCAACCTGGCCCAAGGGGGATTTTTTGGAAACCAATAAGGTATGGCAGCAGGAGTGCTTCTACATCACCAAACCCCGTGAGGCCAAATGGGCGGCCATGCTCGAATTCAGATTCGGACCACACTCACCTCATGGATAGCCAAGGGCCTTGATTGAGGGTCTTAATCGCAGGTGAAGACGCTCCAGAATCGTATCTCCGACATCATAGCGAAGGGCACCCACCTCACTAACGTGATTCAGGTGATGCTTTTTTGTCGCACCCTTCCCTGCCAACTCCGGACCTCTCGCTTATGGGAGTTCAATCTGGAGGTACCACGGACCTTGAAGCGCTTCTTCGGCACTACGCACGAAGACATATGGAAGCAGCTTTTCAAGGCCCAGAAGGAGTGGCCGAAGGAGACCGAACACATCGGCTTCGACAACGTTACTCCGGCTATAGAGGTAAGCACGATTTTGCTGAAGACTTACCATGTCCATATTTCAATTATAACCGGAGTTAGAACTTTTACGTTCCATACAGGCCTGGACAACAAAAGCTGAGCGGGTAGACTATTCGGCTCTGCTGCCTGAGACCCCAGCCACGCCTCAAGTAATGGTGATGCTGGTGCCGGCGCCATATACGGCGCCGGAGAAGAAGGCCAAGAAGAAGAGCAAGAAGTCCAAGAGCGGCCCCCGCCCTAAGGGTCCTTCGGATATTGTGTCCGGAGAGACCGACGCCCACTCCTCCCATGATGAAGAGGAGGAGGAGGTGGTGGAAAGCGACTCCCCCATCAAGGGGAAGGGGAAGAAAAGGGCGGCCCCCGAAAACACGGGAATGGGGGCGCCTAGGAGGAAGTTGAACCTCCCGGACAGCTCGGACTCAGCGTCCGAAGCTGATTTCTGAAGACAACCCAGGAGCAAGCCCCTAGCTGAATCGTATGCGTTCGGACTTTTACTGTTGTCTTCAATCAGTTCGTTATCATTGCATAAGTAATTCCATTTGTTGTTTTGCAGTACTCCCCCACATACTCCCCAACACACCCCTATCGTCTGGGAGCTCTTTGCCAGCTGATATGGCGGAGAGTGACACGCCACCACGGGCTCAATCGCCCATCATACTAGGGGACACCGAAGTGTCCTCCCTGCGGGTGTCCCCTGCGCGAGGAGTTGGGAGCGAGGCGGACGAGAGGGTGCCCGAGGTCAACACCTCGGCCACCGTCTGCCAAGGGGAAACAACCCCTATGGCAACCGACGGCGGGGAGCCCAAGCAATCCGGGCTCCCGTCGAACACCATTCTGGAGGCCAACACGGCTCCAGAATCGGGAAGGCAGCCCCCTACGATAAGTGGAGGAGCACCAGCTCCAATGGTGTTGTAGGGTGGAACCCTAGGGGAGATCTTTTCACACTTGGAGGGGGAAAAGGAGCAAGCACACAAGAGAAATCACTCAAACAAAACCACAATCACACATCCACTAGAATAGCATACATGAGATCCACAAGCATACAAGATCAATCCAAGGAAACAAGCACTAGGTGGAATTATTCCCACTCCTAGAGGAGATGAGGTCTTGATGATGATCTACTCCCTTGGGAGGTCTTGAAATCCGCAAGGATTCTTCCCAAGAGGGGTCTTGATCTCCAAGAGGAGGGGATACAATGAGCAAAGTTCTCAATGTCTATCAAATACTTTGCTAACCTCCCAAATGAGCTAGGAGAAGAGTATATAATGGCTAGGGGCGAGATTGGGGAAGGTCGGGATACAAAAAGTCTAAAATAACCCTGAAAACGAAAACACATCGGGACAGGCTGGGCACCCGGGGTCAGAGCGTCCGGGCACCTGGGGTGGCGCTGGAGAGTGGTCAGGCACCTGGGGCCAAAAGGTCGCGCACCCGGGGCGGGACTGGGCCGGCGCTGGAGGTGGCCCAGGCACCCGGTGCCAAGGGGCCGGGCACCCGGTGTGGGACTGGGCCCGGTGCTGGGGGTGGCCTGGGCACCCGGTGCGTGGCTGCGCCGGCGCTGAGGGATGACCCGGGCACATGAGCGGGGCTGGGCTGGCGTTGTAGGGTCCCGGGCACCCGGGGCTCAAGCGGCCGGGCACCCGGGGCTGGCTGGAGGCGGCAGCCGGGCACCCTGGGCTGAAGAGTGCGGGCACCCGGAGTGTCCAGAGTTCCTCCTTTCTCGTCCTTCTCGTTCCTCTCTTCCTCCTCTTCTTCTCCCAAGCATGTTGGTGTCTCCGTCCGTGCCTCTTCATGGTATTCTTATTTATACCTAAGAATGCACAACATATCCTTGTGAGGTAGAACCCAGTTCTCATGCAAATCCGAACGAAACTCAAAGAGGAAAGAATTCATCTCATTCTCCATGGTGCGTGCACGTGCTCTAGTCATTGGTCCCTTAAGTGCTTGTGGCGATGACGGGGTGTCCATGGGGATGATGGAGGGATGCTCCGCATCATCTCCCCCCCCCCCTTGGGGAAGATCCGTCCAAGGATCATGATCTTCATCACCATGGAAGCGTGACAAGTCCTTGACGTTGAAGATGTCACTTATGTTGTACTTGGGTCGAGGAACGTCGATCTTGTAAGCATTGTCGTTGTAGCATGCTAGCACCTTGAATGGCCCATCGGCGCGTGGAAGGAGCTTGGATTTGCACTCCTTGGGGAAACGGTCCTTGCATAGGTGTAGCCAAACGTGATCACCCGGTTGGAACACCATTTGTGCCTTGTTGGTGTTGAGCTTGGTGGCGAGACGTTACACTTGACGCTCAATCGTGGACCGCGTTTCTTCATGCACCTTCTTGAGATAACTTGCTCTTGCACTAGCATCCATGTGTGCACGTTCTTGGAGAGGTAGAGGGAGGATGTCCAAGGGCGACAAGGGGTTGAAGTCGTAGATGACCTCGAAGGGGTACTTTTCGGTAGTAGAGTGTTGTTCTCGGTTGTAGGTGTACTCGGTGATGGGTAGGCACTCCTCCCACTCTTTGGTGTTCTTCTTTATCATCACGTGTAGTAGAGTGGCGAGCATTTGGTTGGTGACTTGCGTTTGGCCATCGGTTTGAGGATGATAGGCCGTCGAGAATAGTAGCTTGATGTCGAGCTTGGCACATAGTGTCTTCCAAAAGTAACTTATGAACTTGACGTCGCGGTCCGAGACAATTATCCTTGGTAGTCCATGTAGCCTCAAGATCTCCCTACAAAAAAGATTTGCAACATGTGAAGCATCGTCTATCTTGTTGCAAGGAATGAAATGTGCCATTCTGGAAAAGCGATCCACTACAACAAAAAAGGAATCCTTGCCATTTTTGAGTTCGCAGCAAACCTAACACAAAGTTCATACTAATGTCTTCCCATGGTTGCGATGGAATAGGAAGTGGCATGTGTAAACCATGAGATTGAGCTTTAGACTTAGCTTTGCGGCATGTCGAGCACTGGTTGGTGTAGCGTGAGACATCTCGGAACATCTTAGGCCAATAGTAGTGCTTGGAGAGTGTCGTGAATGTATTGTCGCGTCCGAAGTGTCCCATAAGGTCTCCTCCATGAGCCTCTTGGAAAATGAGCAAACGAAGAGAGGACTCGGGAATGCATAGTTTGTTAGCTCTCATAAGATAACCATCCTTGATGTAAACTCGGTTCCCACAATGCATGTGTCCAACATTTAGCATAAGGAGTCGCAAAGTAAGCATCATGCGCATACAAGTCTTTAATATGCTCAAAGCCAATGACATTCAACTCAAGTTGGGTAACAAGCATGCATTTGCGAGAAAGCGCATCCGCCACAAAGTTTTCTTTGCCTTTAATGTACTTGATGACATAGGGAAAAGACTCGATGAACTCACTCCACTTAGCATGACGCTTCTTCAACTTAGTTTGACCTTTAAGATATTTGGATGTCTCATGGTCCATGTGAAGAATGAATTCATGAGGACAGAGATAGTGTTCCCACACTTGCAAAACTCTCACTAAGGCCTATAATTCATTATCATAGATGGGGTAATTAAGTTCAGCGCCGGAAAGTTTCTCACTGAAATACGCAATTGGGCGCTTTTCTTGCATGAGCACGCCTCCTATGCCGGTACCACTAGCGTCACAATGAATCTTGAAAGGTTTGTCAAAGCTAGGTAGGGCAAGTAAGGGTGCGTGAGTAAGCAAATTTCTAAGCTCGTTGAACGCGGTATCTTGCAAGGTACCCCAAACAAAGGGTGTGTTCTTTTTTCTCAAAGCATGCAAACGACAAGCAATTGTGCTAAAGTCCTTCACGAAGCGTTGATAGAAACCGGCTAAACCAAGAACGCTACGCACTTGTTGGAGTTTCGTTGGTTGGGGCCAAGTTTTAATTGCTTCAATTTTAGTTTCATCGACATGGACACATTGTGAAGAGATGAAAAATCCTAGGAAACAACCTTATCAACGCCAAAAGTGCATTTATCCATGTTAGCATAGAGGCGTTCTTTCCGAAGGGTTTGCAAGACCGTACAGATGTGTGTGATGTGATCCTTTAACGACTTGCTAAATACAAGGATGTCATCAAAGTAAACCACTACAAAGACGCTGATATAAGGTCGAAGAATGAAATGCATGAGATGCATGAATGTGCCGTGTGCTTTCGATAAGCCCATCGGCATGACCAACCACTCAGATAACCCAAACTTGGTTTTGAAAGCTGTTTTCCACTCATCACCCACTTGAATGTGAATTTGGTAATAACCACTTTTAAGATCTATTTTTGAAAATATGGTGGCACCACATAATTCATCAAGCATGGCATCTAAGCGTGGAATAGGGTCACGATATCTAACAGTTATAGCATTGATTGGACAACAATCGGAGCACATGCGAAAACTTCCGTCTTTCTTAGGCACAAGAATAACTGGAACGGCACAAGGGCTTAAGCTTTCATGTACTTGACTGCAGTCGATGAGTTTTTGTACTTGCCATTGTATCTCCTTGGTTTCCTCAGGCTTGACGCGGTAGGGAGCCTTATTCGGAAGTGGTGCACCGGGTATGAGGTCGATGCGGTGTTCGATGCCGCGAAGTGGATGTAGACCCGGCCGTAGCTCATCGGGGAAGACGTCCGTGAATTCCTGCAACAATTGAGACAACACTAAAGGTAAATGGCGAGAGTTGTTAGTTTGAACCACTTCATCTTTGCACATGAGGACATAGTGTATGATGCTAGTTGGGTTCTCACACACTTATCTCATGTCTCTTTTGGTGGCTAGAAGCACTATGTCGCTCTTATCTCTCAAGGTGGAGTTACTCGAATTTGGCTTGTGGCGCTCGCTCTCTTTATGGTGGTTCCCTCTCTCACAACTCTCTCCATGATGTGTCGAAGCTTGCTTGTCGGCAAACACTTGGCTTGGTGACATAGGACGAAGCACATATTCCTTGCCCTTCATCTTCGAGCTATATTGATTTGTCCGTCCGTTGTGTTGGACACCTCGGTCGTATTGCCACAGTCGTCCCAAGAGAAGGTGGCACACATACATAGGAACGACATCACACTCCAAGGTGTCTTCGTATGCGCCGATCTTGAAGGAAACTTGAACCTTGAATGCCTGCTTTGGTGTGGAAAATGTGGCATCTTTGGCCTTCATCATGTTGTTGTTGGAGTGTCAAGACCTTGGAGACGACGAGAGCGGGACTTGAGTTGTTCTCGCAAAAGACTTGGTTGTCTTCATCTTCATTCACTTGGCGGTGCATGGCCACATGCTCGAGTGCTTCCATTTCATCTTCGCTCATGGAGTTGTATGTTCCATCATCATTGAAGATCATTGTTCATTTATTGGTGCATTGGTATGACTTGTGTCCTCGGCCACCACAAGTGAAGCATTTCATTGAACTTGTCTTGATGAGGTCTTCGGGTGGTGCCGGTGTTGAAGCAGTTTTGGAATTGTATGAGCTTGTCGGTGGACGAGTGGTAGAAGGTGCTTGCTTCTAACTTGACTTGTCGTCGGTACTTGGGTATGCTCTTGTAGAGGTAGGAGGTGCCGAAGTTGTGGGCGCTTGAGTGTAAGAGCCGTAGTTCTTGGACGAGTACTTCGCGTATTTGAAGTCATCTTACACTTGGCGCTCCGCTTTGGTTGCTTGGTGGACGAGCTCGAGAAGGTTGGTGTAGGTTTGAAAGTCTGCAATCTTCTTGATAGGGTGGTTGAGACCATTCAAGAAGCGAGCCGTCGTTTGTTCATCATCTTCCTTGACATTTGCTCGAATCATAGCGATCTCCATTTCCTGATAGTATTCTTCCACCGTCTTGGTGCCTTGTTTGAGGAGTTGCAGCTTCTTGAAAAGGTTGCATGTGTAATGTGTAGGAACAAAGCGAGCTATCATGACCTCCTTCATGTGAGTCCAAGTTGAAATTGGTGTTTCACCTCTTGCTTCTTGTCGCGCGATCACTTGTTCCCACAAAATGAGGATGTAGTCTTGGAACTCGAGAGATGCCATGGCAATCTTCTTCTCCTCTTCAAAGTTGTGGAGGCAAAATATCTTGTCGACCTTCAATGCCCATGAGAGATACTCCTCGGGGTTGGTGCTTCCAGAGAACTTGGGCATGGTTAACTTGAGCTTGCCAAAGCGTTGTTCTTATCATGGTGATGATGGTGGTGTCGCTCATGACGAGGTGGAGGATCTTCGAATGCTTGCTCCTCACGATGGTCTTGCCGGTTTGGGCGCAGTATGTTGTTCTGGTTTCGTCGCTCTTGTTCCTCTTCTCAACGAGCGGCTTCCTCTTGTTGTGCTTGATGAAGTGCTTCTTCTTGTTCATGTACTCGGAAGCGGCGGTCGGCAAGGACTCGAGAGGATTCACAAAGAGCTTGTTGTGCATTGCGTGCTTGATCGTCATGTCTTTCTTGTGCTTGCCGGAATGCATCATCGTCTTGATGTACTTGATGTTGGGGTTCTTGCTCTTGGCGTCTCGCTTGCTCACGTGCTCGTACTCGATCTTGTAACCCATTGCCATGGAATGTATTATCCAGAGATTGTCGATCTTGATTGACGAATTGTGGAGGTGGACGAGGCCGTGGAGGACTTGCATCCGACGAAGAGTAAGCCAAAGATTGGTGACTTGAGAGTCAACTTGAATGGTGTTGTCTTGATGAAGAATTCAAAGTCGCGCGGTTCACGATGATGTTGCGGAACTCATCCATTTGTGTACGAAGGTAGGAAGCGAGTTGCTTGATGCGGTCGCCCAAAGCCTCACTTTCTTGATGAAGAGCTCGTTGGACGCCGAAGAGGTGATTCTTGGTGACGTAGTTTCGTGCTTCAACTTGATGCTCCACTATCGGGTTTGTAGAAGAACTTGGCCTATCCATCATGTAAAGTGGGGGTGAGTAGGAAAATGAGAAGACAATACCAAAGTTACCTTTTTGGAAGATTGAAGATGTATCAAGTATCACTCAATGTGATGCTACAATAGGGGAATTGGTACCAGGTTTGTTTCTCACACCTACACACATAAAGCTTATGGAGGAGCTTGGTGAGGATAAGTGGCACAAAATCTTCAAGCAAATGTTAGTCAAGATATGGATAATGTTGAGAAGGTTCACAAAATGCAAGTAAAGCAAATAGATCAAAGCCTAGTTTATCACTTGGAAACGCACACGCAAAAGATAAGTGGGATCCATACAACCAAGGAATGAGCGGAATAAGTGTGACCACATAAAAAGCTCTTGTTGCACGGATACTCGAGAGACTCTAGCTTGATTGATCGAATGGTGAAAGTGCAACTAATCCCCGGGTGGTTTTGGTAATTAATAACAACATATATATCATTGAACTAATATTATCTTGAGAATCATTTCAGAGAAGTTCGATGATATGGGTATGGAAATGTCTGAAGAAGTGGACCCCTCAAAATGCTAAGACAAGCATTGGCAAAAGCTCAAGACTCCATTTTTGGTTTAGTGATCAAAGATCACATTGAGTCCATAGGAAAAGCCAATACTATTAAAAGGGGATGAGGTTGTGTTAATGTTCTTGTTGCTCAAGTGCTTGGTGATCTAACTCCCTCAACTATCAGCACTATTCACTACTTAACACACACCCATAAGTAATCTCGGTCAAACCAACTCTGTCTCACCGAGATGAAGTTATCTCCACAAACCCTAACATCTCGGTCACACCGATTTCTCCAACTCAGTCCCACCGAGATGAACCACTTCAGTTGTTTCTCCAAACCCTAGCTTCTCGGTCAAACCGATTCTGAGTTTCGGTCTCACCGAAAAAGGGCTGCCAACCTTCTGTGATCAGTTGACATCAATTCGGAATATCCGAGTTTATATTTTCGGTCTCACCGAGATGGCAAACCCTAACCTTTGACTCACTTCGGTCTCACCGAGATGGTATTTTCGGTCCCACCGAAAATCCCAACGTTCACTACATTTGAACTTTCGGTCTAACCGAGTTTTCACTTCGGTCTGACCGAGATTGGTCAAATGTGTGTGTAACGGTTGGATTTTGTGTGGAGGCTATATATACCCCTCCACCCCCTCCTCATTCGTGAGGAGAGCCATCAGAAAGTACCACCACTTCTACCATACACTTTCTGAGAAGTGAACCACCTACCCTTGTGTTGAGATCAAGCCATTCCATTCCTACCATATGAAACTTGATCTCTAGCCTTCCCAAGTTGCTTTCCACTCAAATCTTTCTTCCACCACAGCCATATCAGTGAGGAGAGTTGAGTGTTGGGGAGTTTATCACTTGAAGCACAAGAGCAAGGAGTTCATCACCATCAACACCGTCTATTGCCTTTTGGGGGGTGGTGCCTCCTAGATTGGTTAGGTGTCGCTTGGGAGCCTCCGTCTTGATGATGTGGAGTTGAACCAAGAAGTTTGTAAGGGCAAGGAGATCGCCTACTTCGTGAAGATCTACCCCGAGTAAGGCTAGTCCTCCGTGGGCGTAGGCCGTGATGGAATAGACAAGGTTGCTTCTTCGTGGACCCTTCGTGGGTGGAGCCCTCCGTGGACTCGCGCAGCCGTTACTCTCCGTGGGTTGAAGTCTCCATCAACGTGGATGTACGATAGCACCACCTATCGGAACCACGACAAAAATCTCCGTGTCACCAAACTGCGTTTGATCTTCTCCACCTCTCTTTTACATGTGCAATTTACTTTCCGCTGCATATACTCTAGAATTGCATGTGTAGGGTGTTACTTGAATTGATCTTGTTTGTGAAACTGCCAAAAACTTTGCATGATCTAAAGGCAGATTTTTTATATTGTCAAGTAGTCTAATCACCCCCCCTCTAGACCTACTTCGATCCTACAAGTGGTATCAGAGCTTTGGTCTCCATTGCCTTGGTTTCCATTGCATTGGACTCCATAAGCTTGGTTTCACAACCTAGGAGAGTATGGCGTCTAGTGAGGGTAATTATCGTAGAGGTCCTTACTTTGATGGTACAAATTTTGCTAGTTGGAAGCATAAAATAAAAATGCATATTCTTGGTCATAACCCAGCCGCATGGGGCATTATTTGTGTTGGCATGCAAGGTGATTTCTTTGAAGAAGGAAAAGTTCCGGATCGCGAAGCTACACCCGAAGAGTTGCGGATGTTGCAAAACAATGCTCAAGCTTGTGACATTCTCTTTAATGCTTTGTGTCCCGAAGAGTTCAACAAAATCAGCCGTCTTGAGAATGCTAAAGAGATTTGGGATACTTTGGTTGAAATGCACGAAGGTACTGAATCTGTGAAGGAATCAAAGCTAGATATTCTTCAAGGTCAACTTGACAAGTTCAAGATGAAGGATGGTGAAGGAGTCGCTGAAATGTACTCTAGGCTTGCTCTCATCACAAATGAGATTGCAGGCTTAGGAAGCGAAGAAATGACCGACCGATTCATCATTAAGAAGATTCTCAGAGCTTTGGATGGAAAGTATGACACCGTGTGCACTTTGATCCAAATGATGCCAAACTACAAGACTCTCAAGCCAACTGAAGTCATTGGAAGAATTGTTGCTCATGAGATGACACTTAAGGATAAGGAAGAGCTTCACAACAAGTCAAGTGGTGCTTACAAAGCTACAAGTGATGCTCCCACAACCTCAAGTGACAAGTTAATTTCCAATGAAGAGATAAGCCTAATGGTTAAGAACTTCAACAAATTCTACAAGAATAGAGGCAAAGAGAGAAGCTCAAAGTCTAGATCATATGATGAAAAGAGATCTTCTAGTCGTGATCGAAACTGCTACAATTGTGGAAGACCCGGACACTTCTCAAATGAGTGTACGGCTCCCCACAAGAGAAGAGAAGAATCTCCTAGAAGAAGATCAAGAGATGAGTCACCTCGGAAAGAGAGAAGGAGTAGAGATGATCGTTATGAACGAAGACCCTCTCGGAGAAGCAAGGATTCGGAGAGGAAAGACAAGTCATCAAGGAGCTACACAAGAAGAAGACATCAAGCTCATGTAGGTGAATGGGTCTCCGGCTCCGACTCCGACAATCAATCCGATGGAAGCTATCACTCCGACTCCGACTACAGTCAAGATGAAGGTGTTGCCGGTCTTGCTCTCGTATCCTCCAACTCCAACTCCTACGACTTATTTGATTCACCCAATGAGGGAATTGGAAGATGCTTCATGGCTAAAGGCCCCAAGGTATCACACCCTGAATTCATTGACTTCAATAGTGATGAGGATGACTTGCTTGGTGAAGATGAGCTCTTGCATGATAAATCTAGTGAGCTTAGTAACGATGAAAATGCTAGTAGTCTTTATAGTCGAGAAGAGTCGAATGACAATGCTATGAAGGAGATTGAGCGTCTAACTAAAGAACTAAACACTCTTAAGTTAGCTCATGAAACAACTCAAGAAGATCATAGAGAGCTCCTAAGATCTCATGAGAAGCTACGCTTCGAGAAGCTCACTCTAGAGCAAGAACATGAGTTTCTAAAAGCGATCAATGACGATCTTCGAAAGAAGAGTTCTTCATATCTTGCCAAACGACTTCTCTTGTCTAACTTCTTGCCACCTATTAAGACTAAGCATGACAAGCATAAGAAAAATTCTTCCTCTAGTAGTAACAATAACAATGTTAAATCCAATATTGTTGCTTCTAGTAGTTCTCTTGATTCCACTAACAATGTTTCAAGCCAAGTTACACTTGAGCAAGAAAATAGCTTATTGAAGGAAATCATAGAGAAAGGTGTCTACAAGAGTCTTGCCGGAAGCAAGAACTTTGAGGAGATTGTTCGCAAACAAGGAAGACACCGGAAGAATCAAGGGATTGGTTTTGAGCGAAAGTTCAACGCCAAAGGTGTTGAGTGGGAAGAAGGTCAATACCCTACTCCACAGTTTGTCTCACAAAAGGAGAAGTATGATCCTACTTCTTCCAATGTGGAGCAAGCTCAAGATGACCTTCCACCACAAGACCACAAGCTAAAGGCCAAGGACAAGCTTCAAGAGGAGATTGATGCATTCATTGAAGCACCTCAAGCCATGGTCAAGTGGGTTCCCAAGGACACATCAAGTTCTACTTCGTCAAGCTCAACTACAACACCAAGGATTCCCATCAAGATGATGTGGATCCCAAAGAAGAAGAACTAGTAGGTTCTTGAGGGTGACTCCGCCAACAAACTTCACTCATATTCATTTTGGCAAGAACTTGTGCAATCAACTTCCACATCATGCACTAGTTCATGGAGTCACAAACCCTCTTGTTGGTAAGTCAAGGGACAAGGTAATCATTGCTTTCATGGACATCATCTCTTGTGTACTTCACTCTATGTCCATGGATATTCTTGTTTGTTCCTTGTGGGACTAACCCATGTAGGTATTGAAAGTGCCCTAATCCAAGGATAGCTCTCAACTCTTGATGATCTACATCAACATTGAGCTTCCACATCTTCAACATCTACATGAAGTCTTCTACGACAACCCAAGGTTAGTTTGACCCTTTAAAAGGGGTTCTCACATCTAGGGGGAGCTTTGCTCTAAAAATTGAGCTAAAGCATCTCCAAATGATGTGAACACATAAATGCTTTATGTAAAAGTGGTAACCCCACTTGTGCTTAAACGATGAGTATGACCTATGATCAAATGTTCTCATTTGGCTCCTAAGTCAATATACTCATATATAGATGACCTAGTCATCGACAAATTGTGTGCTAGTAGCTAGAGTGATTGGTTGTGCATGTTTGACACATATTTCAGTTGCTATCTTATTGTGTGAGCATGTTGAATGCATGATTCTATTCATTCAAGGACATCCATTTGTGGTTTTGATTGTTTTGGTCTCTTTTTCTGGCCAAATGGATGGACAAGAATGCCTAAGCACCTTCCCTAGCTATCTATGCTATCTTGTCTCAAATTCTATTCATGCTTATATCACAACTTTGAACAAGTCTTTTTCGGACAGTCCGAGTGAGGAGCACTCGGAACCACCGATTCGTCTAAGGCTGACTTCCAAAACCTTCTAAGTCCATTTCGGTCTGACCGGCTTCCCAATCTCGGTCCAACCGAAACACTTAGATTGATCTAGGTTTCATCTCGGTGAAACCGAGTTCAAAATCTCGGTCTGACCGATATGCGTAACTGCACTGCAATTATGCATCTCGGTGACACCGAGTTTTTCAACTCGGTCCCACCGACAGCACGGGGTTATATATACTGAGGGCTGCGCGCGATCTATTCCTTTCAAACGTTCGCCCTCCAAGACCCCTGCTGCCGTCGCCCTGATCCAAGGATCGTCGCCGTCGTCGCCTGTGCGCCCTCGCCGCAGGTCTCCGCCGCCGTCAACGGTAATCTTCTCCGCCGTTGCCGCCGTAGAGGGACACCACCAAGTTAGGGTGTGTCCCGATCCCTTTCATGCTCCACTTCTGATTCTTGCATGATAGGACTGCCCTGATTCAATCCACGTTTGATATGATCCCAATACATTATTCAGATCTTCTAGTTTCGAGGAAAATTCTTAGGTTTAGGTTTCCACGGAATGCATCTCGGTGAAGCCGATTCCTGAAAATCGGACTGACCGATTTGGCCTCTGACCATTGCACTACACAGTTCGGTCTGACCGAGTTGTGGAAATCGGAATGTCCGAATTGAAGTTTCTGTGAAACCCTAAGTTTTCGGTAGGACCGAAACCCATTTCGGTCTGACCGAAAGTGGTGTGTAGGTTCTGTTGAACACTTCGGTTACACCGAAACTTGAAATCGGTTTGACCGAAATACATTCTGTGAAAACTCAAAACTAAGTTTTTAACTCATTTTTCTTTGCAAAAACTTCTGCAGTTGTGATAACTCTTCCATTCTGCCTATACCTTATCTTTTCACAGGTCTTTCAGCCATGTCAGATGTCAGTGACAGCCAAAACAGGTCTGAATCACCATTTGCTGAAATTCCAGAAGCAGATACAAGTCCTGCAAGCAGCTCTAGTGGTGATGGTGAGAAAAGCACCCCTAGTGGTTTGCCTCCCGCAGCTACGAGAACCAGGAAGAAGAGAACCTCTGATGATGAGGATTCCGACTTTGTTGCTGAGGAAGTTACCTCCAAGCCCAAGAGGAATGTGGTTGCCAAAGAGCACCAAGGGCAGCAGCCAAGGAAAGGCACAAGTAAAGTGAAGCAATCAGCAGTTGCCAAGAAGCTCAACTTGGAAGAGCCTGCTCCAAGCAAGGTGAAGAAGACTTCCAAAAGGAAGAGGGTTGTTTATGCTGAACCTCAAGTTGATGCTGATGCAGAAGAAGAAGAAGAAGATGCACCCCAGCCTCCTCCTCAGAAAGCTAAGTTCATGGGTGATGCTATTCGGGCTCAAGCCTCTTCTAAGCCCAAGAAGCCTGCTCCAGTCAAAGCAGCTCCAGCCAAGCCCAAGAGGACAACCAGAAGCATTCCAGCTTCTGAGAAGAACAAAGGTGAGATGCCACCTTCTGAGTCAGATGAAGAGCATGTGTTGCTCAAGCTCCGTCCAAAGTTGCCACTCCACAATGATGCTCATCCTCAAGCTGAGGACATGAAGGCAAGGAAGGACAAAGGTCTCAGGCTATGGAGACAGTCTGATCCATATGCCGTAAGAAGAAGGACTGCTGTGGACCCCAGATTCCACACCAGAGAGCAGCAGGATTTCTATGAGACCGTGCTAATGGATAAGAAGCCCATTGTTGCTGACACCAGGTATGTTGACTGGGAGTACATTGACAGTGAAGAGCACCGGGACTTCTTTCCCCATGTGCATGAGAGCTTTACTGCATGTGGAGTTGCTGATTTTGTGGGTCAAGAACTGACAGCATGGAATGACGAGATGATCATGCAGTTCTATGCCACAGCCCACTTCTATCCTGATGGCAAGATCACCTGGATGACTGAAGGTCAACGGTTTTCTTCAACTGTTGCAGAATGGGCAGAACTTCTGAACGCTCCTGTGCAGAGAGAGGACGACATTGATGTCTATGGGATTCCTAAGAAGAGTCATGATTCTATGAAGAATATGTACAAGGAGATCCCAGCTGCTGATTTGGAGGGATGGAAGCTCGGCTCAGTGTATTATCTCCAGGCAGGTCTGACCACTACTAACACTATTCTGAGGCATACTTTGATGCCTAAGTCAGGTGACCACCGGATGATACGAGGCTATTCTATCAACATGCTGCACATTCTCGATGAGAAGGCACCTTTTAAGGTGATGGACTTGATGGTAGAAACCATTAAGAGGACTGCAGCTGACCAGAAGAGGTCGTGTGGGTTTGCTCCGCAGATACAGATGCTTATCAACGCCAAGTTTGGCACGGGCAAATTCATGTTGGATAGGAAGCACTTGCCTCTGCAGCCAGAGCATGAGGACAACGTAGTTGTGATGGATGAAGAGGATCCCACCTCAGTTGAAGGGCAAGCCAAGATCGAAGCTGCAAAGAAAGCCAAAGCTGACAAAGAGGCAGCAGCAGCAGCAGCTAAGCCAAAGAGCTTTGGAGAACAGATTCTTGAAGCAACCCAGAGAATTGAACAACGCCTGGCCAGCATTGAGCAATCTCAGGAGAGCCTTGAGAGGATTGTCGAGGACAAGATCCACGCTCTAGACGTGAAGCTGACTGAGATTCAGGTGTCTGTCAACAAGCTTGAGGCAGACATGGAGGAGACTAGGCAGGAGAGAGCAGAGCTTATGCAGGATGATCTAGTCCAGGACTCTCATCGCCAGACTGCTCCGGTTCCCAGAGGATCCAGATCTGCAGCTATCCCAGTGACAGACTCCAGGGCTACCACTTCAGCACCAGCTACAGCTCCAGCAGTTCCTACAGCTCCAGCATCCACTCCTCCACCGTAGACATCAGCAGAGGTCTTCGCAGATGCAGCTATCTCTACACCGACATCGACCTAGACGGGAGCCGCCAGCAGAGCCCGCAGTGACGTTTAGCTCTATACCTTTTCGAACTTTTTGGTAACTTGTTGCCAAAGGGGGAGAAATTGTTATAGATCATAGGGCTTCGAGAGAGAGAGAGTGCTCTTTCGTCTTTTCGTTCTTTTGCCGGTTTTCCTTGAGATACATTGATTTCTTTTGGTTCCAGATACTTTATGTGTGCTTGCTACTACGTTTGATGCTACCTTAATGAGTGCTTAGTCATACTATGCTTTAATGTGTGCTTATTGCTTATCCTATGATATTCCTTATTGTATGGCTATTTACTCTTGTCTTGGTGATTAAGTGCATGTTATTCATTCTTATCATTTTGTGCGCTCCACCAAGATGTATGTGACATGGAAGAGTGACCCATAATCCTAATCGATTGTGCATTTGCATTCAAACGCAAATTTTAAATAATGCACAAATTTAGGGGGAGCTCTTGTTTATCACATACTTCTCAAAGCGACGATATTATTCATTGATTATATCTTTTGTCGAAGCTTTGATCTATATGTTGTCATCAATTACCAAAAAGGGGGAGATTGAAAGTGCAACTAATCCCCGGGTGGTTTTGGTAATTAATAACAACATATATATCATTGAACTAATATTATCTTGAGAATCATTTCAGAGAAGTTCGATGATATGGGTATGGAAATGTCTGAAGAAGTGGACCCCTCAAAATGCTAAGACAAGCATTGGCAAAAGCTCAAGACTCCATTTTTGGTTTAGTGATCAAAGATCACATTGAGTCCATAGGAAAAGCCAATCTATTAAAAGGGGATGAGGTTGTGTTAATGTTCTTGTTGCTCAAGTGCTTGGTGATCTAACTCCCTCAACTATCAGCACTATTCACTACTTAACACAAACCCTAACATCTCGGTCACACCGATTTCTCCAACTCAGTCCCACCGAGATGAACCTCTTCAGTTGTTTCTCCAAACCCTAGCTTCTCGGTCAAACCGATTCTGAGTTTCGGTCTCACCGAAAAAGGGCTGCCAACCTTCTGTGATCAGTTGACATCAATTCGGAATATCCGAGTTTATATTTTCGGTCTCACCGAGATGGCAAACCCTAACCTTTGACTCACTTCGGTCTCACCGAGATGGTATTTTCGGTCCCACCGAAAATCCCAACGTTCACTATATTTGAACTTTCGGTCTGACCGAGTTTTCACTTCGGTCTGACCGAGATTGGTCAAATGTGTGTGTAACGGTTGGATTTTGTGTGGAGGCTATATATACCCCTCCACCCCCTCCTCATTCGTGAGGAGAGCCATCAGAAAGTACCACCATTCCTACCATACACTTTCTGAGAAGTGAACCACCTACCCTTGTGTTGAGATCAAGCCATTCCATTCCTACCATATGAAACTTGATCTCTAGCCTTCCCAAGTTGCTTTACACTCAAATCTTTCTTCCACCACAGCCATATCAGTGAGGAGAGTTGAGTGTTGGGGAGTTTATCACCTGAAGCACAAGAGCAAGGAGTTCATCATCATCAACACCGTCTATTACCTTTTGGGGGGTGGTGCCTCCTAGATTGGTTAGGTGTCGCTTGGGAGCCTCCGTCTTGATGATGTGGAGTTGAACCAAGAAGTTTGTAAGGGCAAGGAGATCGCCTACTTCGTGAAGATCTACCCCGAGTAAGGCTAGTCCTCCGTGGGCGTAGGCCGTGATGGAATAGACAAGGTTGCTTCTTCGTGGACCCTTCGTGGGTGGAGCCCTCCGTGGACTCGCGCAGCCGTTACCCTCCGTGGGTTGAAGTCTCCATCAACGTGGATGTACGATAGCACCACCTATCGGAACCACGACAAAAATCTCCGTGTCACCAAACTGCGTTTGATCTTCTCCACCTCTCTTTTACATGTGCAATTTACTTTCCGCTGCATATACTCTAGAATTGCATGTGTAGGGTGTTACTTGAATTGATCTTGTTTGTGAAACTGCCAAAAACTTTGCATGATCTAAAGGCAGATTTTTTATATTGTCAAGTAGTCTAATCACCCCCCCCCCCTCTAGACCTACTTCGATCCTACAAATGGGCTAGACACGAACTTGTGCACCAACCTATAAGAGTAAACATGTCGTCTCTGAATCCCAACTTCCTATGTGTGGAGTATCCAATATGATGCAACTATGCAAATGGCACGATGCTATTGCTAACAAGCTCTTTTTGTTTCTTCTCTTTTTTTCTATGCTTGATGCTTGAGCCAAGTATGATACTAGACAAGTATGTAAGATATGCATGGGAGGGACTACTGGCACAATGATGATTGCACACTAAATGTAGCTATGCGGAATAGGCGTATCACTAAGGTGCACAAAGAATGTGGCCCGACAATTCTCCACTTGCTAGTCTCAATAAGTAAGCAACGCAAAATGGCTCGGGGTTATCAAGTGCAATGGCAAGGTAAAAGACAATATGTTGTCGATGTTACTGTCCTTGCTTACGGTTGGCGATGTCGATTCCGGGTTGATGGCGGTGATGCCGAAGTCACACCGTTCCTAAGTAGCCGAAACACCTTAGGAAACGGAAACCGCAACACAAAATCGGTAAAAAAATTATGGAAGAAAATGGTGGTGGTAATGATCTAAGAAGATTTGGGATGTCAAGAGCTACAAAAACATCTAAAGAACACAAAAAATGGATTTTGGGAGCGGAAGTTATGGCCGAAACGGTGATGTAGTGGGGCTGATTTCGGGGGGTGCGTCACCCGGGGGTGGTGGGTGCGGGTACCCGGGGTGGTCAGGGCAAAAAGGCCGGGGGTATGGATACCCGGGGGTACGAGGTGCGGGTGCCCAGGGGTGTCGGGTTTGGTTTTTTTTTTGGAAAATGCAAGAATTTCATGGATTTCGTGGTGGGGAGGGTGGGGATGGATGGGGGGAGGCTAGATCCACTTGCCAAACAACAAATCCATGGACCAAAACAACAAAATCTCACAGGATCTAACAAATTAGGAAGAAAAAAAATTGGGCTATTTTCTGTGGGGATTTTTGAACTAGGAAGAAATACAACAAAATCAAGCTAGCAAATGGGGGATGGGACTCCAAGATGTGAATCAACCTTGCTCATGATACCAAGATGTTTTAGGGTGGAACCCTAGGGGAGATCTTTTCTCACTTGGAGGGGAGAAAGGAGCAAGAACACAAGAACACAAGAGAAATCGCTCAAACAAAACCACAATCACACATCCACTAGAGTAACATACATGAGATCCACAAGAATACAAGATCAATCCAAGGAAACAAGCACTAGGTAGACTTCTTCCCACTCCTAGAGGAGATGAGGTCTTGATGATGATCTACGCCCTTGGGAGGTCTTGAAATCCACAGGGATTCTTCCCAAGAGGGAGTCTTGATCTCCAAGAGGAGGGGATACAAGGAGCAAAGCTCTCAATGTCTATCAAATACTTTGCTAACCTCCCAAATGAGATAGGAGAAGAGTATATAAAGGTTAGGGGCGATTGGGGAAGGTAGGGATATAAAAGTCTAAAATAACCCTGAAAACGAAAACACGTCGAGACAGGCTGGGCACCAGGGGTCAGAGCGTCCGGGCACCCGGGGTGGCGCTAGAGAGTGGCCGGGCACCCGGGGCCAAAAGGTCGGGCACCCGGGGCGGGACTGGGCCGGCGCTGGAGGTGGCCCGGGCACCCGGTGCCAAGGGGACGGGCACCTGGTGCAGGACTAGGTTGGCGCTGGGGGTGGCCCGGGCACCCGGTGCGTGGCTGGGTCGGCGCTGAGGGATGGCCCGGGCACTCAGAGCGAAGGGGCCGGGCACCCGGGTGGGGCTGGGCTGGTGCTGTAGGGCCTCGGGCACCCGGGGCTCAACTGGTCGGGCACCCAGGGCTGGCTACAGGCGACGCCCAGGCTGCGGCCGCGCACCCGGGGCCGAAGAGTCTGGGCACCCGGGGTGTCCAGAGTTCCTCCTCTCTCGTCCTTCTCGTTCCTCTCTTCCTCCTCTTCTTCTCCCAAGCATGCTTGCGTCTCGTTCGTGCCTCTTCATGGTCTTCTTCTTGATACCTAAGAATGCACAACATATCCTTGTGAGGTAGAACCCAATTCTCATGCAAATCTGAACGAAACTCAAAGAGGAAAGAATTCACCACGTTCTTTATGGCGCATGCACGTGCTCTAGTCATTGGTCCCTTGGGTCCTTGTGGCGGTGACGGAGTTTCTATGGGGACGATGGAGGGATGTTCCGCATCAAACGGCGTCCTCCATTAATCCGAAGGCGCCGGACACGCTCGAGGAAGCACTGCAAGGTGCTACCATCATGGCGGAACACCGCACCCTAATGGGTGCGGTTATGGGAAGATTCAGTCTGCCAAAAGCGGACTAAATGAGCCTTCAACGGCCTGCTGACAGGCTTTGAGGTATGCAATGTAATATTCTAAACGAAATTTACATTTTATTTGTATTGGATAATAAATGTGTACGGACGCTAGCCCTTGATTTTTTGTTCGATTCTGAAAGGAATCGAACGGAGGATCCGCATAGTATTTGCTAATACCACATACTGTGCCATTTACTTGAGCAGGCTTCCCTGTTAGCGACATCCGTACAGGCCGCAGAGGTTTCCGAGCTCAATCAGCAACTTCAAAAAGCTGACGAGGAACTCGACCGCATTAACAAGCTGTTTGATGAAATGCAAGATATGCGGACTTTGAAAATTATTGCGTCAAAAAGACGATATGTCTTTATTTTAAGAGTATAAACTCATTGTGTGTTGTGATTATGTCATAGTTGGCGCAGCCGAGGTCGAGACCCTCAAGGGCGCCCTTTCTCAGGCCAAGAAGGAGGCCGAGACGAACAAGGCAGCCGCTGACAAAGCGGCTGCCGAGCTGGAGGCTGAACATGCCTCCCGCTGTCAACATGAGTCTCAGGTGGCCGAAGTCGAACAAGAGCTGTGAGACGCCATTCGCAAATGCGAGGAGCTGGAGCAGAATACTTCGTACAAAACATCTGACTCAATAAGGCTCTCAATGTTGCCAAGGAGGCGCGGAGCGAGTCCCGGAGTGCTCGGGAGGAGATCAAATAGGCGCAACAGATAGCGGCTAGTAAGACCTTTCTTTTGTAGATTATCTTTGGAGGTCAGAAGTATGTGTCTCTGACGCGATTGTGGAGTTCTCCAGGCATGTTTGCGGATCTCCCAAAGAGTATTGCCGACGCCGCCCAATTCTTTAGAGCCCGGGAGGGGAACACAACGGAGAAGCTGTTCTGGTCGCAATTCCTTGCACCAGAACATCCAGTGCCTCTGAATGACCAGTTGAAGCAGCTGGTCGAGCTGCATAACATGGCGGGTGCAGCCATGAAGGACTTAATAGTACGGTTCTGGCCCGCCAAGCCAATCCCTAGTAGATACGTTGGATTGGTGAAGTGGCTCGTCGATACAAGGCCGCGGGTCGACACTGTGAAGCGTTTGGCCTGTATAGAGGGTGCTCGGATGCCCTTTGGCCACGTCAAGATGCACTGGGCGAAGATGAAGGCCACCGAAGTGGCGACTGCCGGACTGCCCGAGGGCAAGGATCATCAGAGGTCGGAGAGGTACTTCGATGACGTCCTAGAAGGAGCCCGCATTGTAGAGGGACAATGCTCAAAGGACGTGGCTTTTGATTAAGTGTATTCTGGTTGTAAAGACTATGCTTATGAACCGATATGTATATATTTTTGTGCCTTATATTTCAAGCGACTTTTCCTCCTGTGCGGCTGTTTATTGTTTATATCTGAAAGTTTCCAGTCGTCGGCTTCAGCCCCCATGTAGATGCTACAGGGTTGTTCGGCATGACGCGTGACTACGCTTTACCCAACATCTTGGTCCGTAAAGGAGGTGTTCGCGAAGTGAACCAGGCAATCAGACTAGGCGGCTTTATTTCTTTCACTTAGCCATAGGAGTTTGACTGTGGGGCTAAGTACTAGCCCCTTGTGCGTGTGCGGCTATCCAGATTATGGTGCCCATTCTACGCGGCAAGGCGAAGACCAGCCCCTCATGTAGCACGGAGTAGATCGCTAACGATATGTAGTATAATACTAAGTCACCGAATCACCGACCAGCTCTCAATTATCATGACAGTCAGTTTTCGACTTTATCTACTGAGGTAGTTGACCGGCTGAACCAGAAATACAATTGCAGTAGTTCTCCCTTTACTACCTTAACCGAACAATGCAGAACGTAAGGTGGTAAGCACAGCAGCCGGGCAACCCAACTATAGACCCAAGACATGATTCGGAGTCTATGCATATAACGCAATATTCGGGATGCCGAACAGTTCCCTATAGGCCCAGGCGTTAAATCCGGGTTGAAGCACATGTGGCAATCTAAGGCAGGGAGAGAACACATATGGTAATGTAAAATAAACTCCAAACAACTTGGAACCAAACTGCTTCTTTTATACCCTGATTAATATGGCAAGCCATGTGGTTAAAGATAATGCCAACAACGTCTTGGACATCTTACATGTCAAAATAGAAAAATAATAAAGGGAAAGGTTTACGCAAAGCCTAAGATTACTGATAAGGAAAAACTCCCAATGAAGCTCTGATGCACGTCTGCGTCATTTCTCCTTTGTGACACATCCTTAAAGGAGAGGGGTCTGATGGCCGCCTGTGAAAAAGGAAGAGGAAATCTGGAAAAGAATTCCCTGCACAACCATAGATAATGTGGGTTCTTTGATGAACCTGTAATGAAAATATGTTTAGAGTCCGAATAGGGTCGAGCCGTACTATGGACTGTTTTTCCGCAGTGTGCCGCCGGCGCTGCCCAAGGTATTTTAAGGGCGTAGTTGTGTACACGAGGTACGTATGCCACAACCTTGTAGAGCAGTCGGTGGAGGCGTAGCTGCTAATCAAGCTCAGGTTCGTCTGGGATGCCGCATTGTAGTGCGGGTCGGACACGTTTAGCAGTGTCTCTGGTCTTGACGACCGATGAATTATTTGGTTTGAATAGGCCGCTTTGAACTTCGGCTGCCAGGGCCGCGGTATCCTCCTCTGTACAGAGGGAGCGCTCCATATTCCCATTGACTGTGATGACGCCGTGAGGCCCAGGCATTTTAAGCTTGAGGTAAGCATAGTGCGGGACTGCATTAGAGCGGGCGAAGGCAGTTCTTCCGAGCAGTGCATGACACCCACTGCGGAAGGGAGCGGCGTCGAAGATTAACTCTTCACTTCAAAAACTATCTGGAGAGCCGAATACCACTTCTAGTGTTAATGAGCCCGTGTAGCATGCCTCCACGCCGGGTATCACTCCTTTAAAGGTAGTGCTGCTAGGCTTGATTCTTGATGGGTCTATCCCCATCTTGCAGACAGTGTCTTGATTTATCAAGTTGAGACTACTGTCGCCGTCCATAAGGACTCGAATAATATGGTATCCATCAATTACAGGATCGAGTACTAGGGCCGCCGAACCTCCATGACGGATAATAGTTGGGTGATCCCTACGATCGAAGATGATCGGACACGCCGACCATGGGTTGAACTCGGCGGCGACGGGCCCTACGGCGTAAACGTCCCTTAGTGCGCGCTTGCGCTGCCTCTTGGGGATATGGGTGGCATAAATCATATTCACTGTTTTAACCTCAGGGGAAATTGCTTCTATCCCCCAGTATTCGGTGGGCAAGGATCATCTTTGTCCTCGCTTTGAGGCCTTTTCCCCTTGTGTTCGGCATATAACTTGTCGGCCTGCTTGAAGACGCAACAATTTCTGTTGGTGTGGTTTGCAGGCTTGTCAGGGGTACCATGAATCTGGCAAGGTCTCTCTAATATCGTGTCTAGGCTAGATGGACCATCCCTGTTGCCTTTGAATGGCTTCTTCTGTTGACCGGACCTGGAGCCACTGAATCCGTCGTTTACTACTGTATCGTCTGTTTCTCTGTTATTGTTCCGACGCTTATTTTTATTGCATAGTTGCTTGCTGTTGCCATCCCTAACTTCGAAGGTGCCAGGGTCGCTGGAACGGTTGCTTCTACGAGCTAACCAGTTGTCCTCACCGGCGCAAAAGTGGGTCATAAGTGTAGTAATGGATGCCATTGTCTTTGGCTTCTCCAAGCCGAGGTGTCGTGTGACCCATTCACGAACGCTGTGTTTAAATGCCACTAAGGCTTCGGCATCCGGACAGTCGATGATTTGGTTCTTTTTTGTTAGGAACCCTTTCCAAAGTTTGTGGGCTGACTCCCAAGATTGCTGGATTATGTGACTTAAATCATTAGCATACGGTGGCCGGACATAAGTCCCCTGGAATTTAGCCTGGAAAACATCCTCTAAATCTTCCCAGGTTCCAATGGAGTTCTCTGGGAGGCTGTTCAACTAGTGTCGTGTTGGCCCCTTCAGCTTTAGAGGGAGGTATTTGATGGCATGGAGGTCATCTCGACGAGCCATATGGATGTGGAGAATAAAGTCTTCAATCCATATAGCAGGATCCGTCATTCCATCATACGCCTCGATGTTTACGGGTTTAAACCCTTCCGGAAATTGGTGATCCATCACCTTATCGGTAATGCATAGAGGGTGCGTAGAGCCCCTGTATCGTGCGACATCGTGGCGTAGTTCAGAGGGCATCTGTGTTCGGTGTTGGCTTCGAACTTGATTATATCTGGTATGCTTGGCTTGATAGCCACCATCCCGTGTGGGGGCACGTTCTCTTGATCCATAGATCGATCTGGCCTAACCGGCTTTTTTGTTCAGAACCTGACGTAGGTCGTACTTGTGGCCCTAAGCCGTTGTTTCCTTTCCCTTACGGTTGGGACGTGTGGGTTGATATACGGCATTGCTAGCCACTTTGTCCCGTCCACGAGGTGGTCGGTCCGGTTGATCGGCCCGATCGTGCTTCGACGGAATTGGCGCAAGGGCCTCGTCGCCGAATTGTGGTAGCAACTTGTGCTTGGGATAGCTCTTTGTTTGGCGCTCACGGCCGTATCTCTCTTCAGCGTCTAGCACTTCATTCCATATGTCGTTGAGCGTGTCATGTTCGGCTTTAAGCCACTGCTACTACTGCTTTTTCAGGCTCCTTGCTGTGGCAATAAGCCGTCGCTGAAAGCGTTCTTGTTCAATGGGTTCCTATGGGACGATGAATTCCTCATCTCCCAGGCTGGCATCCGCTTCGGTGATAGGTAGGTACTTACTGTCTTCGGAATCATTGTGATCGGTTAGTTGTTCAGGAATGCATTGGCCATCCTCCCGCTCGTCATGCTCCAACGCTGGCTCTACAAGGTCTTTGGCATCCTTCAGAGCCTCATTGTCTCCGGTGCCGATATTACTTTCCCTTTCTCGACGCGGTCGTGAGCGGCGCCGCTGACGCTGGCGCTTAGGAGGTTCATCGACGGGCTTATCCTCTTCGGGATCTTTGTCGCCATCATCATCCTTCTCCTGGGATGTGTTCACCATGTATACGTCATAGGTAGAAGTGGTTGTCCATCGCCGGGTGATGGGCGGGTCTTGACCTAGATCAGCCTCGACGTCGTGGTCCATGTCGTCGTAGTCTTCGGAAGCATAGTCTAGTACGTTGCTTAAGTCTTCGACCGTGGCTACCAAGTGGGTGATGGGTGCAAAGCAAAATTCCCTGATCTCAGCCCCTGGTTTTAACTGGGGATAGTTCGGCAGCGAATCCTCCGTAATGTCGAGAGATTGCAGTAAGTCCAGCGCCTCCTTTAAGAGCGAGAGCTGGATAGGAGTTTGGGGGTCTGATGATAGATCTGAGATGTCTTCATCGTGTAGGCAGGGAGCGACAGCCGAGGGCGCGAATCCTTCGAAGATAAAATCTCCTCGGATGTCGGCAATGTAATTCATACTTCCAAAATTGATCTGATGACCAAGGGCGTAGATGTCAACCTTCTCAAGGTGGCCATCCAAGTTGGCACGTAGCACGAAGCCGCCAAACACGAAAAGCTGACCGAGGAGGAAGACCTTCCCGGGGGTGACTCCATCACTGATGAAGAAGCGAGCCATCAATCCTTCTGTCGACGACACAGCAGAACTCTCAATGAAAGCACCAATGTCAGTGTCAAAACTGGCGGATCTCGAGTAGGGGGGCCCAAATTGTGTGTCTGAGGATCGATGGCAACAGGGGGAAACAAGGACACGATGTTTACCCAGGTTTAGGCCCTCTTAATGGAGATAATACCCTACTTCCTGCTAGATTGATCTTGATGAATATGAAGGTTACAAGAGTTGATCTACCTTGAGATCGTAATGGCTAAACCCTAGAAGTATAGCCTATGATAATTGTCATTGTCCCTATGGACTAAACCCTTCGGTTTATATATGCACCAGAGGGAGTACATAATCATCTTGCAGAGGAAGGAAATGTTGCACCTGGACTTTAAACTTGCCATTCTACACATATAGGAGCCCTACTGGATACGAGGGTTAATCTTCCATGGTGATCTTCACCGCCCACCAGTCTGGCCCATAACGAGTAATCTGGCCACCCGAGGACCCCTTAATACAGGACTCCCTCAACCACTCCCTTTGTAGTAGAAGCACTCAGTTTCGGGCTTAGGTCTAGCTTTGGATTTCTTCACAGGAGAGGCAACTTGTTTCTCATTCTTCTTGAAGTTCCCTTTCTTTCGTTTGCCCTTTTTCTTGAAACTAGTGGTCTTGGTAACCATCAACACTTGATGCTCCTTCTTGATTTCTACCTCCGCCGATTTCAGCATCGCGAAGAGCTCGGGAATTTTCTTATCCATTCCTTGCATATTATAGTACATCACGAAGCCTTTGTAGCTTGGTGGCAGTGATTGAAGAACTCTGTCAATAACACTCTCGGGTGGAAGATCAATTCCCAGCTGAGTCAAGTGGTTATGATACCCAGACATTTTGAGTATGTGTTCACTTATAGAACTATTCTTCTCCATCTTGCAGATATAGAACTTGTTGGAGACTTCATATCTCTCAACCCAGGCACTAGCTTGAAATATCAATTTCAGCTCCTGGAACATCTCATATGCTCCATGACATTCAAAACATCTTTGAAGTCATGGTTCTAAGCCGTAAAGCATGGCACATTGAACTATAGAATAGTCATCAGATCGAGCTTGCCATACGTTCATAGCATATGCTTCAGCTCCTACAGCAGGTGCGTCACCTAGCGGTGCATCAACGACATAATTCTTTTGTGCAGCAATGAGGATAATCTTGAACTTACGGACCCAGTCCATGTAGTTGCTACCATCATCTTTCAACTTAGCTTTCTCTAGGAACACATTAAATTTCAAAGGAACGGTAGCACGGGCCATTGATCTACAACATAGACATGGAAATACTATCAGGACTAAGTTCATGATAAATTAAGTTCAATTAATCAAATTACTAATGAACTCCCACTTAAATTAACATCCCTCAAGTTATCTAAGTGATAAATGCTTCAAATCAACTAACCCATGTCCGATCATCATGTGAGATGGGGTAATCATCAATAGTGAACATCTCTATGTTGATCATATCTACTATATGACTCACGTTCGACCTTTCGGTCCCTAGTGTTCCAAGACCATGTCTGTAGACTCGTCAAGTTCAACCCAAGTGTTCTGCATGTGTAAAACTGTCTTACGCATTTTGTATGTGAACATAGATTCTATCACACCTGATCATCATGAGGTGCTTCGAAACGACGAAATTTATCAATGGTGCATACTCGGGGAGAACACTATTATCTTGAAATTTAAAGAAGGGATCATCTTATAATCCTACCGCCGTTCTAAGCAAAATAAGATGCATAAAGGATAAACATCACATGCAATCAGAATATGTGACATGATATGGCCATCACCATCTTGTGCTTTTGATCTCCATCTCCAAAGCATCGTTATGATCTCCATCGTCACTGTCTCGACACCATGATCTCCATCATTGTGTCGTGGTCGTCTCACCAACTATTGGTTCCACGACTATTGCTAACTCATAGCGATAAAGTAAAGCAATTACATGACGCTTGCATTTCATACAATAATTAAGAGACAACCATAAGGCTCCTGCATGTTGTCGATATCACAAAACTTGATCATCTTATGCAATAACGTATAACTCATCACGTCTTGATCATATCGCATCACAACATGCCCTGCAAAAACAAGTTAGATGTCCTCTACTTTGTTGTTGCAAGTTTTACGTGGCTGCTACGGACTTCTAGCAAGTACTGTTCTTACCTACGGCACAAAACCACAACGGTGATTTATCAAGTTTGTTGTTTTAACCTTCAACAAGGACTAGCCATAGTCAAATTTCATTCAACTAAATGTGGTGAAACAAACACCCGCCAACCACCTTTATGCAAAACAAGTTGCATGTTTGTCGGTGGGACCAATCTCATGTACGTGGACATATAAGGTTGGCCTGGGCCGCTTCATCTTACAATATCGCCAAATCAAAATAAGACATTGGTGTAACGCCCAAGATGCGGCTATATCTCCTGAGTGTCGAGGCATTACTTAGAGGCATAACCGCATTTTGGTATGATCGCAAGAAGGGTCATCTTCACACATTCCCATGTAAATGAACAAGGAAGTAAATAGTTGGCTTACAATCGCCACGTCACACAATGATCAAATTATTCATACAACATTCAGAGTACACACAAGGTCTGACTATGGATGGATCCAAATGAAAAGAAGATAACCACCCAACTATGTCCGGTCGGCCCTAGTAGGAATCACTACTGATCATTGGGGTATGTCAAATACATACGCCCAAGCTCTGCATCGAACTCCCATTGGAGCTCCTGGCCATCGCCTGCATCGAACTCAGTTGTACCTGCACCTGTTTGTGTAGTAAATCATGAGTCACGAGGACTCAGCAATCTTGTTCCCGGGTATCAAAACTACCAAAGCTTTTAGGTCTGGAGAAGGTATAAAGTGGGGTTGCAGCAAGCGCTAAGCATACATGTGGTGGCTAGCTTACGAACTTTCAGAGTGAGTTGAGAAGCTATGCCAATGATCGTAAACTAGTCATGATCACTAGATGATCCTATCTACCTACGAGTCATTCATAACCCAGACGTGTTCTCTTCCCGAACTCCCTCGAAAGAGACCATCATGACTACTCACACAGGTAGTGTATTTTATTTGAGTTCTTGTGTCAAGTTATCTACAACCGGATATTAACAAACTCCAATCTGCCACATAACTACGGACACGGCTTTTGAAAGATCATAACCCTGCAGGGGTGTCCCAACTTAGCCCATCACAAGCTCTCATGATCAGCAGAGGTAAAACCTCTTATCTTAGGGACAACCCGATCAGACTCGGAATCCCGGTGCACAAGATATTTCGACAATGGTAAAACAAGTACAACAAGACCTCCCGACGTGCTGACACCCCAATAGGAGCCACGCGTATCTCATCTCAAGCCACGATCGGATGGGACAAGCTACGGGTGAATACCAAATACCTCGGGTTTCCCCGAGGCGGCCCTGCAGGCTGCTCAGTTTGGACCAATAGTCATGAGGAGCACTGGCCCGGGTTGTAAATTAAGTCCTACGGAGCTAGCCGGTCTCTATGAAAGTTTTAGTTATTAGGCAAATGGTAAAACCAATGTTGGGCCTTGCTGGAGGAGTTTTATTCAAAGCGAACTATCAAGGGGGGCCCATAAACCCCAACCGCATTAGGAATGCAAAATCAAGGAACATAACACCGGTTTATCGGTTCTTAAGGCGGCATGAGTGGAACAAAACACCGAGCAAAAGGCCAAGCCTTCCACCCATTTCCAAGTATATAGGTGCATTAACTTAAATAAGAGACATTGTGATATTCCCAAAATATCCAAGTTCCGACATGGAGCAATCTCCAACTTCACCTGCAACTAACAACGCTATAAGAGGGGGCTGAGCAAAAGCGTATCTTAGCCAATCAACGGTTTGCTAGGAGGGTGGTTAGAGGTTTCATGGCAATGTAGGAGGCTGACGAGCAAATAGATAGGTAGCGTGACATAGTGATAGAGCGAGACAACTAGCAAAGCAAAGATAGAGGTGATATCAAGGAACGGTCATCTTGCTTGGGATCGCGCATGGAAGAAGAACGAGTCCATAAAGAAGACAAGTGGACATAGTCGGACGAATCCTCACAAACGCATCGTTACCGGAACTAAGAAGCCACTCCAGAAAGAAGCAAACAACAAGGTAAACACACAAGCATAAACATGGCATGATGCACAACCAAGTATTATGCATGTCCGGTTTAAATATGCATAGCATGGCAAAGTGCATCAAACAACACTACAATTTAAGTGGGGCTCAATATGCATCGAGTTGCATATTGACAAAACACCACATTCAATTATTTAGTTCGTTTTCATTTATATACACAACAAGTTTAGATGGTCTTAACATGGCAAGGGCTAACATGGCAAGAGGTGAAGCATAATAAAACTACACTATCTAAGCAATTTAAATGGGGCCGAAAACAACAAACAACAATTCCGGAATCCCCACATGTCATTTAGCAATTTTAAGGCAAACAACATTTTTAAACAGTTAAATGTTGTTCTCATGATGCGAATGACATGTACAAGTTTTATGCATTTTTAGTCGAAAGTTGACATGAAGAAGATAAGGAGCATTTTGTCACCGTGGTGGAAGGGAAGGAGTGCCACGGCGGTGAATTCAAAAATGATGCCACAGCAACATATCGGTTCCGACAACTCGTTGAGATGCCGGTGCAAAAATGGGCGGCGTGAGCGTGTCATGCAAGATGGTGGGGTGATTGATGACCCACAAGTGTAGGGGATCTATCGTAGTCCTTTCGATAAGTAAGAGTGTAGAACCCAACGAGGAGCAGAAGAAAATGATAGGCAGTTTTCAGTAAGGTATTTTCTGCAAGCAATGAAATTATCGATGACAGATAGTTTCGTGATAAGGTAAATGGTAACAAGTAACAAATAGTAAAAGTAAATAGGTGCATCAAGATGGCCCAATCCTTTTTATAGAATAGGACAAGCCTGGACAAACTCTTGTATGAAGGAAAACTCTCCCGAGGACACATGGGAATTATCGTCAAGCTAGTTTTCATCATGTTCATATGATTTGCGTTCGTTACTTTGATAATTTGGTATGTGGGTGGACCGGTGCTTGGGTGCTGCCCTTACTTGGACAAGCATCCCACTTATGATTAACCTCTATTGCAAGCATCTGCGACTACAAAAGAAGTATTAAGGTAAACCTAACCATAGCATGAAACATATGGATCCAAATCAGCCCCTTACGAAGCAACGCATAAACTAGGGTTTAAGCTTCTGTCACTCTAGCAAACCATCATCTACTTATTACTTCCCAATGCCTTCCTCTAGGCCCAAACAATGGTGAAGTTTCATGTAGTCGATGTTCACATGACACCACTAGAGGAAAGACAACATACATCTCATCAAAATATCAAACGAATACCAAATTCACATGACTACTTATAGCAAGACTTCTCCCATGTCCTCAGGAACAAACGTAACTACTCACAAAGCATATTCATGTTCATAATCAGAGGGGTATTAATATGCATAATGGATCTGAACATATGATCTTCCACCAAGTAAACCAACTAGCATCAACTACAAGGGGTAATCAACACTACTAGCAACCCACACGTACCAATCTGAGGTTTTGATACAAAGATTGGATACAAGAGATGAACTAGTGTTTGAGAGGAGATGGTGCTGGTGAAGATGTTGATGAAGATAACCCTCCCCAAGACGGGAGAGTTGTTGGTGATGACGGTGGTGATGATTTCCCCCTCCCGGAGGGAAGTATCCCTGGCAGAACAGCTGTGACTGAGCCCTAGATTGGTTCCGCCAAGGTTCCGCCTCGAGACGGCGGCGCTTCGTCCCGAACCCCTCCTTATGATTTTTTCCAGGTCAAAGCACCTCATATAGCATAAGATGGGCATCGGGGGCTGCCAGGTGGCCCACGAGGCAGGGGCGAGCCCAGGGGGCGCCCCCTCCCTCGTGGACGGTGGGTGGCCCCCCTCATGTACTTCTTTTGCCGGATATTTTTTATATTTTCTGTAATGGGGTTTCGGGGAGTTTCGGGGCTTTTTGAGTTGTGCAGAATAGGTCTCCAATGTTTGCTCCTTTTCCAGCCCAGAATTCCAGCCGCCGGTATTCTCCCTCATCATGTAAACCTTGTAAAATAAGAGAGAAAAGGCATAAGTATTGTGACATAATGTGTAATAACAGCCCATAATGCAATAAATATCAACATAAAAGCATGATGCAAAATGGACGTATCAACTCCCCCAAGCTTAGACATCGCTTATCCTCAAGCGAAAGCCGACATCGAAAAATATGTCCACATGTTTAGAGATAGAGGTGTCGATAAAATAAAATACGGACATGAGGGCATCATGATCATTCTTATAACAGCAACATATATATATATATATATATATATATATATATATATATATATATATATATATATATATTGTCATATGATTTCTTATGATAGAGTAACAATCCATTCACAATGTCAAGTATGAATCAGAAACTTCATTGGAAACTAAAAAACTATGATATCGGTCATTGAAGCAATTGTAATTTATCGTAACATCGGAAAGAGTCAATATAAGAGCCTTTCAGCAAATTCACATACTCAACTATCATTTAGTCTTTCAAAATTTCTAACACTCACGCAATACTTATGGTTATGGAGTTTTAATCGGACACAGAGAAAGATAGGGGCTTATAGTATTGCCTCCCAATCTTTTACCTCAAGGGTAATGTCAACAGTAATAGATCATGATAACTTACATCCAAGTGGGTATATATGTCAGGATCTTTCCAACACAATGTGCTTGCCAAAGGATAAAATGTAAAAAGGAAAGGTGAAGATCACCATGACCCTTATAAGGTAAGAATAATAGATAGGCCCTTCGCAGAGGGAAGCAGAGGTTGTCATGTGCTTTTATGGTTAGATGTACAAAATCTTAGCGCAAAAGAACATCACTTTATATTGCCGCTTGTGATATGGACCTTTATTATGCTGTCTGTCGCTTTTATTGCTTCCATATCACATGATCGTATAAAGTTTATTTTCTCCACACTAATAGATCATACATATTTTAGAGAGTTGCAACAATGACAACTTACTTGAAGGATCTTACTCAATCCATAGGTAGGTATGGTGGGCTCTTATGGCAAAACTGGATTTAAGGATGTATGGAAGCACAAGTAGTATCTCTACTTGGTGCAAGGAGTTTTGGCTAGCATGAGGGGGAAAGGCAAGCTCGACATGTTGGATGATCCATGACAATATACTTTATTTCGGATATAAGAAGACATAACCCATTACATTATCTTCCTTGTCCAACATCAACTCTTTAGCATGTCATATTTTAATGACTGCTCACAATCATAAAAGATGTCCAAGATAGTATATTTGTATGTGAAAACCTCTCTTTCATTATTACTTCCTATTGATTGCAACGATGACCAAAACTATGTTTGCCAACCCTCAACATTTTTTATTCATCATACTTTTTATATGTGAAGTCATTACTTTCCATAAGATCAATATGATCTCTTTGATACTTTTTATATTTTCGTTTGCCCTCTCATGATCATAGTGAGATAATCAAGCCCTTGACTCAAAACTAATCTTCATTATATATAGCTCACGGACTCGATTACAAAGATAAAGATCATAAAGCAAAGCTCACAACTAGATCATACTAAACTTTATTCTACTAGATCAGTGTATTACCAAAAAGATCGAACTAAGAAAAACGGTAAAGATAGAGTGTGATGGTGATACGATACCGGGGAACCTCCCCCAAGCTTGGCAGTTGCCAAGGGGAGTGCCCATACCCATGTGATTATGTCTCTTTCTTGGGAGGTGGTGATGATGGAGCTGGTGATGATGTAGGCTTCTTCCTTAATTTGCGCTTGAGGATAGAATTTTGCTCCCTTAGGTCATCGATCACCTCCTCAAGGCTTAATATCTTTTTGCATAGTTCCTGCTTGTTCTCCTGCAAGAGGCGAAAAGGGATAAACTCGATCTTAGGTTTCTTTGCTCTATCAGGGAGGCTTGACTTTTTGAACTCCACATGCATGTCCCCCGGTTGAGGTAATGGGACTTCATCTTCATCTAAGCTCGTCTCCTCCTTTCTCTTAGGATCATAGTCTTCTTCTGCCTCCGTGGTCCACCCACAACGATCCAAGTCCCCGTAGACCTTATAGTCTGCAAGGTAATCTACCACATAGCTTTCTCCCTCTGAATCCTGGGATGACATATTGCTCAAATCTGCGACAGAAACAACTCGAAACAAGAACAGAGGATTTTCACGTGATGCGGTAGTCAAAACCTTCGGGAGATTATATAATGATTTTTTACCGACTGAAAGAAGTAACATGCAAGAAGACGGAGTCCGGGAGGCACACGGGGTGCCCACGAGGTAGGGGGCGCGCCCTCCACCCTCGTGGACGCCTCGTGTCCTTCCCAGGCTGCTTCTTATTTTTTCTATTTTTCTAAATATTCCAAAACAGAGAAAAATTGCCATTAGAACTGTTTTGGAGTCGGTTTACTTACCGTACCACATACCTCTTCCTTTTCGGAGTCTGAATTGTTCTAGAAAGTCTCCCTTATGTATTCCTCCGGGGTTATGGTTTCACTAACATTGGTTTCAACATTTATAGGATTACCTAAGATATAATGTTTGATTCTTTGAGTGTTAACCACCTTCGGATTTGTGCCTTCGAAGTTGTTGATTTTTATGGCACTAGATCGATAGACCTCCTCGATAACGTAAGGATCTTCCCATTTAGAGAGATGTTTTCCTGCAAAAAATCTTAAACGGGAGTTGTATATCAAGACATAATCACCTACGTTAAACTCGTGCTTTTGTACCCTTTTGTCATGCCATCTTTTAACTTTTTCTTTAAACAGTTTGGCATTTTCGTAGGCACGGGTTCTCCATTCATCAAGCGAGCTAATGTCAAATTACCTCTTCTCACCGGCAAGTTTGAAATCATAATTGAGCTCTTTAATAGCCCAATATGCCTTATGTTCTAGTTTGAGAGGTAAGTGACATGCTTTTCCATAAACCATTTTATACAGAGACATACCCATGGGATTTTTGTATCCAGTTCTATAGGCCCATAATGCATCATCAAGTTTCTTGGACCAATTCTTTCTAGATCTATTAACAATCTTTTGCAAAATTAATTTCAGCTCTCTGTTACTTAGTTCTACTTGACCACTAGACTGCGGGTGGTATGGGGATGCAATTCTACGGTTAACATCATACTTAGCAAGCATTTTACGAAAATCACCATGAATAAAGTGTGAAACACCATCATTCATTAAGTATCTAGGGACTCCAAACCTCAAAAAAATAACTTCTTTGAGCATATTAATAGAGGTGTTGTGATCAGAACTACTAGTTGGAATACCTTCTACCCACTTTGTAACGTAATCAACAACAACTAAAATATGTGTATACCCATTAGAGGAAGGAAACGGTCCCATATAATCAAAGCCCCGGACATCAAATGGTTCAATAACAAGTGAATAATTCATAGGCATTTCTTGACGTCTACTAATATTACCAATTCTTTGACATTCATCACAAGATAAACAAACTTACGGGCATCCTTGAAGAGAGTAGGCCAATAAAAGCCAGATTGCAGTACCTTATGTGCAGTTCTATCTCGAGCATGGTGTCCTCCATAAGCCTGGGAGTGACACTTGCGTAGGATCTGTTCCTGTTCATGCTTAGGTACACAACGTCTAATAATACCATCTACTCCTTCTTTATAAAGGTGTGGGTCATCCCAGAAGTAATGTCTTAAATCATAGAAGAACTTTTTCTTTTGCTGGTATGTGAAACTAGGTGGTATAAATTTATCAACAATGTAATTAGCATAATCAGCATACCATGGAGCAGTACAAGAAGCATTTATGACAGCTAATTGTTCATCAGGAAAGCTATCATCAATAGGTAGTGGGTCATCAAGAATATTCTCTAACCTAGACGAGTTGTCTGCAACGGGGTTCTCAGCTCCCTTTCTATTAGTAATATGCAAATCAAATTCTTATAGCAGGAGAACCCATCTAATAAGTCTAGGTTTAGCATCTTTCTTTTCCATAAGATATTTAATAGCAGCATGATCAGTGTGAATAGTTACTTTAGAATCAACAATATAAGGTCTAAACTTATCACAAGCAAATACAACTGCTATAAATTCTTTTTCAGTAGTAGCATAATTTCTCTGGGCACTATCTAGAGTTTTACTAGCATATTGGATAACATTCAATTTCTTATCAACTCGTTGTCCTAGAACAGCACCTACAGCATAATCACTAGCATCGCACATAATTTCAAAGGGTAAATTCTAGTCAGGAGGCTGGACAATAGGTGCAGAGATCAATGCTTTCTTAAGTATTTCAAATGCTTCTACACAATCATCATCAAAGACAAAAGGAACATCTTTTTATAAGAGATTAGCCAGAGACCTAGAGATTTTGGAGAAATCCTTAATGAAACTCCTATAAAACCCGGCATGACCAAGGAAACTTCTTATACCTTTGATGTCCTTGGGACACGGCATCTTTTCAATAGCATCAACTTTAGCTTTATCGACTTCAATACCTCTTTCAGAAATTTTATGCCCCAAGACAATGCCTTCATTAACCATAAAGTGGCAATTTTCCCAATTCAAGACAAGATTAGTTTCTTCACATCTCTGCAAAACTCGATCAAGGTTGCTCAAGCAATCATCAAAAGAAGTTCCATAAACGGAAAAAATCATCCATGAAAACCTCAACAATCTTTTTACAAAAATCAGAGAATATAGCCAGCATGCATCTTTGAAAGGTAGCAGGTGCATTACATAAACCAAAAGGCATACGTCTATAAGCAAAGGTGCCGAAGGGACAAGTAAAAGTGGTCTTTTCTTGATCCTCTTTTGACACAGGTGTTTGAGAGAAACCAGAATAGCCATCTAGAAAGCAAAAATGAGTATGTTTGGATAACCTTTCTAGCATTTGATCAATAAAAGGTAAAGGGTAATGATCTTTCTTAGTATCTTTATTTAATTTGCGGAAATCAATTACCATCCTATAACATGTAACAATTCTTTGCGGGATCAATTGTCTTTATCATTAGGAACAACAGTAACACCTCCCTTCTTAGGGACACAATGGACAGGGCTTACCCACTAACTATCAGCAACTGGATAAATTATAACTGGCTCTAGAAGCTTCAGTATTTCCTTCCTTACCACTTCTTTCATTCTAGGATTTAACTGTCGTTGATGATCAATAACTGGTTTAGCGTCCTTTTCCAACTTTATCTTGTGTTGGCATAGAGTGGGACTAATGCCTTAAGATCATCAAGAGTATATCCAATAGCAGCACGGTGCTTCTTCAGAGTTTTCAATAATTTCCCTTCTTCTTGCTCTAAGAGGTTAGCACTAATAATAACAGGATGTATCTTCTTTTCATCAAGATAAACATACTTAAGAGTATCAGGTAATGGTTTCAGTTCAAACACGGGATCACCCTTGGGTGGAGGAGGATCCCCTAGAATTTCAACACGCAATTTGTTTTTCAATAAGGGTCCCTGTTTGAAGAATATTTCATCTATTTCCCTTCTCTCATTCATATACAGATCATTTTCATGCTCTAGCACATATTGTTCTAAGGGATCGTTTGGAGGTACAGCAATAGAAGCAAGACAAATAATTTCATCATTGCTAGGCAATTCTTTATCATGGGGTTGTCTACGAAATTTAGCAAAGTTAAAATCATGAGACATATCCCCTAATCCAACAGTAACAATATCTTTTTCGCAGTCTATCTTAGCATTAACAGTATTCAAGAAGGGTCTACCAAATTTAATGGGGCAAAAATCATCTTGTGGGGAACCAAGAACAAGAAAATCAGCCGGGTATTTAACTTTCCCACACAAGACTTCAACATCTCTAACAATCCCAACTGGTGAAATAGTGTCTCTATTGGCAAGCTTAATAGTAACATCAATACCTTCTAGCTCAGCAGGTGCAATATCGTGCATAATTTCTTCATATAAGGAAATGGGTATTACACTCACACTAGCACCTACGTCACATAATCCATGATAGCAATGATCTCCTATTTTAATGGAAATAACGGGCATGCCTACAACATGTCTATGTTTATTCCTAGTATCGGGTCTGGCGATTCTAGCAGCTTCCTCATGGAGGTAAATAACATGCCCATCTATATTATCGACCAAGAGATCCTTAACCATAGCAACACTAGGTTCAACTTTAATTTGCTCAGAGGGTGTACGTGTTCTAGTATTACTCTTACGAACCATAATTGAATCTTTAGCATGATCCTTTATTCTAACAGGGAAGGGTGGTTTCTCAATGTAAGCAGTAGGAACGATAGGATCACCATTATAGGTGATAGTTTTTTCTTCAACTTTAACAGGTTCAACTACTTTTACTTCAATGGGAGGATGATATTTAAACCACTTATCCTTAGGGAGATCAACTTGAGTAGCAAATGATCCACAGAAAGAAGCTACTATCTCAGAGTCAAGTCCATATTTAGTGCTAAATTCATGGAAAACATCGATATCCATAAAAGATTTAACACAATCAAACTTAGGTATTATACCTGACTCCTTACCTTCGTCGAGATCCCAATATTTAGAGTTGCCTCTAATTCTCTCCAATAAATCCCATTTGAAATCAATAGTCTTCATCATAAAAGAATAGGTGCAAGAAGTATCGAGCATGGAGCGATTATTGAGAGAAAGCCGAGCATAAATTTTTTGAATAATCATTTCTCTTGAGAACTCATGATTGAGGCATGAATATAACATTGACTTAAGCCTCCCCCAAGCTTGAGCGATACTTTCTCCTTCGCGAGGCCAAAAATTATATATATATAATTAGGATCACGATGAACTTGATGCATAGGATAGAACTTCTGATGAAATTCCAATTTCAACTGGTTGTAGTTCCATGATCCAATACCATCGCATAGAGTAAACCATGTCAATGCCTCTCCCTTCAAAGATAAAGGAAAAACCTTCTTCTTGATCACATCCTCGGGCATACCTGCAAGCTTAAATAATCCACAAACTTCATCCACATAGATTGAGTGCAAATCGGGATGCAAGGTTCCATCTCCTGTAAAGGGATTAGCTAGCAGTTTCTCTATCATACCCGAAGGAATTTCAAAGCAAACATTTTCAGTAGGTTCAGCAGGTTGAGCAGCAACTCTTTGCTCAACTGGTCAGGGTGAAGATACCCCGAACATGCCCCTCAAAAGATTAAGTTCCATAGTAACAAGTGACAGTAAATTTCAGCACACTATATAAATTTTTCCTTACCAAATTCCACTTACCAAAGGCGCTTCACTCCCCAGCAACGGCGCCAGAAAAGAGTCTTGATGACCCACAAGTGTAGGGGATCTATCGTAGTCCTTTCGGTAAGTAAGAGTGTCGAACCCAACAAGGAGCGGAAGGAAATGATAGGCAGTTTTCAGTAAGGTATTTTCTGCAAGCACTGAAATTATTGGTAACAGATAATTTTGTGATAAGGTAAATGGTAACAAGTAACAAATAGTAAAGTAAATAGGTGCAGCAAGATGGCTTGTAGCAAAGGACAAGCCTGTACAAACTCTTATATGAAGGAAAACACTCCCGAGGACACATGGGGATTATCGTCAAGCTAGTTTTCATCATGTTCATATGATTCGCGTTTGTTACTTTGATAATTTGGTATGTGGCTGGACCGGTGCTTGGATGATGCCCTTACTTGGACAAGCATCCCACTTATGATTAACCTCTATTACAAGCATCCGCAACTACAAAATAAGTATTAAGGTAAACCTAACCATAGCATGAAACATATGGATCCAAATCAGCCCCTTACGAAGCAACGCATAAACTAGGGTTTAAGCTTCTGTCACTCTAGCAACCCATCATCTACTTATTACTTCCCAATGCCTTCCTCTAGGCCCAAACAATGGTGAAGTTTCATGTAGTCGATGTTCACATGACACCACTAGAGGAAAGATAACATACATCTCATCAAAATATCGAACGAATACCAAATTCAGATGACTACTTATAGCAAGACTTCTTCCATGTCCTCAGGAACAAACATAGCTACTCACAAAGCATATTCATGTTCATAATCAGAGGGGTATTAATATGCATAATGGATCTGAACATATGATCTTCCACCAAGTAAACCAACTTGCATCAACTACAAGGGGTAATCAACACTACTAGCAACCCACATGTACCAATCTGAGGTTTTGATACAAAGATTGGATACAAGAGATGAAATAGGGTTTGGGAGGAGATGGTGCTGGTGAAGATGTGCTCCCCGAGATGGGAGAGTTGTTGGTGATGACGGCGATGACGATTTCCCCCTCCCGGAGGGAAGTATCCCCGGCAGAACAGCTCTGCCGGAGCCCTAGATTGGTTCCGCCAAGGTTCCGCCTCGAGACGGCGGTGCTTCGTCCCGAGAGCCTCCTTATGATTTTTTTTCCAGGTCAAAACACCTCATATAGCAGAAGATGGGCATCGGGAGGCTCCCAGGTGGCCCACGAGGCAGGGGGGCGCGTCCCGGGGGGCGCCCCCCACCCTCGTGGACGTGGGTGGCCCCCCTCTTGTACTTCTTTTGCCAGATATTTTTTATATTTTTTGAAACGGAGTTTCGTGGAGTTTCAGGGCTTTTTGAGTTGTGCAGAATAGGTCTCCAATGTTTGCTCCTTTTTCCGGCCCAGAATTCCAGCTGTCGGCATTCTCCCTCTTCATGTAAACCTTGTAAAATAAGAGAGAAAAGGCATAAGTATTGTGACATAATGTGTAATAACAGCCCATAATGCAATAAATATCAACATAAAAGCATGATGCAAAATGGACGTATCAGTGATCACGGTTATTGGGTTCCCATGGGTCGGCGACATGGAAACGAGGAATGTGCAAGCGACAACTCGGACACAGAGCAACACACGGCTCACTCATACATCACAAGCATTCATCCACGGGCGTCGTTTCGGCGGGTATACCTTTGAAGCGTGCGTTTTCGAAGCGGATCGAGTCGGTGCGAAGTAGAGGAAGTAGAATTTCTCGGGTCGGTCGTAGTAGAAGTAGTGGTACACGATGACGGTAGTTGTACATGGGTCTTCGCCGACGATAGTGGAAGTAGTCGTTCATGGGGCGTCGTGGGAAGTAGTCCATCACGGGGACTTCGAGGGTCGATAGTAGTCATACACGTTCCGTAGATGTTCAAGGACGTCGGTAGAGGTACTCAACGCATCATCGAGTGTAGTTGTACACGTTCGGAGAGGAACTTGGCGTATCCATGTACTTGGTAGTCTATGTCTTCATGGAGATGCAACAGAATGACATCGGTCAAGTGAAGTGAGACCTCGGGTCTACCGAGGCTTGGTATTAACCAAATGAAGCAGCACAACATCTGGGTCTTGGCGGTCAACGAAGAGGGCCGCTCATGCATCGGTCTTGCACGCCGCGCGAGAAGGAGCAGGGGCTCGCTAGGCTATGCTGGAGGCTTGCACCTGCGGCGGCTTGCAAGGAGACTGGCGGGTCTGGCGTCGTGGATGAAGTCCGGAGCTCAAGGACGAGTTGGTGGCCGGCGCGAAGATCTACAGCGGCAGGCGCGTGCGTGCAGAATGGTGGCATCGGCGAGACCTCACCCATGGTGCGGTGGCTGCAGCAAAGTGGAGCTGCAGAGGAGGCCGGAGAAGGGGCCCGCCAGCAGGCGAGGCAAGGAGGCGCAGGCGTCATGGCGGCACCATGGCCGGAGGGAGCAGCAGCGAGCTCGGCGGGGCCTGGGCGCCGATGAGGAGACGCGGGAGGTGGTGGGGTCCAGCACGTCGCTCCGGTGACCGGCCCGCAGGGTCGGGTCCGAGCGGCGGCGAGGGGCAAAGTGTTCGGCGGTTGTCTTGCTGCGATGGAGGCGAAGCAGAGGACGGGGCGGAGCAGAGGAGGTTGGCGGGGTCAGGGGAGCAGGGGAGGTCACGACCGAAGGGAATCGGGTCGAGGGAGGCCGTCGTGGCTCCGGTGGTTGCCTCACTCCGGATCGAGCGAGGGACTCACGAGCGCGTCCTCGAATGTTGGGCGCTGGAGGGGATCGAGCATGGGAGTCTCAGCATGTGGCAGTGGGATTAGAAGAAACAGGAGGCGATCAAGGGAGATAGGGATCGGACTCGCTGGTGGCTAGGGTTAGTGATGACCCACAAGTGTAGGGGATCTATCGTAGTCCTTTCGATAAGTAAGAGTGTCGAACCCAACGAGGAGCAGAAGGAAATGATAGGCAGTTTTCAGTAAGGTATTTTCTGCAAGCACTGAAATTGTAGGTAACAGATAGTTTTGTGATAAGATAATTGGTAGCAAGTGACAATAGGTAAAAGTAAATAAGGTGCAGCAAGGTGGCCCAATCCTTTTTGTAGCAAAGGACAAGCCTGGACAAACTCTTATATAAAGGAAAGCATTTCGGAGGACACATGGGAATTATCGTCAAGCTAGTTTTCATCACGATCATCTGATTCGCGTTCGGTACTTTGATAATTTGGTATGTGGGTGGACCGGTGCTTGGGTGCTGCCCTTACTTGGACAAGCCTCCCACTTATGATTAAACTCTAATGCAACCATCCGCAACTACAAAAGAAGTATTAAGGTAAACCAAACCATAGCCTAAAACATATGGATCCAAATCAGCCCCTTACGAAGCAACGCATAAACTAGGGTTTAAGCTTCTGTCACTCTAGCAACCCATCATCTACTTATTACTTCCCAATGCCTTCCTCTAGGCCCAAATAATGGTGAAGTGTCATGTAGTCGACGTTCACATGACACCACTAGAGGAGAGACAACGTACATCTCATCAAAATATCGAACGAAGACAAAATTCACATGACTACTAATAACAAGACTTCTCCCATGTCCTCAGGAACCAAAGTAACTACTCACAAGACATAATATTGTTCATGATCAGAGGGATATTAATATGCATAATGGATCTGAACATATGATCTTCCACCAAATAAACCAACTAGCATCAACTACAAGGAGTAATCAACACTACTAGCAACCCACATGTACCAATCTGAGGTTTGGGTACAAAGATTGGATACAAGAGATGAACTAGGGTTTGAGAGGAGATGGTGCTGGTGAAGATGTTGATGAAGATAGCCCTCCCCAAGATAGGAGAGTTGTTGGTGATGACGCGGTGACGATTTCCCCCTCCCGGAGGGAAGTATCCCTGGCAGAATAGCTCTGTCGGAACCCTAGATTGGTTTCCGCCTTGAGACGGCGGTGTCTGGTCCCGGAAGCCTCCTTGTGATTTTTTCCAGGTCAAAACACCTAATATAGGAGAAGATGGGCACCGTGGGCCTGCCGGCTGGCAAACGAGGCAGGGGGCGCGCCCTGGGAAGGGGGGCGCGCCCCCCATCCTCGAGGACAACCAGTGGCCCCCCTCATGGGTTTCTTTCACCAGATATTTTTTATATTTTCCGAAACGATGTTCTATTGAGTTTCAGGGCTTTTGGAGTTGTGCAGAATAGGTTTCCAGAGTTTGCTCCTTTTCCAGCCCAGAATTCCAGCTGCCGGCATTCTCCCTCTTCATGTAAACCTTGTAAAATAAGAGAGAAAAGGCATAAGTATTGTGACAAAACATGTAGGAACATCCCATAATGCAATAAATATCAACATATAAGCATGATGCAAAATGGACGTATCAACTCCCCCAAGCTTAGACCTCGCTTGTCCTCAAGCAAAAGCCGATAACGAAAAAATATGTCCACATGTTTAGAGATAGAGGTGTCGATAAAAACAAAATACGGACATGAGGGCATCATGATCATTCTCATAACAGCAACTTAAGTAAATGTAGTCATATGATTCTTATGCTAAAGTAACAATTCATCCACAATATCAAGTATGCATCATAAACTTCATTGGAAACTAACAAACTTTGGTCTAGGTCATTGAAGCAATTGCAATTTATCATAATATCGGGAAGAGTCAATATAAGAGTTTTTCAGCAAGCCTACATACTCAACCATCTTATAGTCTTTCACAATTGCTCACACTCACATAATACTTATGTTTACGGAGTTTTAATCGGACACAGAAAAAGAGAGGGGCTTATGAGTTTTTGATTGAGTTGTTGCCTGGAACCGGACCTATATCGAAGCGACCATATCGGATGCCAGCAAATGATCTGGAGGAGATCAAGAAGCAGATTGAGGAGTTATTGGAGAAAGGTTTTATTTGCCGGAGTTCATCGCCTTTGGGGAGCCCCAGTGCTTTTGGTCGAGAAGAAGGATGGATATTTAAGAATGGTCGTTGATTATCGTGCACTGAATGAAGTGACTATTAAGAATAAGTACCCGCTCCCGATGATCAATGATTTGTTCGACCAACTCCAGGGAGCGAAAGTATTCTCCAAGATCGATCTACGATATGGATACCACCAGTTGAAGATTCAAGAGAAGGATATACCTAAGACAGCCTTCAAAACAAGGTACGGGTTATATGAGTATACGGTTATGTCATTTGGATTGACTAACGCCCCTACCTATTTCATGAGTATGATGACCAAGGTGTTCATGGAGTTCTTGGATAAGTTTGTCGTGGTATTCATTGATGATATTTTGGTGTACTCGAAGAATGAGGAGGAACACGCGGAGCATTTGCGTTTGGTACTAGAGAAGCTCAGAGAACATCAGTTGTATGCCAAGTTTAGCAAATGCGCGTTTTGGTTGAAGGAAGTCGGATTCCTAGGGCATGTTATATCGGGAGAAGGTATAGCGGTGGACCCCGTCAAGGTGCAGGCAATCACTGAATGGTTGGCACCCACTTCAGTTGGAGAGATCCGCAGTTTTCTTGGACTCGCGGGATACTACCGGAGATTCATAGAAAATTTCTCCAAGATTGCTAAGCCAATGACGACGTTGTTGAAGAAGGAGACAAAGTTCAATTGGACTGAAGAGTGTGAAGAAAGTTTCCAGGAGTTGAAGAAACAGTTGACGACAGCCCCAGTGCTAATATTGCCAGATATACGCAAGGATTTCCAAGTGTACTGTGATGCTTCACGCTTAGGACTTGGAGGAGTACTTATGCAGGATGGAAGAGTTGTTTCTTATGCATCTCGACAACTGTGACCGCACGAGTTGAATTATGCGATGCACGATCTGGAGTTAGCAGCTGTAGTGCACGCACTCAAAACCTGGAGACATTTCCTTATTGGAAATCGTTGTGATGTGTACACGGATCACAAGAGTTTGAAGTACATTTTCACTCAGAAGGAGCTGAACCTCAGACAGAGGAGATGGTTGGAACTCATAAAGGATTATGATATGAAGCTACACTATCACCCAGGAAAGGCCAATGTTGTTGCAGACGCTCTGAGCCGGAAGAGTTATGCAAATACCTTAGTAACAGGGGAAATGCCCCAGGGGATAGCAGAAGATCTCAGGGAGCTTCGTTTGGAGATAGTTCCTAGAGGTTTTGTCGCAACATTGAAGGTTCAGTCAACATTGCTGGGAAAGATACGCGAAGCCCAGAAGGACGATAAAGAAATTTCGAAGATAAAGAAGAGGATGAGTGAAGGAAAAGCTAAAGGATTTCGTGAGGATGAGCACGACACTTTGTGGTTTGAGGATCGATTCTATGTGCCCAACAACCCGGAGATCGGGAAGTTGATACTGCAGGAAGCACATGATTCACCATACTCGATACACCCCGGAAACACCAAGATGTATTTGGATTTGAAGGAACATTTCTGGTGGACGGGAATGAAGAAGGATATTGCCGAGTATGTAGCCGTATGTGATGTATGCCAGAGAGTAAAGGCAGAACATCAGAAGCCAGCAGGATTGCTACAGCCTATGCCGATACCCGAATGGAAGTGGGAGAAGCTTGGCATGGATTTTATCACCGGATTCCCCAGGACCAAATCAGGATATGACTCAATCTGGGTAGTAGTGGATCGTTTGACCAAGGTAGCCCACTTTATCCCCGTCAAAACCACATACACCAGTGCAAAGTTGGCAAAGATATACATGACCAGGATCGTATGTCTGCATGGAGTTCCGAGGACCATTGTATCAGATAGAGGAACACAGTTCACCTCAAAGTTTTGGCATCAACTACACCCAACTTTGGGAACGAGGCTGGAATTCAGCACAACTTTTCATCCGCAAACCGACGGACAGACCGAGAGAGTCAACCAGATTCTGGAGGACATGTTGAGAGCTTGTGCGCTAGATTATGGATCTAGTTGGGATGACAATTTTCCCTACGCTGAGTTCTCATACAACAACAGTTACCAGGCCAGTTTGAAGATGGCACCGTTCAAAGCATTGTACGGGAGGAGATGCCGAACACCGTTAATGTGGGATGAAGTTGGAGACCGGCAGTTGTTTGGACCAGACTTGATCAAAGAGTCAGAAGAGAAGGTTAAGCTAATTCGAGATAGATTGAAGGTAGCTCAGTCCAGGCAGAAGAGTTATGCAGACTTGAAGCGCGAGGAGATAGCCTATGAAATCGGAGACAGAGCATACCTGAGAGTATCGCCTCTGCGAGGAGTTAAACGTTTCGGAGTTAAGGGAAAGCTAGCCCCGAGATTTGTGGGACCTTACCGTGTTTTGGAATGCATGGGAGAGGTTGCCTATAAGTTGGAGCTGCCCGAAGGATTGTCAGGAGTGCATGATGTGTTTCACGTTTCACAGCTTAAGAAGTGCCATGCGGAGATGGCCGATATCCCGCTTAGAGACACAGTACGCCTGGAAGCAATTCAGTTGGATAGTGATCTGGCTTATGAGGAGAAGCCCGTTAAGATTCTCGAATTTTCGAGCAGAGTCACCCGCAGTAAGGTTATCAAGTTTTGCAAAGTACAGTGGAGTCACCACACCGAGGAAGAAGCCACCTGGGAACGAGAAGATGATCTACGCAAGGACCACACACACCTGTTCTCTAGCCAAGCCGAATCTCGAGGGCGAGATTCATTCTAAGGGGGGTAGGTTTGTAACATCCCAAATTTTCAATTTGGAATGTTATACATAGATCATACTACATTGCATATTTCTTTGCATTTTGTGCATGGCGATCCTCAAAAATTCTAAGCAACTCAAGGACCTACGGAGAGAGTTGGAAATTCTATCGTTTTTGTTTTTGAGTTCACTCGAATACCGGTACGAGGATAGCGTTGGTTTTAATTATTTTTATCTCCTAAAAATATTTCTAAATAAAATATATGAGCGGAGATAACATGACTTCTCCAAAATAACAGAAATATTGGAGGAAAATATTAAAATCAATTTTGGTATTTTTTTCGGATTTATTTGCGATTTTATTTGCATAGGAAAAATACGTGTTTTCCAAAATTGCATTAAGGTCCGGGAAAAATGTTCACTTTGTCCTAAATATTATTAGAGGACGGTGAAAATTTATTTCGGGATTTTTGGAGTCCGTTTAGTATATCTTTTGTTAGTTTTCGTACGTCGGGACTCGTTTAAAAAAAAGAGGAACCGCCTTTGGGCCGTACCCGACTAGGACTCCCCGAGCTGGGGGGCCTTTATAAGCCGAGGCCCAGCCAGCCAGCCCGCCCCACCTCGCCTCACCTCCCGAGCCGCCGCCGCGCGTCGCCGCTGCCGCCGCCCGCCGCCGCCGGAGTTCGTCGTTTTCGAGGTAGCCGCCGATTTTTTTTTAAAACCGATCCGTTCTTCTTCGTAAAACCCTAGATTCGTTTTTTTAGATCGGTTCGGTTTTTCTTTTCGGTTTAGTTATTTAGCGGACGTTCATCCGTACGTTCGTTTTAACGAACGTTATTCGCCCATTAGCCGCAGGCAGCGAACGTTCGTTCGTTACCCTGTTCGTCAGTTTTCTTTTTCGGGGTATTTATCCGCGATTATTTCGATCGTGATTTCTGCCCTGATCTTGTTTTTCGGTTTTCTTTTCGCTCGAGAGTCGGAATCAGGTGATTCAAAATTCCAGATCTTCGTCTCGACGCCCTCTTTCTGTTTAACCAACTTGAACAAGGTTTTGTTACTGTAAAATTTGACCCTAGCTCAAACTAGTAAACGGATCTCGTTTCTTTTGCAGTTTGAGTTTCGTTGCTTCTTTCGATTTGATTCTTTTTGCAAACCGGAGTTCTTAAGTTGAACTTTCTGGTTAGATCTTCTCTTTTGGAGTTTTCTTTGTGCATCATTGCTTGATTGCTTATGTATGCTATTGCTTGCTTGCGATAGAATACCCGGACTGTGAAGCGTGCTACTACGAGTCTCTAGGTTTTGCGAATCATCAGCAAGGCAAGTAACACTTTGATCATACACTTTTATTACCCAGTTTTTATGCATTAGATCAAACCCTCACACATTGCATGAGTAGGATCTCTTAACTTGTGGGACTGGGAAGTAGATTGAGGTGGAACCTATTACCTGCATTATTTTCAAACCCTTGGGAGTTACTTCTACGTTATGCTTAGGTTGCAATGCTATACTCGTAGACGTGGTTTGGGTTTGAGTGAAATCCATGACAGATGTGAGTTGTTAATTAATGGTTCAACTTACGGTGGCTACTTGAATACACATCTGGGTGGATTGGTTGCAGGGCACCTGGGGAATCCAGTGTTGTCCTAGGAAATTCCGGGGTTTCCATGTGATTGTCCTATGGAATGCCACACAGGCTCAAAGGGATCATAAAACTATTCATACTAGAAACTTCCGTGTGCAGCCACAATGCCATTATGGGCTCTGGCATAGTCGAGTAAGTTCCGGGAAACCTTTCCATGATGGGCTAGCAGATGTAGAGGATTGTAGGTGTACCGGCCTATCTATCGGTTAAGGGGACCTCTTCGGAAAGACTGTGTCTCGGTCATCTGTTTCGCAAACACCATGCAGTGCGAGAAATCAAACGGAGGCGATCGAGTCTTATGGGGAAAGTGCACAAACCTCTGTAGAGTGTACAAACTGATCATGATTAGCCGTGTCCTCGGTTATGGACAATCTTGAGTATCTGGTACTTGAATTATTGGTTGATCTCATCACTCTAAAGTTAATTTGTTCGGTTAATGATTACTTTAATTTGGGATTGAGTTGGAGGTACCTTCTCAATGATGTTTCAACTACCATGATAGCTAAAAATAAAATTTATTCATTTGTTGTAGGGAAAAATTGGCTTTATGCAAAAACTTTAAACTTAGAGCCTCCACCAGCCAAATATCCATATAGTGTAACCTTTATTTCTGTTACTTGCATCTTCTGTGTTATCTTGCCAGCATATTCCATGTGCTGACCCGTTTCAGGCTGCAACATGTTAGGTTGTAGACTTTTCAGACGAGGAGTAAGACGTTCTAGGCGTTTGTCATGCACTCAGCTATGCCATTGGAGTTGATGGACTCACTTATCTTCCAAGCCTTCCGCTGTTATTTTGTTGGATGGCCTTAAGCCATAGACTTTTGTAATAAGTTCTCTTTGGAGGCACTCAATGTAATAAGTGTGTGATTTCCACTCTGTTATAAATCCTTCAATTACTGTGTGTGTCAGCATTACCGATCGACGGATGACACTGAAACACAGAGACTTCGGTCCATTCGGATCGTGGTCGCTACAAGAAAGGTGGCGTCGACGAGACCTCGGCCATGGTACGGTGGCTGCAGCAAAGCGGAGCTGCAGAGGAGGCCGGAGAAGGGGCCCGCCAGTAGGCGAGGCAAGGAGGCGCAGGCGTCATGGCGGCGCCATGGCCGGTGGGAGCAGCTGCGATCTCGGCGGGGCCTGGGCGCCAACGAGGAGACGTGGGAGGCGGCGGGGTCCAACGGGTTGCTCTGGTGACCGGCCCGCGGGGTCGGGTCCGAGCGGCGGCTAGGGGCAAAGTGGTCGGCGGCTGCCTTGGCACGGTAGAGGTGGAGCAGGGGACGGGGTCGAGCAGAGGAGGTTGGCGGGGTCAGGGGAGTAGGGGAGGTCGCGGCCGAAGGGGATCAGGTCGAGGGAGGCCGTTGTGGCTCCGGTGGTTGCCTCGCTCCGGATCGAGCGAGGGACTCGCGAGCGAGTCCTCGAATGCGGGGCACTGAAGGGGATCGAACATGGGAGTCTGAGCATGTGGCGGCGGGATAGGGAGAAACAAGAGGCGATTGAGGGAGATAGGGATCGGACTCGCTGGTGGCTAGTGTTAGGAGGGGTGTGGCTGGGCCTTGGGCCATGGGCCTAGGAGCAGATGGGCCGGCGCGGTGCGGTTGGGTTGCTGGTTGGCCGCCCTGGTGGAGGGCTGGCTGGGCTCTCTCTCTCTCCCCCTCATATTCTTTAGTAGAAAAGAATTAGAGAGAAGAAAAAGAAAGAGAGGGTTAGGGAAAGAAGTTGGGCACGCGGGTTATTTTCCCGAACTCACAAAATGTGTTTCTCCCAAGAAAATAGGAGTGGCGAAGATTGCAAGATCTATATTCAAATTCATTTTAATTTAATTCAAATGGTTTGAACAAGGAGTAGGATTTCTAAGTTCCCAAAAATGTTGAGAATTTAGGAAGAGCCTCGATAAAAGAGATAAGAATTGTTGGCAAAGTTTTGGGATCAAACTTGAAGTAGAAAGGTCATGGGAATTATTTTGCAAGTGTGGTATGGTTAATTCCAAATCATTGGAATGGTTTAATATAGCTCCCTAAATATTGGGAGGATATGTTGTGAAGAGAAATCACCATGTGAATTCCCTTTGTTTAAATGGGTCAAAGATCCATGCAATTTATTCAGTTGAGTTGTAAAAATTAAATGACATGATTGCATGATGACATGATGCAATGCAAAAAAATAGAGCAAGCAAAAAAGAAACACACGGTGATCATGAAATATATGGAAGTCTTCTGGAGTGTCGGTCTTGGGGCGTCAAAACTCTCCCACACTAACAGAGGATCTCGGCCCGAGATCCTGGAGATGGCACCGGAGAGAATAGGAAAAGGAAGAGGTAAAACAAAGTTGCTTCTTCGACAAACGAGTGAAACCAACAAACCTTGAGGTTGAACAAATTGAAAGAAAGAATACAATGGAGATGAAACAGATTGCAAACACTCTGTTAGCAAAGAGGAACAAGGAACATTACGAGAACCTTGTAGGTTGAAAGACATGAACAAGACCTCACGGATGTCGAAAAGAATTTCAAAACCACTCCGGTTAAAACAAGATGGAGAAGGAATAAGAATGAAATAATTTGGACAACACTCCGACTGAAAATATAAGGAATTAGAATCACGAACTTGGGAAGATTTGATGATACTTGACGAAATCAACAACACACTGCCTCCAAAACAATTAAAAGAATGGCACAAGGGGTAAGACAGATTACTAACAACACTTTTGTTGAAAAGAGAGCCAAAACTTGATATGATTAGAGAACTTGAATGCACAATACAGCACTCCGGATAAATGGATAAACAAGGAAAAGAACATGATCTTGACAAAACGAGATGATGGGTCGAAGAGAGCAATATCACAAAGCCTCAGGAACAAATAATGGAGTGAGAAGAACGAAGAACAACAACATCTTCTGCGAGAAATGAATTTGAAAACATCCTTATGAAGAAGGGTTGAACAGAGTTGTTGAAGAATCAACAATCAAATGATATACTCTTCGTGGACTTATGAAAACATCTCAAAATTGTGAGGTGACAACCGACCACTAATGGAAAACATTTGATTCGATTGAGATCAACAAGGAGACGAAAATTTTCTTTCATCGAGAGGATAAATGGAGAACTTGGGTCATTTATAAGCACCACAATAGCAACGCTCCCAATGAAAGGCACTAGGTGAAATCTATACCAAGATACTCCAAAGAAGAAATTGAAGGTTCAAAAGATCTCATGAACGAAGAATATGATGGGTTTACATATCTCATTCCTTACAACTTGTGAATCATGAAACATGAAGGAAAATTGTCAAGAACGACATAACACCACCTCAAAAGATAAGGTCGAAACAATTGCACTTCAGAATGCAAGAAGAAGAATGCTTGAGCTCCGACAACAAGAATCTTCATGAACACTTGAAGAATGAATTAAATCATGATGAAACACCATGAAGAACTCCGGTAACAAAAGGATGAGAAGTAAAGGATGAAAAGAATAAGATTGAAGCCTTGCAATGATTTAGATGGATCTTTGCGATGAGAAAATTGAGATAGCTTAGAACACTAGGAGACAAGACGAACAACTTGAAACCAAGAATTTCTTCCTCCCGAACAAACTCTGAAGGAAGGGATTGATCACTTGGATGAAACAAGAATAAGAATTATGTTACGCGTATCCTTCACCAATTTAAATTGATGAGAAGCATTGGATTTGGCATACTACTTATTCGTGTTAAAAATGATTGGGGAGAGATATAGCTTAATTCAATGGACCACCGTCAGTAGGATTTTGAAAATAACAAATGAATTGATATGGTAACAAAGAAAAATGAATTTCGAATGAACCACCGTGAGAATTGAAACGAATGAAGAAAAGAGAATGAATCGCCGGAAATAATTAGCAATAGAACAAAGGCACTTGAGGAAATTTAGATATAAGACAATGAAGAGAACATGAGCTGACTAGCAAATACCTGAACGATCAACCAGTAAGAATTTGAGGGCGGGAGCAAAACTAAAAATTAATTAGTCTTCTGAAAAGGATGGTCTCTGTAGAATTCAAATAAAATACTCCTGAAAAGCTCCGGATGGGTATGAAAAGAATTTCTGAGAAACGGAATAATTCGAGAGAATAGCATGAAGCTAGAACCATGAATTTTCAAGAGAACGGACCAAGATTTAAGAGAAATTCTTCTTCGATCTTCAAATGTTGATAATTATGACGAGGAACACCTTGAAGAATTCAGATATACTATGGGAGAATTAAAAGAGAAAAGGTTGAACCAAACATGAAAAGAATTTAAGAGTGAGCTTGGAGAAGGCATATGACTGATGGAATCCATACTTATGCCACGCTTTAAAAAGAATTCCGAGAATAACTTCGGAAATAATTTAGAAGAGTCGGGTAAGATCCTGGGAAAGACGTGTGGGTTAGGGCACACTCAAAAGAAACACCGATGGAAATGATTCTTGAAAGAGAGACTGCACCGGTTGAATTAAATGGCTTGAATGAGATAACAGCCTCAAGATAGCTGAACAGATTAAGAATGGAAACACAAATCTTCTGAGATATCTTCTGCACTCCGGAGAAGAATTAGAGGGATTGAATAAACTAGAGAAACTTTATAAGGAATTCAAACATAATATAGCGTTTAGCAAAAGAAAGGGATATGATCAACACCGAAGCATGAACTAGTCCACGGAGAAGAAACGAGAAAGGAGAATGTTGAACTTGAAGCTTCCTGAGCATCTTCCTGAGAATCACCAGATAAGGACATTGAAGGAAAATAATGAAGAAACATCACATGAATAAAATGGATATTTGATTAAGAATTCTGGCTCCATAAAGAAAAAGTGTGGGAGGGTGGGGAAAAACAAAAGCAACTTGGTACAAATGGAATGTACGCCGTTGAGAAAACCCAAGAATTGGTCTTGCACATATTGAAAGGATCGGGTTAACTTGAAGAGAAGCACGCCGATTGAAAAGAATTGACATGATCATTCCGCATGATCAAAAGGATTAGCACTCCCATGGAAATATGAGAACACCGCTTAGGAAAAGGTATGGAATCAACATCGAAGCAACTCGAATACCACAACTCAAAACAAAATAAAGGATTTGGCATGCGGAATGAGCCGGAACAAACATATGATAGAGATTTCGTCCAAAGTTTGTGTGATGAGGACCCCCGGGCACGATGTTACAGTGGACATCACGTACCCGAATCACCATAGCCAAGGATTCATTAAGACGCAACGAGACCACTTTAAAATCAACCGTGACAAGAGAATCACCAGGCGTTGAACCCCAACCTCATATCATCTATTCGTTGGAAGATTACCTAGAGCTACTTCAATTCCCACCTAATAATTCCCGAAACTTTCTGGTTACGCAATCTGGTGTTGGGGATACACGGGGAGCACAAATATCCCAAGAAAATAGGAATGGCCAAGATTGTAAGATCTATATTCAAATGGTTTGAACAAGGAGTAGGATTTTGAAGTGCCCAAAAATGTTGAGAATTTTGGAAGAGCCTCGATAAAAGAGATAAGAATTGTTGGCAAAGTTTTGGGACCAAACTTGATGTAGAAAGGGCATGGGAATTATTTTGCAAGTGTGTTATGGTTAATTCCAACTCAATGGAATGGTTTAATATAGCTCCCTAAATATTGGAAGGATATGTTGTGAAGAGAAATCACCAAGTGAATTCCCTCGGTTTAAATGGGTCGAAGAGCCATGCAATTTATTTAGTTGAGTTGTAAAAATTAAATGACATGATGCCATGATGACAGGATGCAATGCAAAAAATGGAGGAAGCAAAAAAGAAACACACGGTGATCACAAAATGTATGGAAGTCTTCTAGAGCGTCGGTCTTGGGGCGTAACAGTTGGTGGTAAGCAATAAGACAATCACCGCCCACAACTCTTTGTGTTCTACTCATGCATATAATCGACGCATAGACCTGGCTCATGATGCCACTGTTGGGGAACGTTGCATGGAAAACAAAAAATTATACGCACATGCAAGATCTATCCATGGAGATGCATATCAATGAGGGGGGGAGTGTGTCTATGTACCCTCGTAGACCGTAAGCTTAAGCGTATAGACAACACGGTTGATGTAGTTGAACTTCTTCGCGTTCCAACCGATCGAGCACCGAACGTACGACACCTCCGTGTTCGGCACACGTTCAGCTCGATGACGTCCTCCGCCTTCTTTATACACCAAGACAATGAGGTAGTGGATGAGTTCCGGCAACACGATGGCGTGGTGATGGTGATGGTGATGCAATCTCCACAGGACTTCACCTAAGCACTACGAAAATATTACCGAGGGAGTAAACGGTGGATGGGGGCACCGCACACGGCTAAGACAATGTTGTGTCCCTTGTGTGGCGCCGCCTCCCCACATATATATAGGTGGGAGGAGGAGAAGGTAGCCTAGGTCAGCCAGAGCCCTCCTCAAGCGGTTGGCCGCCAACCCTAGGGCCCCTGCCCTCCTGTGCCCCCCTTTCCTTGTATGAGCAAGGGGGGAGGAAAGAGAGGGGGAGGGAAGGAAGGGGGAGTTCTACTCCACACTTTCCTTTTCGTCCCCTCTTTCATTCTTCTCCTCATAGGGTCAGCCACAATAGGGGGGCACTAATGTTCCCTCTCTTGGCTCATAAGGCCCATAGCTTTGCCGGGGGTTCCCGAAACTCCTTTCCGGTGACCCGATAAGTACTTGGTACCCTCCAAAACACTTTCGGTGTCCGAATACCATCGTCCTATATATCAATCTTTACCTCTTGACCATTTCGAGACTCCCCGTCATGTCCGTGATCTCATCCGGGAGTCTGAACAACATTCGGTCACCAAATTGTATAACTCATATAACATTATATCATCAACGAACGTTAAGAATGCGGACCCTACGGGTTCGATAACTATGTAGACATGACCAAGACACCTCTCAGGTCAATAACCAATAGCGGAACCTAGATGTGCATATTGGCTCCTACATAATTTATGAAGATCTTTATTGGTCGAACCGTTATGACAACATACGCAATTCACTTTGTCTGTCGGTATGTTACTTTCCCAAGATTTGATCGTCGGCATCTCTATACCTAGTTCAATCTCGTTATTGGCAAGTCTCTTTACTCGTCATGTAATACATCATCTCGTAACTAACTCATTATTCATTTACTTGCAAGGCTTCTTATGATGTGTATTACCGAGACGGCCCAGAGATACCTCTCTAATACTCAGAGTGACAAATCCCAATCTCGATCCATGCCAACTCAACAAACATCTTTGGACATACCTGTAGATCATCTTTATGATCACCTAGTTATGTTGTGACGTTTGATAGCTGTTGGGGAACGTAGCATGCAATTTCAAAAAAATCATATGCTCACGCAAAATCTATCTAGGAGATGCATAGCAACGAGAGGGGGAGAGTGTGTCTGCGTACCCTCGTAGACCGAAAGCGGAAGCGGTTGATGTAGTCGAACTTCTTCTAGCTCTAACCGATCAAGCACCGAACGTACGGCACCTCCGAGTTCTGCACACGTTCAGCTCGATGACGTCCCTCGTCCTCTTGATACAGCAAGTTGTCGAGGAAGTAGATGAGTACAGTCAGCACGATGTTGTGGTGACGGTGACGGTGATGTGATCCGCGCACGGCTTCGCCTAAGCACTACGAAGATATGACTGTGGGAGTAAACTATGGAGGGGGGCGTCGCACACGGCTAACAATTGATGTTGTGTGTTCTAGGCGCCCCCTCCCCACATATATATATGTTGGAGAGGGAAGAGGCAACCAAGGGACACCCCAAGTAGGCCGAATCCTACTTGGGGTCATACCCAATTCGCCCCCCCCCCCCCTTACCCTATTCTAGATGGAGAAGAAGGAAGGAGGAAGAGAGAAAGGAAGGGGGCAAAACCCCCTTGTTCCTTCTCCAATTCGGCCACATGCCTAAGGGGGGCGTGCCACCCCTTGTGGACTGTTGTGCTCCCCTCTTATGGCCCATATACCTCCCCCGGGGGTTCCGGTGAACCCCCCCCCCTGGGTACTCCGATGATTACCCGATACACTTCGGAACACTTCCGGTGTCCGAATACTATCGTCCTATATATCAATCTTTATCTCTCGACCAATTCGAGACTCCTCTTCATGTCCGTGATCTCATCCGGGACTCCGAACAATATTTCGTCACCAAATCACATAACTCATATAATACAATATTGTCATCGAACATTAAGCATGTGGACCCTACGGGTTCGAGAACTATGTAGACATGACCGAGACACTTCTCCGATCAATAACCAATAGCGGAACCTGGATGCTCATATTGGCTCCTACATATTCTACGAAGATCTTTATTGGTCGAACCGTTACGAGAACATATGTTATTCCCTTTGTCCATCGGTATGTTACTTGCCCGAGATTCGGTCGTCGATATCTTCATACCTAGTTCAATCTCATTACCGGCAAGTCTCTTTACTCATTCCGTAATACATCATCCCGAGACTAACTCATTAGTCATATGCTTGCAACGCTTCTTATGATGTGCATTACCGAGAGTGCCCAAATATACCTCTCTAATACTCGAAGTGACAAATCCTAATCTCGATCTATGCCAACTCAAAAAACACCCTCTGAGATACCTACAGAGCATCTTTATAGTCACCCAGTTACGTTGTGATGTTTGATAGCACACAAGGCATTCCTCCGATATCCGGGAGTTGCCGAATCTCATAGTCGGAGGAATATGTATTTGACATGAAGAAAGCAATAACAATAAACTGAACGATCATTATGCCAAGCTAACAAATGGGTCGTGTCCATCACATCATTTTCCTAATGATGTGATCCCAGTATCAAATGACAACTCATGTTCGTGGTTAGGAAATCTTAACCATCTTTGATCAATGAGCTAGTCAAGTAGAGGCTCACTAGGGACACAATGTTTGTCTATGTATTCACACGTGTATTAAGGTTTCCGATCAATACAATTCTAGCATGAATAATAAACCTTTATCATGAATAAGGAAATATTAAATAATAACAACTTTATTATTGCATCTAGGTCATATTTCCATCAGTCTCCTACTTGCACTAGAGTCAATAATCTAGTTCACATCGTCATGTGATTAACACCCAAAAAAGTTTACTAGAGTCAATAGTCTAGTTCACATCGCCATGTGATTAATACCCATGGTTCACATCTCCATGTGATTAACACCGAAAGAGTTTACTAGAGTCGATAATCTAGTTTACATCGTTATGTGATTAACACTCAAAGAGTTCTAAGGTATTCTCATGTTTTGCTTGTGAGAGAGATTTTAGTCAACGGGTCTGCAACATTCAGATCCGTCTGCACTTCGCAAATTTCTATGTCTACAATGCTCTGCATATAGTTACTCTAGCTAATAGCTCCTACGTTTCAATATGCATCCATATTGATACTCGGAGTCATCTGTATTAGTGTCAAAGCTTAAATCGGCGTAACCCTTTACGACGAACTCCTTATCACCTCCATAATCGAGAAACATTTCCTTAGTCATCCAGTTACTAAGGATAATTTTGACCATTGTCCGGTGATCCACTCCTGTATCACTCTTGTACACCTTTCCAGACATGTGGCAATGCACACATTTGGTCTGGTACACAGCATGGCATGCCTTATAGAGCCTATGGCTGAGGCATAGGGAATGACTTTCATTCTCTCTCTATTTTTTTGTCATGGTTGGTCTTTGAGTCTTACTCAACTTCATACCTTACAACTGAGGCAAGAACTCCTTCTTTGGCTGATCCATTTTGAATTACTTCAAGATCTTATCAAGGTATGTACTTATCAAAAGTCTTATCAAGTGTCTTGGTCTATCTCTATAGATCTCGATGCCCAATATGTAAGCAGCTTCACCGAGGTCTTTCTTTCAAAAACTCCTTTTACAAAATCCTTTATGATTTCCAGAAAAATTCTACATCATTTCCAATCAACAATATGTCATTCACATATACTTATCAGAGATGTTGTAGTGCTCCCACTCACTTTCTTGTAAATACAGGCTTCACCGTAAGTCTGTATAAAACCATATGCTTTGATCACCTTATCGAAGCGTATATTCCAACTCCGAGATGCCTGCACTAGTCCATACATGGGTTGCAGGAGCTTGCACACTTTGTTAGCACCTTTAGGATCGACAAAACTTTCTGGTTACATCATATACAACTCTTCTTTCGAAAATCCATTTAGGAATACAGTTTTGACATCCATTTACCAGATTTCATAAAATGCGTCAATTGCTAACATGATTCAGACAGACTTAAGCATCGCTACGGGTAAGAAAGTCTCATCGTAGTCAACTCCTTGAACTTGTCAAAAACCTTTTGCGACAAAGAGCTTTGTAGATAGTAACATTACCATCAGCGCCAGTCTTCTTGAAGATCCATTTATTCTCTATGACTCGTCGATCATCGGGCAAGTCCACCAAAGCCCACACTTTGTTATTATACATGGATCCTATCTCAGATTTCATGGCCTCGAGCCATTTATCAGAATCTGGGCCCATCATAGCTTCTTCATAGTTTGTAGGTTCGTCATGGTCTAGTAACATGACTTCCAGAACAGGATTACCGTACCACTCTGGTGCGGATTGTGATCGTGCTATGGTTGACCTATGCAGTTAGGTATTTACTTGATCTGAAGTTTCATGGTCATCATCATTAGCTTCCTCTCTAGTTGGTGTAGGCGCCACGGGCACGATTTTCTGTGATGAGCTACTTTTCAATTCGAGAGAAGGTACAATTACCTCATCAAGTTCTACTTTCCTCCCACTCACTTCTTTCGAGAGAAACTCCTTCTCTAGAAATGTTCCATTCTTGGCAACAAGAATCTTGCTTTCAGATCTGTGGTAGAAGGTATACCCAATTGTTTCCTTAGGGTATCCTATGAAGACACACTTCTCCGATTTGGGTTCGAGCTTATCAGGCTGAAGCCTTTTGACATAAGTGTCGCAACCCCAAACTTTAAGAAGTGATAGCTTAGGTTTCTTGCCAAACCACAATTCATACGGTGTCATCTGAATGGATTTAGACGGTGCCCTATTTAACGTGAATGCAGCTGTCTCTAATGCATAACCCCAAAGCGGTAGTGGTAAATCGATAAGAGACATCATAGATCGCACCATATCTAATAAAGTGTGGTTACTACATTCGGACACACCATTATGTTGTGGTGTTCTAGGTGGCGTGAGTTGTGAAACTATTCCACATTGTTTTAAATGAAGGCCAAACTCGTAACTCAAATATTTGCCTCCGCGATCAGATCGTAAAAACTTTATTTTCTTGTTACGATGATTCTCTACTGCACTCTGAAATTCTTTGAACTTTTCAAATGTTCAGACTGTGTTTCATTAAGTAGATATACCCATATCTGCTCAAATCATCACTGAAGGTTAGAAAATAACGATACCCGCCGCGAGCCTCAACACTCATCGGACCGCATACATCGGTATGTATTATTTCCAACAAGTCATTGGCTCGCTCCATTGTTCCGGAGAACGGAGTTTTAGTCATCTTGCCCATGAGGCATGGTTCGCTGGTATCAAATGATTCATAATCAAGTGATTCTAAAAGTCCATCAACATGGAGTTTCTTCATGTGCTTTACACCAATATGACCTAAACGACAGTGCCACAAGTATGTTGCACTATCACTATCAACTCTGCATCTTTGGCTTCAATATTATGAATATGTGTATTGCCATAGAAGGTTTTATTCATGTAAATAGAATAATGATTATTCGCTGACTTAAATGAATAACCGTATTGCAATAAACACGATCCGATCTTGTTCATGCTCAACGCAAACACCAAATAACATTTATTTAGGATTAACACTAATCCCGAAAGTATAGGGAGTGTGTGATGATGATCATATCAATCTTGGAACTACTTCCAACACACATCGTCACCTCACCCTCGACTAGTCTCCGTTTATTCTGCAACTCCTGTTTCGAGTTACTAATCTTAGCAACCGAACAAGTATCAAATACCCAGGGGCTACTATGAGCACTAGTAAGGTACACATCAATAACATGTATATCAAATATACCTTTGTTCATTTTGCCATCTTTCTTATCCGCCAAACATTTGGGGCAGTTCCGCTTCCAGTGACCATTTCCTTTGCAGTAGAAGCACTCAGTTTCTGACTTAGGTCGAGCTTTAGGCTTCTTCACGAAAGCGACAACTTGCTTGCCAGTCTTCTTGAAGTTCCCTTTCTTTCCCTTGCCCTTTTTCTTGAAACTAGTGGTCTTGTTAACCATCAACACTTTATGTTCTTTCTTGATTTCCAGCTTCACCGACTTCAGCATCGCAAAGAGCTCGGGAATCGTTTTCGTTATCCCTTGCATATTATAGTTCATCACGAATTTCTAGTAGCTTGGTGATTGTGACTAGAGAACTCTATCAATCACTATTTTATCAGGAAGATTAACTACCACTTGATTCAAGTGATTGTAGTACCCAGACATTTTGAGCACATCCTCACTAGCTGAGCTATTCTCCTCCATGTAGGCAAAGTACTTGTCAGAGGTCTCATACCTCTCGACATGGGCATGAGTCTGTAATACCAATTTCAGCTCTTGGAACATCTCATATGCTCTATGGCGTTCAAAACGTGTCGGAGATATTGACCATGGGTACCCTTAGCGCCTACCCTTGGTATTTTAAGACAAATAACAGCCGCTTGGTCCACCACGGCCGCCTGCTCCTCGAGCTGCCTCCTAGGGCAGCTTGCCCTAGGAGCCGGCTGCCAACAAGCGGCAGGGACCCAACAGACGGCAACACCAAGCACCACCAGCCAGCAAACGGCCCCGTGCTCCTCCTTCAGGGAACACGCTGAGGTGGGTCCCGGCGTGGCGGGGGCATGGCTACAGAAGAACATGTCCTTAGAAGATCTATAAAGGCGTGGCTATAGTGACCATGTACTTTGGGAATATCTCCTAAACGGCGGAACGCTGTAGCCACGAGGCTCGTGACCGAGCAGCGGTCAGAGGAGGCCACGATCCCACTACCCACAAACGGCGGGGCCAGCAGGCGGCTGGCCCCACCGGTCAGCGAGCAAGCTCAAGAACAAACCGCCTCTGGCAGACGGCCGTCTGGTGGCGGACGGCACACCTCGCCCTAGAAGTCCGAACCTCATCAAGATGATGGGACGGGGCGAGGCAGCAGCGTATGGCGAGGGACGGTGGCACTGTAGCCATCACCTCCCCGACGAGGCTGTCGTCAGCAAAAGCGCCCCCACAGTGAATGGCAATCACGAGGGGCCCGCAGGCGGCGGGCCCCAACAGACAGGCGGCGAGGCCGACACCAGCAGACACTGACGGTTGGGGCCGCACTGCCGAGGTTACCGTTGTACCCCTGGGGGTAGGCCTATATAAACCCCCAGGGTCCTCCATGTTGAGGGCTGGAGAGTTGGCTATTAGAAGTTCACAAGACAAGAACCCTAGATAGGAGGGAAAGGAGGAGAGCTAGTCTTGTTCATCTTCTTCCCTTAGACATCACAGCTCAAGGAGCAATCCTGTAGCCACTTTAGTGCTATCAGTGATGACGCGGAGTCCCCGCAGAGCAGGACTAGGGGTGTTATCTCCCCGGAGAGCCCCGAACCTGGGTAAGATTCGAGGCGTCCTAAGTATCGCTTTATCCCGCTTCCTGAGCCCGGCGACGTTCTTTTGACCCCATGCATGATAAGCCATCCTTTGGCATCTGTCGTCCCAAAACCCCGACATTTGGCACCCACCGTGGGGCTAGGTGCACCGTCGTCCGGAGACATGTTCTGGACAGGAACCTTCTTCCTTCCTGGCGAGAGTAGCCAGCCCGGCACGCCAGCTGGCGTGGACACTGGGATGCTTCGCAGCGCTGAGGCTGCATGCGCCGTGAGCGGGCTCGCCGACCTGCTCGGCGCCGCCCGCGTCCACGACGAACCTTCTCCGGCGGCCGAGCCAGTGGCGCCGGAGAGCTTCCTCATTGAGCTCCTCGACAAGCTCCACCTCGTCGACGAGCGCACCTCTGACGTGGAGTCAGTAGGCTCTTCTGACCCACCAGTCGACATGATCGTCGACCCCGACGACTCCTTCCCCGAGCACGTGGAGATCGTCAACGACCCTCTCCCCGTTCTTCCGATCTGCGGCACCATCGGCACCGTCACGTAGGTGCTCATCACCGACCACGGCGAGCCATCGTGCCGAACGGGCCCAGACCCGCTCGATGCCGCTCTGCAGCACCTCGCCGCCCCTGCCGCGGCGGGGGCAGACGGCACGGAGTTGGAGGCACTCCGCGTCTCACTCCTCGACAGCGCCAACAAAATGGCCGCCTCCCGGCGCCTCACTGAATCTTACCATCGCGAAATGGACCGCGCCATCTGTGGCACGCCGGCTGCTGGCGAGCCTAGCCGAGCCGGCGCTGTCCGTGATCGCGGCGGGCTGCTAGCGGATATGCTAGGATCCCCGCGGCCTGTGTACTGCACTCCATCGAAGAACCTAAGGGCTGCCCAGGCGGCAGTCGATGAGATGGGCCACTGGGAGGGAGACGAGCTCCGTTGCATGACCCAGCATGCCCGCCAGCTCCTCGACGCTGCTGCTATGCAGCAGGAGGCCCGTCGCCGGGCATCAGAGGTGGCTGCGCACGCTGGCGACCGCCCTCTTCGGCAGGAGCAAGGAGCCGCGTCTCGCTCTCCAACAGTCGGCGCCACCAACCGGCGAGACTCAGAGCCCGCTGCCAGCCGCAGTCGGCAGACGCGTTTCACCATCGAGCGTGACGAAGACGGCCGCCCAAGGGCCGTAGAGCGACGAGGGGAGCAGCCGCCTCCTCCCAGGCGGGAGAGGCGCGTGTCTCCTCCGCCCGTTGACCACCCCTCTCTGGCAGGCCGCTTGGGCCGCCGCGAGGGGGTTGGGGAGAACGACGCCCGCCACCGCCTGGACCGTCTGGTTCGCTCCCAGGCGGTTGAAGAAGAAGATGACCTCGGTCCGGCCTGCTTTGTCCCCCGCATCCGCAACGAGCCTTTTCCCAAGGGCTTCTCGCTCCCGAGAGACACCCCCAAGTACAACAGATCAGTGAAACCAGAGGACTGGCTGGTGGACTACTCCACGGCTGTTAGCATCGCCACCGGCAACAGGCGTGTCGCGGTGAAGTACGTGCCTCTCATGCTCCAGGGCACGGCACGGACGTGGCTGAACAGCCTCAAGCCCAACAGCATCAACGACTGGCTAGACTTCACCGACGCCTTCACTCGCAACTTCACCAGCACCTACAAGCGCCCGCCCAAGCCGCGTCAGCTCTCCCTATGCGTCCAAGGCCCGGACGAGTCGGCTCGTGACTATCTGACGCGTTGGGCGGAGCTGCGAAACTCCTGCGAGGGAGTGCACAAGGTACAAGCCATTGAGTATTTCACGGCCGGGTGCCGAGAGGGCACCTTGCTCAAGCACCGGCTCCTGTGCGACGAGCCGGCCACGTTGGATGAGCTGCTAAGCATAGCGGACAAGTACGCCACCGCTGACTCCTCTATGAAGACCGAGCTGCAAGTGGATGCTTCTGGCAAGATGACCCCTCCAAAGACGCCGGCGGGAGAATCCAGCCGGCGCGAGCAGAACAACGACCAGAAGCACAAGGCCCAAGCGCCGGCTGCCAACAGCCGGCTGGTGGCAGCGGTCGACGAACAGTAGCCAGAAGCTCAAGCAGGGCCCGAACGCCAGAAGGGCGGCAAACCGCTGTGGCAGCCGGCCTTCTCCTTTGATCAAGCCTTGGACGCCCCCCTGCAAGTTCCACAGCGGCGCGAAGCCTTCCAACCACACCACACGAAAGTGTCACTGGCTCACAAGGATTGCGAGGGGAGAAGCTCTGCCTCCGCCGCCTGCTGGACCGCCGGCCCCGCCTCCTAATCCGCCGGCTGCTCGTCCAGGCGGCCAGGTCCAGGATGAGTTCCCAGAAGAAAATGGAGCCTATGTTGTCTTCACCAGCCAGACGGATGATAGGCACAGCCGGCGCCAGCAGCGCAGAGAAGTCAACACTGTTGCTATCAAAAGCCCGGAGTTCATGCACTGGTCTGAAAGGCCTGCCAGCTGGAGCCGAGAGGATCACCCGGCTGTCATGCCGTCTCCAGGGGCCTATGCCTTGGTCCTGGATGCCATCTCTCCACTGACAGGCGGGCCTGCCGTTTCTCCTGGGCTCTGGTAGACGGTGGCAGCAGCATCAACATCATGTACCGAGACACCATGGAGAAGTTGGGCATCAAAGAGAAGCAGCTTCAGCCCACCAGGACAGTGTTCCATGGCATTGTGCCAGGCCTCTCTTGTTCACCAATCGGCAAGGCCAGGGTCGATGTCCTGTTTGGTGACAAGACGCATTTCCGGAGGGAGCCGGTCTGGTTTGAAGTGGTGAACCTAGAAAGCCCCTATCACGCGATCTTGGGCCGGCCGGCTCTTGCAAAGTTTATGGCAGTCCCCCATTATGCCTACCTCAAGATGAAGATGCCTGGTCCCAAGGGAATAATCACCATAACCGGGGACTACGAGAAGTCCATCGCATGTGCAACAGCCAGCAGTCGCCTGGCGGAAACCCTTGTTGTGGCTGAGGAGAAGCGCCGTCTTGAGCGGCTGGTGGCAATGGCTGGCGAGCAGCCGGACATACCAGCCGATCCCAAGGAGGCGGAGCCGCAAGGCTCGTTCCAGCCCTCCAAGGACACAAAGAAGATTGCTTTGGACCCATCTCACCTGGGGCGATTTGCTGTCATAGGGTCAAGCCTAGACATCAAATAGGAAAGCGAGCTCGTCGATTTCCTTCGTGAGAATCGGGACATCTTTGCATGGTCCCCCAAGGACATGCCTGGTGTTCCGACGGAATTCGCTGAGCACAAGGTGCACGTGAGAGAAGATGCAAAGCCTGTCAGGCAGCCGCTGTGCCGCCTGTCAGAAGAGAAGAGAAGAGTCGTTGGGGAGGAGGTCGCCCGCCTGCTAGCAGCCGGCTTCATCATGGAAGTTTTTTATCCCGAGTGGCTAGCAAATCCAGTCCTGCTGCTGAAGAAGAACAATAAATGGCGCTTGTGCATTGATTACACCAGCCTGAACAAAGCTTGCCCCAAGGATCCGTTTGCTCTGCCACGAATAGATCAAGTGATTGACTCCACAGCCGGATGCGAGCTGCTGTCTTTCCTTGATGCCTATTCGGGGTACCACCAAATCAAGCTTGATCCAGCCGACCGTCTGAAGACTGCCTTCCTCACGCCATTTGGGGCCTTCTGCTACCTGACCATGACGTTCGCCTTGAGAAATGCCGGCGCCACCTTTCAGCGTTCCATGCAGAAGTGTCTCCTCAAGCAGCTTGGCAAGAATGCCCATGTTTGCGTGGATGATATTGTGGTGAAGACGGAGAAGAGAGGAACCCTTTTGGAAGATCTCAAAGAAACATTTGAGAATCTGCGCCGCTTTCGGATTAAGCTAAACCCGGAGAAATGCGTCTTCGGGGTACCAGCAGGCCAGCTCCTTGGCTTCATGGTATCCGAACGCGGCATTGAGTGCGACCCCGCGAAGATCAAAGCCATCGAGAGGATGGAACGGCCGACCCATGTGCGAGATGTCCAGAGATTCACGGGGTGCCTGGCATCTCTCAGCCGCTTCATCAGCCGGCTGGGAGAAAAAGCACTCCCACTGTACCAATTGATGAAGAAAACCACTTGCTTCGAGTGGAATGACCAGGCAGATGAAGCCTTCCAGCAGCTCAAGTGACTGATGTCCACCCCGCATGTCCTGGCAGCGCCGACAGACAAGGAACCCATGTTCCTTTACATAGCCGCCACCAGCCAGGTGGTTAGCACTGTCATTGTGGTTGAGCGCCCAGAAGACGGCAGAGCCTTGCCCGTCCAGCGGCCCGTCTACTACTTGAGCGAAGTGCTGTCAGCGTCCAAGCAGAATTACCCCCATTATCAGAAGATGTGCTACGGCGTGTACTTCACCGCCAAGAAACTCAAGCAGTACTTCCAAGAGCATTCTGTCACGGTCGTCTGCACGGCCCCGCTTGCTGAAATCATGGGGAACAGAGATGCCTCGGGAAGAGTGGCCAAGTGGGCCATCGAGCTGGCCCCCTTCACCATCTTCTACCAGCCACGCACCACCATCAAGTCGCAAGCATTGGCCGACTTCCTCGTCGATTGGGCTGAAACCCAATACCTGCCGCCTGTGCCAGACTCAACCCATTGGCGGATGCACTTTGACGGATCAAAGATGCGCATCGGCCTGGGAGCCGGCGTCGTCCTCACCTCCCCCAAAGGCGATAAGCTCAAGTATACCCTGCAGATCCACTTTGCCGCCTCCAACAACGTGGCGGAATATGAGGCACTTATCCACGGGCTCTGGATGGCCAAGGAGATTGGCATCCGCCGAGTGCTGTGCTATGGTGACTCAGACTTGGTTGTCCAGCAGTCGTCTGTGGACTGGGACGCCAAGGATGCAAATATGGCAAGCTACCGCTTCCTTGTCCAGCAGATCGGCAGACACTTTGATCGCTGCGAGTTCCTCCATGTGACACGAGCTGATAACATGCAAGCGGACACCTTGGCACGAATTGGTTCCACCCGCCAAGCAATACCAGCCGACGTATCTCTCCAATGCCAGCGAAAACCGTCTATCAAGCCTTCACCAGAGTTGGAGTCAATCTTCGTACCAGCCGACCCCGGGGCAGGCAGCCCCGCGGTTTTGGCTGCTGGCCAAAAGACTGCCCCAGCAGGCGGCCACGACACTCCAACTCCAACAGACGGGTCACCTACAGCCGCGCCGGCTCCTGGCCCGGGGACTGCTCCAGCAGACGGCCAGGAGGCGCCGGCTCCAGCAGACGTCTCGGGGACTTCGGAGACACAGCAGGCGGCTCAGCCTAGCCCTCCACCTCCCAGCCCAACCACCCTGGTCTCTCTGGCCGAAGCAACTGGAGTCTCAGCGCCGTCTTTGGCACAGCCAATCCTCACATTTCTGCTCAAAGGAGAGCTGCCAGCAGAAGAAACCTTGGCACGACAAGTTCAACGTCGAGCCTCAGCTTACACCATTGTCAACAAAGAGCTAGTCAGAAGGAGTGCGACGGGCGTCTTCCAGCGCTGTGTTGAAGCAACAAAAGGGCTGGCCATCCTGAAGGACATTCACCAAGGGGAGTGCGGCCACCACGCAGCCTCAAGATCTCTCGTAGCCAAAGCTTTCCGCCATGGTTTCTTCTGGCCGACTGCTTTGGACGATGCCAAAGATTTGGTGAAGAAGTGCAACGGCTGCCAACGCTTCAGCTCCAAGCAACATTTGTCGGCTTCTGCACTCAAGACTATTCCGATCACTTGTCCATTTGTCGTCTGGGGCCTGGATATGGTGGGACCCTTCAAGACTGCCAGAGGAGGCCTGACACACTTACTTGTGGCAATAGATAAATTTACCAAGTGGATCGAAGCCAAGCCAATCAAGAAACTCAATGGTCCAACTGCTGTGACATTCATTGCAGACATCACAGTCCGGTATGGTATACCGCACAGCATCATCACCGACAACGGCACAAATTTTGCCAAAGGCGCACTTGCCCGTTTCTGTGCAACTCAGGGCATTCGGCTGGACCTATCGTCCGTTGCCCACCCACAGTCTAACGGCCAAGTCGAGCGCGCCAACAGCCTCATCCTATCAGGCATCAAGCCCCGGCTGGTCGAACCTTTGGAGCGGTCGGCCGGCTGCTGGATCGAAGAACTGTCGTCTGTCCTATGGAGCCTCAAAACCACTCCGAACAAATCCACCGGCTTCACACCCTTCTTCCTCGTCTATGGGGCCGAGGCAGTCATCCCAACAGACGTTGAGTTTGACTCGCCTCGCGTCACCATGTACACGGAAGCTGAAGCCAAAGAAGCACGCGAAGACGGCGTGGACTTGCTGGAGGAGGCCCGGCAGGTAGCACTCAACCGCTCCGCCATCTACCAGCAGGGTCTCCGCCGCTATCACAGCCGGCGAGTGAAGCCATGCTCCTTCCGCGAGGGAGACCTTGTGCTCCGGCTGATCCAGCGAACAGTCGGACAGCACAAGCTCTCGGCTCCTTGGGAAGGACCGTTCATCGTCAGCAAGGTACTGGGCAACGATGCCTACTACCTCATCGACGCCCAGAAGCCAAGGGCGCGCAAGAGAGACGACTCAGGCAAGGAGTCAGAGCGCCCATGGAACGCAAACCTTCTTTGTCGCTTTTATAGCTGAAAGACAGTATGTGTCATGCTATCTAAGTTATTTTGAGAATCAGTGGGAGCCCCGAGAGATTCTCGGGGACTGCCCAGTCCTTTATCAATATGATAAGAATTATGCCTGTGACTTGGGCGCCAGTGCGCTGCAGACGGCAGAGAAGACGGCGGACTGGCAGAAGACGGACCCGTATGGCGAGAAGCTCCTCGGCCGGGGTCCTGGGCGCGTTGGGTGCGATTTCCCGGCCCGCCTGGCGCCTCGCAGCACGCTCGGCCTCGATGGCCTGGGTGGCGGCCACAGAGTAGCCCGGGAAAAATTCTGTCAAGACTAGAACAAGCATCAGAAGAAAAGCAAGACGGCTGCTGCAAACAATGAAAACAGAATGAGAAGGCGGATGTCTCACCGTCGACCATGTCTCCAATGGCTACGTAGCCGTCTTGGAGAACCGCCTCCTTCTTGGCCCAATTCGAGCGCTCAGTCTCGAATTCGGCCCGCAGAAGGGACTCGGCGTAAGACATTTTTCCAAGCTCGGCCTTGTGGGCCGCCGCCTGGTCCGCCAGCTCCTTGGCCAGGCGATCGCGGTCTTGGGCGGCGAGGGCACGCTCCTGCTCCTTTGCGGCCAGCTCCGTGTGGGCCTCGCCCAGCTGGCCGCGGAATCTGGCTGCGGTCGCTGGCAGGAGAGAAAGAAAAAGAACAAGGGTCAGCAGCAGAAGACATAACCTTAGAGTTCCAAGCCGCCTGCTCAGCAGCCGACTCGGAACTCGGGGACTACACCCAGCGGGTGCGCTGACGCGCCCCCGCAAGGAGAAGAAGAGACACTCACCTCGGCTGTCTGCCAGGGCAGTCTGCAGCTGCGCCAGCTCCTGGCGATGCGCGTTGTAGGAGGCCACACGGAGGTTGTGGTACTCCTACAACAAAAAGCAAGATCAGATCTGGGTGAACACTTTGGAGTTCCAAGCCGCCTGCTCAGCAGCCGGCTCGGAACTCGGGGACTCCACCTAGTGGATGCGCTGACACGCCACCATGGAAAAAATTGAAGGAATAAAAAACAGAGGAAAATAATAACATACTTACCCGAACGGAGGACCGCGTCGCAACGAACTCCTGCATCGCCGTCTGCACGACGCTGCCCAGGGAGTTCATGCGGTCCAAGACGTCCCGCGAAGCGACGAGCCACGCGCCGCCTCCTCCGGATCTCCAGCTCAATGGCACCGAGCTGGTCGCCTCGTTCTCCGGCGTGGACGAACTAGCCCCGCCGACCTCCACCTGTTGGGGCATGGAAACCGCCCTCGCAAGGCGCCAGCGGGCTGGGCCTCGGGGGGGCGGTTGCGGGCCAACCACCAATGTGCCCCCAACTAGAGGCACCTCCGTCCCCACCGGCCGGTTGCCCGGCTCCCCAGCGGGCGGCGCGGGGGGTGGTGGCGGCGTCTCCAAGATGACGCATTCGTCACCTCCATCGCCTGGAGCCGGCTGCTCGTCAGCAGCCGGCGCCTGGGCAGATGGCTCCTGAGACCTTGGCGTCGGGTGGTCGACGTGGCCCGCCGGCTGTTGGGGGCCCTTCCCCCGCTCTTGGACGCTTGCGGCGTCTGCCTCAGCCTTCTTGGCGGCCTCGACCTCCGCCTGGGCGGCGGCATCGGCGGCCGCCCGCTCACGCTCCGCGGCCTCGCGCTCCGCGCGTGCCTCGCGTGCGTTCCTCTCTGTCGCCTCCCGGAGCGCGGCGGCAGGATCCACGCGGGGAGGCACAGGAGGGGCGTCTGGGCCTCCTACCACAGAGCCCGCTGGCACCCGCGAGAGGGAGAGCGGCGCGTTGTGTGGACGTCTAGAAGAAACAAAGAATCAAGAAAGAATCAGTCGTGAAAGAAGAACGAGACGCAAAGAAAGAATGAAGAATACTTACCCTGATACGACTGGCCTGGCCTTGGGCTTCTTCGGCATGTTTGCCCTGGAGGCTGCCTCCTGACGCCTCATGGCGGCAGTCGACAGCCGAAGCTTCTTGGGCGGAGCGCCAGTCGGCCCTAACGTGGACCGCCCTTTCCCGCCGCCGGCTGTGCCAGATGGCCCCGCCTGCTGGCTGGCGCGGACGGGTGCCTCCTCCATCTCCTCGTCGTCGTCCGGCCAGTTCTCGAGGCCGCCTTCTGGCTGGCCTCCGCCGTCTGTCACCTCCTCCTCCTCCATGGCGGCGGCGGCCCCAAGTTCGGGGTCGCTCGTATCGCTTTGGGAGCGATCCTGCTCGAGGGGGCGGCCCGGTTGGTCGGAGCCCGGCGCCGGCTGGCCTGGGAAGATCTGAGCTGGGTGTCAGCACCAGACGGCTACAGCAGCCGGACAAAGAAGAAAGAAAATAGAAGGACGAAAAATTACTGCGGGCGGCCGGTTGTCGCGGCTGTACGGAGCCTTGCTAAAGGCCCAGACGGCGTTGGAGACCTGGCAGCTGGAGATGTGATTCACCAGCCGGGCCACTTCCCTGTGCGGTAGGGGCTTGGTGCAGGTCCGGCTAGGGTCCTGGCGCCCGCTCATATCACAGATGAGGTGGGGCCGGCGCTGCAGCGGCAGCACCCGGCGCTCGGCGAACGTCAGGAGCAGATCCGCAAACTCCAGGCCTTCGTCGTCTCTCAGCTCCCGGAGATGGCGCACGGCGACGGAGGCGCCTTCGGTCAGGTCGATGGGCCGGGTCTTCCAAGAGTTCCGAGGCTCAGTAGGCGGCCCCGGCACCCATTCCGGCAGACAGATGAGATCCTCCTCGGTTCGACGTTGGAGACGGAAAAATACGTCTTCTGCCACTTCTTCACCGACCCAACGAGTTTTGGCGGTGGAAAGAAGTTCCTTGCCCCGGTGCGCTTCACGGCGATGCATCCTCCGCCTTGAGCAGCCATGCTCTGGACGGCAGTGCCCAACTTCACGTAGAAGAGCTCCGTCCAGAGCTCGACGGTGGGGAGGATGCCAAAATAGGCCTCGCAGAGGACGACGAAGGAAGAAATGGTGGTTATCGTGTTCGGCGTGAGGTGGTGCGGTTGGATGTGGAAGAAGTCGAGGAAGGAGCGGAAGAAGCCGCTCGCCGGCAGGCCGAACCCGCACTAGAAGTGCAAGCGGAAGAAGGCCCGCTCGCCTGGTTGCGGGGCCGGCCTGATCTCCGTCACCGGCGCCAGGCGCACGGCGACCTTGTCGGCCGGCGGCAGCTTCCGCGACCGGCGGAGGACGTCTATGTGCTCTTGCACGACCTCACTGCCGTCCCATTGGTCGTGGTGTCGGCTAGGTGCTGGAGCAGCCATGGTTCGGGTGGTGTTTCGCTGCGACTGCGGCAAGGAGAAGCGAGGAAGAAGATGAAGGATGGGGGAGAGTGAGCGCGAGAGCAGCGCCAGCCCTCTCCCTCGGCCTATATATAACCCTGGTGACGAAGGCGAGGGGGCGGGCGTGGGCATAACCACCCCACGTCCCGCACGACCCCCGATTTTCTCGCGCCTAATCCGCGCGCATTTAATGCGCGTGGGAGGGTAATCGATTACCCCTGCCAGTGTGGATCTGCACGGGGTCCGAGGCCCTTAGTGGCGGGCCCCGACCCACTGTTATGTCCTGTCACGCGCGTGGGCTGGCAGGCCGACGCGACAGGGCGGTGACGCGTGGGTGCTGCCAACGGTCCGCGGGTCCGTTCGACTGACCGCTGACTAGGCGGCGCCTTCTCGCCGAAGATTCCGACACGGCGATACGGCTGCCAGAGGCCGGCTCCTACAGCGCAGAGCCGGCTGGCGGCAGACGGACTCCTTAAGCAGACAAAAAACAGACGACAAGCTAGCCTGAGGGGAGAAGCTGCTGGAACCCCTCAGCATCTCCAGCGTCCGCATCGGGGTTCCACCAGCTTCGGGGACTACTGTCGGAGATATTGACCATGGGTACCCTTAGCGCCTACCCTTGGTATTTTAAGACAAATAACAGCTGCTTGGTCCACCACGGCCCCTGCTCCTCGAGCTGCCTCCTAGGGCAGCTTGCCCTAGGAGCCGGCTGCCAGCAGGCGGCAGGGACCCAACAGACGGCAACACCAAGCACCACCAGCCAGCAGACGGCCCCGCGCTCCTCCTTCAGGGAACACGTTGAGGTGGGTCCCGGCATGGCGGGGGCATGGCTACAGAAGAACATGTCCTTAGAAGATCTATAAAGGCGTGGCTACAGTGACCATGTACTTTGGAAATATCTCCTAAACGGCGGAACGTTGTAGCCACGAGGCTCGTGACCAATCAGCGGTCAGAGGAGGCCACGATCCCACTACCCACAAACGGCGGGGCCAGCAGGCGGCTGGCCCCACCGGTCAGCGAGCAAGCTCAAGAACAAACCGCCTCTGGCAGGCGGCCGGGGGAGACGGCCGTCTGGTGGCGGACGGCACACCTCGCCCTAGAAGTCCGAACCTCATCAAGACGATGGGACGGGGCGAGGCGGCAGTGTACGGCAAGGGACGGTGGCACTATAGCCATCACCTCCCCGACGAGGCTGTTGTCAGCAAAAGCGCCCCCACAGTGAAAGGCAATCATGAGGGGTCCGCAGGCGGCGGGCCCCAGCAGACAGGCGGCGAGGCCGGCACCAACAGACATTGACGGCTGGGGCCGCACCGTCAAGGTTACCGTTGTACCCCTGGGGGGTAGGCCTATATAAACCCCCCGGGGTCCTCCATGTTGAGGGCTGGAGAGTTGGCTATTAGAAGTTCACAAGACAAGAACCCTATATAGGAGGGAAAGGAGGAGAGCTAGCCTTGTTCATCTTCTTCCCATAGACATCACAGCTCAAGGAGCAATCCTGTAGCCACTTTAGTGCTATCAGTGATGACGCAGAGTCCCCACAAAGCAGGACTAGGGGTGTTATCTCCCCGGAGAGCCCCGGACCTGGGTAAGATTCGTTGGCGTCCTAAGTATCGCTTTATCCCGCTTCCCGAGCCCGGCGACGTTCTTTTGACCCCATGCATGATAAGCCATCCTTTGGCATATGTCGTCCCAAAACCCCGACAAAACGTCTTTTGAACCCTAATTCTAAGCCGTAAAGCATGGCACGCTAAACTATTATGTAGTCATCAGATCGTGCTTGCCAAACGTTCATAACATGTTCATTAGCTTCTGTAACATGTTTGCCACCTAGCGGTGCATCAAGGACATACTTCTTCTATGCAGCAACGAGGATATTCCTTAGATCACCGACCCATTCCGCATCATTGCTACTAACATCTTTTAACTTAGTTTTCTCTAGGAACATGTCAAAAACAGGGGAGCTAAATCGCGAGCTATAGATCTACAACATAGATATCCAAATACTATCAGGACTAAGTTCATGATAAATTAAGTTCAATTAATCAGATTACTTAAGAACTCCCACTTAGATAGACATCCCTCAAGTCATCTAAATGATACGTGATCCAGATCAACTAAACCATGTCCGATCATCACGTGATAGGGAGTAGTCATCAATGGTGAATATCTCTATGTTGATCATATCTACTATATGATTCATGTTCGACCTTTCGGTCTCCGGTGTTCCGAGGCCATGTTTGTAGATGCTAGGCTCATCAAGTTTAACCCGAGTATTCTGCATGTGCAAAACTTTCTTGCACCCGTTGTATGTGACGTAGAGTCTATCACACCCGATCATCACGTGGTGTCTAAACACGATGAACTATGGCAATGGTGCATACTCAGGGAGAATACTTTTACCGGTTAAGGGGTCATCTTATAATGCTACCTCCGTACTAAGCAAAATAAGATGCATAATAGATAAACATCACACGCAATCAAAAATATGTGACATGATATGGCCATCATCATCTTGTACTTTTGATCTCCATCTCCAAGGCATCGTCATGATCTCCATCGTCACCAGCTTGACACCTTGATCTCCATCGTAGTGTCGTGGTCGTCTCGCCAATTATTGCTTCTACGACTATTGCTAACTCATAGCGACAAAGTAAAGCAATTACATGGCACTTGCATTTCATACACTAAAGAGACAACCATATGGCTCCTGCCGGTTGTCGATAATTTACAAAACATGATCATCTCATACAAAAACATATAACTCATCACGTCTTGACCATATCACATCACAACATGCCCTGCAAAAACAAGTTAGACGTCCTCTACTTTGTTGTTGCAAGTTTTACGTAGCTGCTACGGGCTTCTAGTAAGAACCGTTCTTACCTATGCATCAAAACCACAACAGTGTTTTGTCAAGTTTGTTGTTTTAACCTTCTCCAAGGAACATCCGCAGTCAATTTCGATTCAACTAAAGTAGGAGAAATAGACACCCGCCAGCCACCTTTATGCAAAACTAGTTGCATGTCCGTCGGTGGAACCGGTCTCATGAACGCGGTCATGTAAGTTTGCTCCCGGCCACTCCATCCCACAATACCGCCAAATCAAAATAAGACATTGGTGGTAAGCAGTATGACTATCACCGCCCAAAACTCTTTGTGTTCTACTTGTGCATATCATCTACGCATAGACATGGCTCATGATGCCACTGTTGGGGAACGTAGCATGCAATTTCAAAACAATTCCTACGCTCACGCAAGATCTATCTAGGAGATGCATAGCAATGATAGGGGAGAGTGTGTCTACATACCCTCATAGACCGAAAGCGGAAGCGTTTGACAACACGGTTGATGTAGTCGAACTTCTTCTAGCTCTGACCGATCAAGCACCGAACATACGACACCTCTGAGTTCTGCATAGGTTCAGCTTGATGACTTCCCTCGTCATCTTGATCCAGCAAGATGTCAAGGAAGTAGATGAGTTCCGTCAGCACGATGGTGTGGTGACGTTGACGGTGATGTGATCCGCGCAGGGCTTCGCCTAAGCACTACGAAGATATGACTATGGGAGTAAACTGTGGAGGGGGGCGCCGCACATGGCTAGCAATTGTTGTTATGTGTTCGAGGCGCCCCCCTACCCACATATATATATAGGTTGTAGGGGGGAAGAGGCTGCCAAGGGACGTCCCAAGTAGGCCGAATCCTACTTCGGGTCATACCCAATTCGCCCCCCCCCCCCACCCCTACCATATTATAGATAGAGAAGAAGGAAGAGGAAGAGAGAAAGGAAGGAGGGCCGAACCCCCCTTGTTCCTTCTCCCATTCAGCCACATGCCTAAGGGGGGGCGCCCACCCCTTGTGGGCTGGTGCTCTACCCTCTTATGGCCCTTATGGTCCATATACCTCCTCTGGGGGTTCCGGTACC
>LR738709.1:276124413-276208209 GCA_902687465.1 Secale cereale | reverse complement strand
CCCCCCGTACTCCGATAATTACCCAATACACTTCGGAACACTTCTGGTGTCCGAATACTATCGTCCTATGTATCAATCTTTATCTCTCGACCATTTCGAGACTCCTCATCATGTCCGTGATCTCATCCGAGACTCCGAACAACATTTAGTCACCAAATCACATAACTCATATAATACAATATCATCATCGAACATTAAGCGTACGGACCCTACGGGTTGGAGAACTATGTAAGCATGACCGAGACACTTCTCCGGTCAATAGCCAATAGCGGAACCTGGATGCTCATATTGGCCCCTACATATTCTATGAAGATCATTCTCAGTCGAACCGTTATGATAACATACGTTATTCCCTTTGTCCATCGGTATCTTACTTGCCCGAGATTCGATCGTCGGTATCTTCATACCTAGTTCAATCTCGTTACCGGCAAGTCTCTTTACTCGTTCCGTAATACATCATCCTTACCCTAACTCATTGGTCATTTTCTTGCAACACTTCTTATGATGTGCATTACCGAGAGGGCCCGGAGATACCTCTCCGATACTTGGAGTGAAAAATCCTAATCTCGATCTATGCCAACTCAACAAACACCCTCGGAGATACCTATAGAGCATCTTTATAATCACCCAGTTATGTTGTGACATTTGATAGCACACAAGGCATTCCTTCGGTATCCGGAAGTTGCATAATCTCATAGTCGGAGGAATATGTATTTGACATGAAGAAAGTAATAGCAATAAACTGAACGATCATTATGCTAAGATAACGAATGGGTCTTGTCCATCACATCATTCTCCTAATGATGTGATCTCGTTATCAAATGACAACTCATGTCCATGTTTAGGAAACCTTAACCATCTTTGACCAACGAGCTAGTCAAGTAGAGGCTCACTAGGGACATGGTGTTTGTCTATGTATTCACACATGTATTAAGGTTTCCGATTAATGCAATTCAAGCATGAATAATAAACCTTTATCATGAATAAGGAAATATAAAACAATAATAACTTTATTATTGCCTCTAGGGAATATTTCCATCAATAGCACACAAGGTATTCCTCCGGTATTTGAGAGTTGCATGATCTCATGGTATAAGGAACATGTATTTGCCATACAAGAAAGCGGTAGCAATAAACTGTACGATCAAATGCTAAGCTAATGGATGGGTCTTGTCCATCACATCATTCTCCTAATAATGAGATCATGTTATCAAATGACAACTCATGTCCATGGTTAGGAAACCTTAACCATCTTTGATCAACGAGCTAGTCTGGTAGACGCTCACTAGGGACACGATATTTGTTTACGTATTCACACATGTATTTAAGTTTCCAGTCAATACAATTCTAGCATGAATAATAAAGGTTTATCATGCATAAGGAAATATAAAATAATAATAACTTTATTATTGCCTCTAGGGCATATTTCCATCAGAGGGTCGGACGAGAAAAAATGGGGAAAAGGCTGCGGTATTGTTTCCCTGGGGTTTTGGCTCACGGACGATGTCCCTGGGGAGCATGGGGTGGATCGGGCACTCGAGTTCAACTCGGGCTCGCGTTTGGCGTGCGCACGGCGTGCTCCAGTCCGGTCGGAGGTAGAAGAAGTGGGTGCGGGGTCCACCCTTCAATGGCTGAAGACGAGGGAATGACGGGAGATGTGTGTACCACTTTGGGAGCCAAGTGGGCTGCGGGCAAGGGGATGCTGCTAGGCCGCGGTGCGGCGCGCCTGCATTACCACGCGCTGGTGGGCGGGGTCGTGGCTATGCACTGGTGCATAGTGCGCTGGGACTCTTTAAAAAAACTAAAAGCTGAAGAAAACAAATAACTAAAATAAAAACAAACAATAGAATAAATTCTAAAAATAATATGAACACACAGTAAAAATAATACTACCGACATATAGCATAGGAACACTAGTTCCACATCTAATGCGATTTTGGAAATGTATTTTTATCCAATAGGCCACACAAACAACAATAAAACACTAAAATAAAATAAATTGGAGTTTGTAAAATTGACAAAATAAATCAGGACAATTCCAAATAATATTCCTCACATTATGAACATTTTATTTCACACGGGAGAGGTCATGTTATCTCCACTCCAATAAATTGCCTTTACTTGCATAATGCTTTGGATATTTCAGAAAGACAAATAATGCAAATAAAATATGAGATGTATATGAATGATCTATTAACATCCTAATTAAGAAATTTGGAATGTTACAAACCTACCCTCCTTAAGATGAATCTTGCCCTCGAGATTTGGGCTGGCTGGCAAATAGGTGTGGGTGATCCTGCCTGAAATCTTCCTCTCGTTCCCAGGTAGCCTCTTCCTTTGTATGATGATCCCACTGAACCTTGCATAACTTGATTGTCTTGGTGCGAGTAACTCTCTCTGTTGTCTCCAGAATCTTAACATGCTTCTCCTCATATGTCAAATCACTCTCCAACTGAATTGCCTCAATCGGCACTGTGTCCCTCAATGGAACATCCATTATCTCTCCATGGCACTTCTTCAACTGAGATACATGAAACACGTTATGAACTCCACACAAAGATTCTGGCAAATCCAGCTAATAAGCTACATATCATCTACGCTCCAAGGTCTTGGAAGGCCCCACAAAACATGGTGCTAACTTGCACTTCATTCCAAATATCTTAATTCCATGAAGTGGTGAAACTCTAAGGTATGCACGGTCTCCTACCTTATATGTCACCTCCTTACATTTTGCATTTGCATGACTCTTCTGCCTGGACTGTGCTATCTTCAGCCTGTCACGAATCAGCTTGACCTTCCCCTCAGCATCTCTTATCAAGTCCGGTCCAAAGAATTGACGCTCTCCAACCTCATCCCACATCAACCTTGTCATGCGCTTCCTACCATATAATACCTCAAATGGTGCCATCTTCATACTAGCCTGATAACTGTTATTATATGAGAACTCCGCATAAGGTAAAATAATTATCATCCTAACTGGACCCATAGTCCAAAGCACAAGCTCTCAACATATCCTCCGAAATCTGATTTACCCTCTCTGTCGGCCAATCTGTTTGTGGATGGAAAGTTGTACTGAACTCCAGCCTGGTGCCCAAAGATTCATGCAACTGATGCCAAAATTTGGATGTGAACAGAGTGCCCCTATCTGGCACTACCTTCCTTAGAACTCCATGCAGACAAACAATTTTATACATATAAATGTTTGCTAGATGAGCACTCGTGTAAGTAGTCCTTACCGAGATGAAGTGAGCAACTTTCGTCAAACGATCAACAACTACCCAAATGGAATAATAACCTGGCCGAATCCTGGGTAGACATGTAATGAAGTCCATACCAATATCATCCCATTTACAATCAGGTATAGGCAATGGCTGTAACAAACCTATTGGTCTTGATGTTCTGCTTTAGCTCTCTGACACACATCACATGTGATAGAGGCAAAGGTGTCCCGTCTTTCGATGAGATGGTGGCTATCATTTTTGATGGAGTAGACTTGAATGATCCGACTACGAACGTGCGAGGACGTCGCACCTTAGCAATCGCTAAACCAACTCCGAGAGGTTATTGACCACGTTGGAGCACAGTCAACGTGACCACGAGGGTCTATTTCCTGCAAGCAAACGAAGAACAAGCAAGAAACTAAGATTGCAATCTAGATATTGCGAATATAAGAGGAAAGCTTTATTGATCAAGGTGGGGTTCTATGACGTATTTGTCTGGTCGTTGAACACAAACGAAGTACGCGAGGTTGCAGCTAAGGAGAACTTTAATCTAAACAAACACCAAAGTATAAATGATGCCCTAAGGGACGTATATATGGAGAAAGAGAGGAGGAATTTCGTGGCCCCTTGGAGAAAGGGTCCGAAACCAACCCTAACTTTGTTTTCCCCACACATACGGACTCTAAAAACAGGCTATACTTTATTATTTCGAAATTACATGGGCCTGGCCCAATAAGGTGACGCAACACCTATTAGCCTCTCGGCGAAATTTATGAAGTGGCATCTTGTATATTTCGTCAAGGCTTCACGCACTTATTATGGTGGCTTCAAAGTCCTAAAATCATCACTTGTAACTCCGTTCTTGTTCCCCTTGCGCATGCCATCATCTCCATGCTTGATCTTGCTCCAATGATCATCCTTCTTGTCCAAGCAAGGTCCTTCATTTGTAACCAAGACAAATGTATCCAATTTAGGCAGCATCATATTCTCATGAACATTAGAATCATTACCAAGAAACGAAAGTACATGGTAATTTAATTGGCGTGCGCGAGCTCTAGTAATTCGTCATGTATATGTATCAATAGAGGTTGTGGGTGTAACTTTGTTAGTGATGTCCTCATCATCCTCCCCTTCTTGAATTGAAGTCGTCCTCGACGGAAGCTCATCTTTGTCACCCAAGTAAGGCTTCAAATCTACAATGTTAAAAGTGGGACTGGCCCCAAAATCATCATTTATTTTCTCTAACACCTTAAAAGGACCATCAGCACGTGGCATTAGCTTTAACTTGCGCAAATGAGGAAACCTAACCTTACGCAAATGTAACCAAACAAGATCTCCAGGTGCAAAGACAACACATTTTCTACCCTTATCTCCAACAAGTTTATATTTAGCATTCATGCACTCAATATTTTCCTTAGTTAACTCATGCATTTTTAAGATCAATTCGGCACGTTGTTTAGCATCAAAATTAACCTTCTTCGAAGATGGAAGAGGCAACAAATCAATAGGTGCACGAGGTAAGAAACCATACACAATTTCAAAAGGGCACATCTTAGTAGTACAATGCAGCGAACAATTATAAGCAAATTCGATATGAGGCAAGCATTCTTCCCACATTTTCTTGTTATTCTTCAAAACAGCCCTAAGCATAGTAGATAAAGTTCTATTGACTACTTCAGTTTGTCCATCAGTTTGGGGGTGACATGTAGTACTAAAAAGCAGTTTAGTCCCCAACTTAGCCCATAAACATCTCCAAAAGTGGATAAGAAGTTTAGTATCACGATCTGAAACAATAGTATTTGGCACACCATGCAAGCGAATAATTTCGTGAAAGAACAAATCAGCAACATTAGCAGCATCATCGCTTTTATGACATGGTATTAACTGTGCCACTTTCGAGAACCTATCCACGACAAAAAATATGCTATATGTCCCCTTCTTTGTTCGAGGTGAACCCAAAACAAAGTCCATAGATATATCTTCCCAAGGAATACTAGGGACGGGCAAAGGCATATATAAACCATGAGGATTGAGTCGTCACTTAACTTTTTTGACATGTAGTGCAGCGAGCAACAAAACGCTCAATATCCCGTCTCATCTTTGGCCAAAAGAAATGTGTAGCAAGTACGTCATCTGTCTTCTTCACACCAAGTGTCCCATTAATCCTCCTCCATGCGCCTCCTGCAACAACAACAAACGAACAGAGCTAGCTGAAATGCATAGCTTGTTAGGAGGAAACACAAATCCATCATTAACGATGAACTTGTTCCATGTTATCCCTTCTTTACAATTATGCTATACATCTTAAAATTCAACATCATACACATATTGATCTTTGATGGTCTCCAAACCAAATATTTTAATGTCAATTTGTGAAAGCATAGTATAACGATGAGACAATGCATCAGTAATAACATTTTCTTTTCCCTTCTTGTATATAATAACATAAGGGAAAGTCTCTATGAATTCAACCCATTTAGCATGTCTACGGTTTAGTTTTGCTTGACTTTTAATGTGCTTCAAAGATTCATGATCAGAATATATAACAAATTCTTTGGGCCATAAATAATGTTGCAATGTTTCCAAAGTCCGAACAAGAGCATATAATTCCTTATCATAAGTAGAATAATTCAGACTAAGCCCACTCAATTTTTCAGAAAAGTATGCAACAGGTTTACCATCTTGTAATAACACACCTCCTAACCCAATTCCACTAGCATCACATTCAAGCTCAAAAGTCTTATTAAAATCAGGAAGTTGGAGTAAAGGAGCATGTGTCAACTTATCTTTCAATACCGTGAATGCTTCTTCCTGTGCAGTACCCCAAACAAAAGGCACATCATTCTTTGTAAGCTCATTGAGAGGTGCAGCAATGGTGCTGAAATCTCTCATAAAACGCCTATAGAATCCAGCGAGGCCAAGGAAACTCCTCACGTGTGTGACCATTTAGGGCTGCGGTCAACTCTCAATAGCTTCAATCTTGGCTTTATCAACCTCAATTCCCTGTGGAGTAACAACATAGCCAAGAAAAGATACTCGGTCGGTGCAAAAGGTGCACTTTCCCAGGTTACCAAACAAACGTGCAACATGTAGAGCAATAAAAACAGCACGTAAATGTTCCAAATGTTCCTCCAAAGATCTACTATAAATCAATATATCATCAAAGTAAACTACTACAAATCGTCCAATGAAAGCACGTAAAACTTCATTCATTAATCTCATGAAGTACTAGGTGCATTAGTTAACCCAAAAGGCATGACTAACCACTCATATAATCCAAACTTAGTTTTAAATGTTGTTTTCCATTCATCTCCTAGTTTCATACGAATTTGATGGTATCCACTATGCAAATCAACTTTGGAGAATATTGTAGAGCCACTTAATTCATCAAGCATATCATCTTGCCTAGGAATAGGATGACGATAACGAATAGTAATATTATTAATGCCTCTACAATCAACACACATACGCGATGTACCATCCGTATTTGGCACTAGAATAATAGGAACAAGACAAGGACTAAGGGATTCGTGTATATAACCTTTGTCGAGTAGCTCCTGTACTTGACGCATAATCTCGTTCGTCTCCTCTGGATTGGTACGGTATGGTGCGCGGTAGTGTAGCGATGCACCGGGAATTAAGTCAATCTGATGCTCAATCCCTCGACTAGGTGGTAATCCCGGTGGCACGTCTTGTGGAAAAACGTCTGCGAACTGCTGCAAAATGTTAGTGACAGCAAGAGGCAAAGAGGAAGGCACGTCGTCGAATGAAAATAATGCCTCTTTGCACACAAAAGCATAGCAAACAGATTTGTTGATATCTAGATCATCAATATCAGATTTGGTGGCAAGTAAACATCCACTTTTTAATTTAATTTCACATGCAACATGAGATGATGGTGTGTTATTAGGCTTCATTTGTTGCTCAAATTCTTTTGCCACAATCTGATTTTCACTCTTATTTTGCTCCTGTTTCGCTTTATTAGCTCTATTAATATCATCTTTCTGAATGGAATCAAGAGACATAGGAAGCAAAGTAATACGTTTATCCTTATGAACAAGAGTATACTTATTGTTTCTACCATGGTGTACATATTTTTTTATCAATTTGCTATGGTCTACCAAGTAATAAGAAACATATTTGCATGGGTACCACATCACAATCAACATAATTAGCATATGTAGAGATACTAAAATGCACACAAACAGTATGTGTTAACTTAACCTTGCCGATGTTGTTGAACCATTGGAAGTAGTAAGGATGTCGATGTGGTTTTGTGGTGAGAGATAGCTTCTCCACCATCTCCATGCTAGCCAAGTTGTTGCAGCTCCCTCCATCTATGTAACATCCCAAATTTTCAATTTGGAATGTTATACATAGATCATAATGCATTGCATAGTTTATTGCATTTGTGTGTGGCGATCCCCGACAATTTTAAACAACTCAAGGACCCGCGGAGAGAGTTGGGAATTCTACCGTTTTCGTATTTGAGTTTTCTGGAATACCGGTACGGGGATCACTTTTGGTTTTAATAGTTTTTCTCTCCTAAAAATATTTCTTAATAAAATATATGAGCGGAAATAATATGACTTCTCCAAAATACAAGAAATACTGGAGGAAGAAACTATTAAAATCACTTTTGGTTTTTATTCGGATTTATTTGTGATTTTATTTGCATAGGAAAAATGCGCATTTTTCAAAATTGCATTTAGGTTCGGGACAAATGTTCACTTTGTCCTAAATATTATTAGAGGACGGTGAAAATTTATTTCGTAATTTTTCGAGTCCGGTTAGTATTTTTTTCGTCTGTTTTAGTACGTCTCGACAGTTAAAAAAAAGAGTCAACCGACTTACCGGGTCGTGTCCGGCTAGGACACTGTGCCCGGGGGGCCTTTAAAAGCCCAGTCGGCCGCCGCCCCGCAGCCCCCGCGCCCCGCCAAACCCGCGCCGCCGCCGGAGCGCCGCCGCCCCGCAGCGCCCCGCCGTCCGCCATCTTCGCCGGAGCCGCCGCCGTCGACCCGCCAGAGGTAGCCGCCGCCGACCTCGCCGTCGGTTTTCTTTTAGAAAATAGTTCGGTTTTTTTCGAAACCCTAGATCTGCTTTTTTTTTAATAGATTGGTTCGGGTTTTTTCGGTTTAGTTAGTTAGCGGACATTTGTCCATACGTTCATTTTAACGAATGTTGTTCGTCCGTTAGTCACGGATAACGAACGTTCGTTCGTTAGCCTGTTCGTCAGTTTTTCTTTTTTAGGGCTTTTTCCGCGATTATTTTCGATCGTGATTTCTGTCCTGATCTTGTTTTTAGCTTTTCTTTTCGCTCGAGAGTCGGAATCGGGCGATTCAAACGCCCAGATCTTCGTCTCGAAGCCCTCTTTCCGTTTAACCAACTTGAACAAGGTTTTGCTACTGTAAAATTTGACTTTAGACCAATCTAGTAAACGGATCTTGTTTCTTTCGCAGTTTAAGTTTCGTTGCTCCATTTGATTTGATTCTTTTTGCAAACCGGAGTTCTTAAGTTGAACTTTCTGGTTAGATATTCTTAGTTGGAGTTTTATCTGTGCATCTTTGCTTGATTGCTTATGTATGCTATTGTCTGTTTGTGATAGAATTCCCGGAGTGCGAAGCGTGCTACTACGAGTCTCTAGGTTTTGTGAATCATCAGCAAGGCAAGTAACACTTTGATCATATCCTTTATTACCCAGTTTTTTATGCATTAGATCAAACACTCACACATTGCATGAGTAGGATCTTTTAACTTGTGGGTCTGGGAAGTATATTGAGGTAGAACCTATTACCTGCATTATTTTTAAACCCATGGGAGTTGCTTCTACGTTATGCTTAGGTTGCCATGCTATGCTCGTAGACGTGGTTTGGGTTTGAGAGAATCCACGACAGATGTGAGTTGTTAATTAATGGTTCAACTTAAGGTGGCTACTTGAATACACATCTGGGTGGATTGGTTGCAGGGCACTTGGAGAATCCAGTGTTGTCCTAGGAAATCCCAGAGGAACCATGTGATTATCCTATGGAATGCCACCCAGGCTCAAAGGGATCATAAAACTATTCATGCTAGAAACTTCCGTGTGCAGCCACAATGCCATTGTGGGCTCTCGCATAGTATGAGTAAGTTGTGTGAGCTCTTTCAGTGGTGGACTAGCAGATGTAGGGGAAAGTGGGTGTACCGGTCCACCCGGGGTAAAGAGTAAATGCTTCTGAAAGACTGTGTCTCGGTCATCCATTTTTCAAACACCATGCCGTGCGAGAAATCCAAAGGAAGATATCGAGTCTTGTGGGGAAAGGTGCGCAAACCTCTGCAGAGTGTACAAACTAATCATGATTAGCCGTGTCCCCGGTTATGGACAATCTTGAGTATCTGGTACTTGAATTATTGGTTGATCTCATCACTCTAAAATAAATTTGTTGGGTTAATGATGACTACTTTAATTGGGATTGAGTTGGAGGTACCTTCTCAATGATGTTTCAACTACTATGAAAGTTAGAATAAAATGTATTCCTTTGTTGTAGGAAAAAATTGGCTTTATGCAAAAACTTTAACAGCCTCCACCAGCCAAATATGCATATAGTGTTAGCTTTATTACTGTTACTTGCTCTACTGTGTTATCTTGCCAGCATATTCCATGTGCTGACCCGTTTCGGGCTACAACATGTTACGTTGCAGACTTTTCAGACGATGAGTAAGACGTGCTAGGTCGTTTGTCATGCACTCAGCTATGTTCTTGGAGTTGGTGGACTCACTTATCTTCCAAGCCTTCCGTTGTTATTTTGTTAGATGGCCTTATGCCATAGACTTTTGTAATAAGTTCTCTTTCGAGACATTCGATGTAATAAGTGTGTGATTGCCACTCTGTTATAAATCCTTCAAGTACTGTGTGTGTCAGCATTACCGATCCAGGGATGACACAGAAACATAGAGACTTCGGTCCATTCAGATAGTGGTCGCTACAATCTATGATGACGCGAACAGAACGTTCCTTCACAACTCCCTTTGTATGGAACAAATTATGCCTCTGATTTTGCTCCGCTTCTGGGACCTGCACACTCAAAACACGTTGAGGAACTAAACATTCATAGCTGTCAGCGTCTTCAGGAGCCATGTATTGCATCTCATTTTTAGAATCATCTCCACCGTGTTCTTCATGTGTAATAAGAGCCAAAGTCTCCTCGTCATAGTCACTAGCGGACTCATAACCACCATCCTCAGTAGCAATCATGGCACGTTGATATGGGCATTTGCTCGCACAGTGACTATGACCAGTGCATGCTGAGAAGTATCAACAGCAGCACCAACAGTTTGGCCAGGCCCAAGAGGGACACGGCTCGCATTGCGGAGGGCTGTTTCGCGATGTGAAGGTGGTTGTTGTTGTTGTTGTTGCAATGGTGCAGCAGGTGGAGGTAGACGCGCAAGCACTTCAGCGAATTTGGCATCCAACTTGGTGTCAATTGACTTCTCAATGCCATCCATCCTCGCTAGTGCGTCGCCAAAACTGGTCATCACATCTTCTACCTGTTGACCCATCATTTGCTGAAATTTATCATGCAACTCCTTGTTCGTCATGTTCTCCCAGTCAGTCTCGTCAACTTGTGATCCTTTCATGGTTAGCAGCAATAGAAACAAATACGATCATACTACTAGAAAATGGTGGTGGTGGGGCGTCCCAAATCCGTCAAGCAAATCTCAAATTCTTACCGGTTCTTACCCAGCAGTAGGTGGTGATCGGCAACCGTTGTAGTCAAAACTCTCAAAGCTTGGACAAAGCGATTGCCATGTGGTGTCAAATGCGCGATGTAGATGTATATGGAGTTGGGAAAGCTTATGATATGGTAGCAAAAATGTCAGGGATAATCAATTCGGAGATGCAAAGATGAATAAACGCTCAACGACAGTATTGTGCTGGTCCTAGGCTAGACTGTACTAGAGACGCGAGCCTAGAACACTAACAAAATCACGGCACTGCACGTAATCAAGGGGAAAGCACACTCTGAATTTTTTTCGCCTTTTTTTGCCCTCTTTTTTTTGCTCCCTTTTTTTTGCCGAAAATCACTATAATGGCGAGTGTCTCAAAACTCATCCAAAGTCAAACTAAGATGGTAGGCACAAAATGTTTTTGACGATTTTTTTTCGGAAATCAGGCAGCGATGACCAAAAAGTGCGGTAAAAACAGTATGATAGCACGTGTCTCAAAAGACTCAGAAAAGCCTAAAAATGGGATAGGGAAAAATATTTTCACGTGCCAAAATTTTGGCCTAAAAACTGTCTGGGGTCTCGAGACTTTTTTCGACACCTACGCAGGCAAGGAAACACGAATCCGAAACTAGATGGATCTCAAGAATAGACCTAATATGAAAAGAACTCAGATTGGTGGTGGATATATGGTGGTAGGATATGGCAACGGTGGTAGGTTATGGCAGCGGTGGTGGTATGTGGTAGCGGTGGTGGGATATGACAGCGGTGGTGGGATATGGCAGCGATGGTGGTATGGCAGCAATGATGAATATGGTGCGGCGGCGGCGTGACAAACTATGACAGAACTCGAAACTCTAAAGGACTAGACACTAAGACCAGCAACTAGACACGACGATGCAACCGCAAATTCAACAAAGCAAAACCCTAAAAAGATTATGCAAATGCTCAGATTGGTTCGGATATGATGAACTAACCCTAATATATATATTTTTGGCTCTTTCGTGGACTATAGGTATGAAGAACAGACTCGATCTAACTATGAAAACCTGGAAAATCTCACCGAGCAGCGTGGAAATCTCATATCACTTGATAGAGGCAAAGGTGTCCCATCTTTTGATGAGATGGTGGCTATCATTTTTGGTGGAGTAGACTTCGACGATCCGACTATGAACGTGCGAGGACGTCACGCCTTAGCAATCGCTAAACCAACTCCGAGAGGTTATTGACCATGTTGGAGCATGATCAATCTAACCACGAGGGTCTATTTCCTGCAAGCAAACGAAGAACAAGCAAGAAACTAAGATTGCAATCTGGATATTTCGAATATAAGAGGAAAGCTTTATTGATCAAGGTGGGGTTCTGTGACGTCTTTGTCTGGTCGTTGAACACAAACGAAGTACACGAAGTTGTAGCTATGGTGAACTTTAATCTAAACAAAACCCAAAGTCTAAACGATGCCCTAAGGGTTGTATATATGGAGAAAGAGAGGAGGAATTTCGTGGGCCCTTGGAGAAGGGGTCCGAAACCAACCCTAACTCTGTTTTCCCCACACATACGGACTCTAAGAACAGGCTATACTTTATTATTTCGAAATTACATGGGCCTGGCCCAGTAATAAGGTGACGCGGCACCTATAATAGCCTCTAGACGAAATTTATGAAGTGGCATCTTGTATATTTCGTCCAAGGCTTCACGCACTTATTATGGTGGCTTCAAAGTCCTGAAATCATCACTTGTAACTCTGTTCTTGTTCCCCTTGCGCATGCCATCATCTCCATGATTGATCTTGCTCCAATGATCATCCTTCTTGTCCAAGCTAGGCCCTTCATTTGTAAGCAAGACAAATGTATCCAATTTAGGCAGCATCATATTCTCATGAACATTAGAGTCATTACCAAGAAACGAAAAAACCTGGTAATTTAATTGGCGTGCCCGAGCTCTAGTAATTGGTCCTGTATATGTATCAATAGGGGTTGTGGGTGTAACTTTGTTAGTGATGTCCTCATCAACATGTTGCAATATATCCAGCAATTTCCCTTTTCAACCTAGGCCACCAAAATCTTTTCCTCAAATCCAAGTACATCTTAGTATTACCTGGGTGAATAGAATAAGGTGAATCGTGTGCCTCCTAAAGAATCAACTTCTTGATATCTGCATCTTGAGGTACACAAATACGCTTCTCGAACCATATGGCCCCATGTTCATCCTCATGGAAACCTTCCGCCTTAACTTTATTTATATTATCTTTTATCTCAGCAATCCCCTTATCATCCTTCTGAGCTTCTCTAATCCTGTCAGGCAAAGTAGGCTTTACCTCCAGTGTTGCCAAATATCCCTTAGGAACCATCTCCAACTTGAGCTTCCTGAACTGTTCACATAATTCTTGTGGCATATAATCAATATTTGCATTAACATGCCTCCTACGACTCAATGCATCAATAACAACATTAGCCTTACCAGGATGATACTGCACATTCATATCATAATCCTTAATAAGCTCCAACCATCTCCTCTGCCTGAGGTTAAAATCCTTCTGAGTACAAATATACTTCAAGCTCTTATGATCAGTAAATATATAAGAATGATTACCAATAAGATATTGTGTCTAAGTTTTCAATGCATACACAACTGAGGCTAACTGCAAATCATGTGTAGGGTAATTATGCTCATGATTCTTAAGCTGGCATGGAGCATAAGAAACAACTTTACCTTCCTGCACCAAAACACTCTCAAGTCCTTGACGAGAAGCATCACAATATGCCTGGAAGTCCTTATGTATATCGGGCAGAATTAAGACTTGTGTTGTGACCAAACGCTTCTTCAATTCCTGAAAGGTGGCTTCACATTCATCAGTCCAAACAAATTTATTCTCCTTATTCAACAGTTCAGTCATAGGCTTTGCAATTTCGGAAAAGTTCTCAATAAGACTCGTGTAATAACCTGCAAGGCCCAAAAAGCTGCGAATCTCCCCAACTGTCGTGGGTGTCTCCCACTCTGTAACTGTAGCAACCTTAGATGGATCAACTGCAACTCCATTACCTGACGCAGCATGTCCAAGGAATGCTCCCTCATCCAGCCAAAACTCACATTTGCTGAATTTGGCATACAACTAATGTTCCCTCAGTTTCTCCGTTACAACGCAGATGCACCTCATGCTCTTGCTTATTCTTGGAGAACACCAATATATCATGAAAACAACCACAAATTTATCCAAGAACTCCATAAACACCTTGTTCATCATATTCATGAAGTATGCAGGGGCGTTAGGCAATACAAATGACATAACATTATATTCATACAACCCATACCTCGTAGTAAAAGCAGTCTTTGGAATATCTTGCTGACGGATCTTTAATTGATGATAACCAGAATGAAGATCAATCTTAGAAAACATAGTAGCTCCCTCCTACTAGTCAAACAGATCATTTATCATAGGCAAAGGATACTTATTCTTAATGGTCACCTCATTCAAAGAATGATAATCAACACATCCTCAAAGTCCCATCCTTCTTCTCCATGAACAAAACTGGAGCTCTCCAAGGTGATGAACTTGGGCGAATAAATTCTTGTGCCTGCAATTCCCTTATCCACTTCTTCAATTCCTCCAACTCTTGAGGAGGCATTCTATACGGTCTCTTCGCAATAGGTCCAGTGCCTAGTATTAAATCAATAAGAAACTCAATATCTATATCTGGTGGAATACCTAGCAACTCCTCTGGAAACACATATGGATAATCTCTCAGAACTGGCACCTCTTCCAGGATACCCCCTTAAGAGAGTTCACCTACACCTGATTATGCCTATACTTACATACATATTTGATCCTCTTCCTTTATGGTCCACTGAGAGTAATTGATCAACTGACACAATCAATAAGACCTTTATATTTGACCATCCAGTCCATACCAAAAATAATATCCAAACCTTGTGACTTCAATATAATCAAATATGTAGGAAAACCATGCTTCCCAATAGACAAAGGCATATGAAAACAACCCAGACTTGCTACCATCTCAGCCCCCGGAGAACTTTCTAGAATAGGTGACTTAAGTACTAAGTAGGCAAGTCATGTTTATCCACAAATACCCATGATATGAAAGAATGTGATGCACCAGAATCAAAAAGAACAAGTGCGGGTATTGTATTGATCAAAAACTTACCAATCACTGCATCAGGTTCATCGTAAACCTCCTCCACATTAGCATGGTTGACATGACCCTTTTGGAAGGGGTTTGGCTTGCTGACTCCAAAATTCCCATTACCTTTCTTGGTCTCTGGACAAGCGTTGGAGTAGTGGCCCATCTGCTTACACGTGTAGCACTGAACTTGGCTTATGTCCATCTGCACATGCATACTCTGGTGGCTCTGGTTATTATTCCATCCAATACCATTGCCATTACATCTACCATTTCCATTGTTAATCTTGTGCCCATTGTGATGATTGTGGACATTTTGGTTGTGGCCATTCCCTCCATGATGATCATGTCCATTAACTCCATGATAAAAAATGCCCATTACCTCCATTACCATGACATGAAGTGTGTGGCTTCTGATGTGGTCCAGAGTTATACATGTTATCGTTGTTGTACTTCCTCTTGTGATTCTCTATGGCCTAATGCTTCCCCTCTAGCATAATAGCCTTATCAATCATCTCCTAACAACTATTAAAAGTGGCTAGTGTCAACTGAACGCCCGAATCATCATTCAGGCCCTCCAAGAATTTCTCCTGCCTACCTGCATTAGTGTTAACATCATTAGGAGCATAACCTACAAGATTATTAAATTCCTCCACATACACATTAATTGTGCGACCTCCCTAGCGCACTCTGCGAAACTCCTTTTTCAGACTCATGGCACCAGTAGACACATGTGTAGCACAGAAAGCGGCCTGAAACTGCGGACAAGTGATAGTAGCAATGGGATAAGTGACCAAGTAATTGTCCCACTAAGCTGCGACAGGACCCTCCAACAGATGTGAGCCAAACCTCAACCTCCTTGCATCTATGCATCCAACCGTCTCCAGGTTCCTATTAACTGCACAGAGCCAATCATCAGCCTCAATAGGCTCGGGGGAGCTAGAGAACCTCTAAGGATTCAACCTCAAGAACCTGGTAAGCATATCCATAGGTGGCGGGTTGTTATTGTTGTTGTTGTCGTTGTTGTCATCGTCGTCGTCGTCGTCGTCGTTGTTGTTGTTGTTGTTGTTGTTGTTCTTGTTGTTCTGAGCAAACAACTAGATCAACCGAGCCTGGCCCTAAAGCACTTGTTGCATGTACGGACGTATGGTGGTATGTCATTGCCATTGTCGTCTCCTCGTGCGGTGCGTCTAGTCTCACGCCTCGGCGGCATCTGGTGGGTAAGCATAGAAGAGTTATAGATATAATAGGGTCAAAGACTATGTATATAAATATATTCTACCCATATGCAGAATATGATCAAGGCAACAAATATAAGGCAACAAAACACAACAACAAACAGACAACAAATAATAAAATAGTATACTATATATATAGTCGGAAAGTCAATTCTGCTCCCGGGTGCATTTGCACCCGGGGCCATTTTTGACTTTTCCAAATGTCAAAAAAATCGAGACAAAACTTGTTTATGATCTTTGTCACATACAAATGCTGCCTGTAAATTTTGAGACAAAAAAAGTTAAGCATTTTGGCCTGCGCAAAAAAAAACAAATCAAGACCAAATGTCACCCCAAAATGTCACCCAAAATTTGTTTTTTTCACCGACGAAACACCGTTGCTCCGTTCCGCATGAAATTTGTCAAGCATGTTTGTTACGCCAACATGATCATCTACAGATTTTTTTCAAAAAAAAATGAAAACATTTAAATTGTTTTTTCGGGGTATTGTTCATCCAAGTGCAAATATACCCGGGAGCCAAAACGCCTGCCCTATATATAGTCGAATAATTTTGACAAGATGAAATTTAACAAACAAACTACCAATCAAGCAAACGATCTAGTATATTCATACCACGAAAGTGGGCATAATCAGATACGCTAACACGATAACGTTGCAATATAAAACAAGCATGAATGGTGATCTCAGCACTAGTTCGTGCTTAACTGTTCAAGATACTTGAGGGGTTTAACTAATAAACAGTAAGACGTATAGCTAGTTTATAAAATAATTTTCACCCCTATGGCTTTTCTAATCTATTTTCTAGGGTCACGTCCTACAGTCAACACACTGCTCTGTAACGACCAAACCACGAGGGATTTGAGTCTCTGTGCTTACTGTGCTAGTCCATGGATCGACTCGCTAGCACAAACAGTATAGATGAATACCATAATAACAAGTGCATCATTTATTACAACTCATGATCCAGAATTCATAAAATAAAACAATCTGCGTAGCACATAGCTAGCTTTATTTAATCAAACAGCTGAAAGTAGTAAAAAATAACGATGAGTCCCATCATAGTCCATAGGCAATGCTGAGTGCAGACTCGCGACCCTAAATGTACCTTACTCTTCTTCTGAAAATCTTGCAACATGAGACGTTGTAGCCGTATAGTCAATACATTGAATGTATTGGCAAGTTACATAGGAGTAATAATAAAGCAGGCCTACATGTATATGCATAGTACAACAAAAGGAAGGTGATAAAGGCAAAGGTGTCCCGTCTTTCGATGAGATAGTGGCTATCGTTTGGATGAAGTCGACTTTGACGATCCGACTACGAACGTGCGTGGACGTCGCGCCTTGGCAATCGCTAAACCAACTCCGAGAGGTTATCGACCACGCCGGAGCACGATCAACCTGACCACGAAGGTCTGTTTCCTGCAGGCAAACGAAGAACAAGCAAGAAACTAAGATTGCAATCTGGATATTGCGAATATAAGAGGAAAGCTTTATTGATCAAGGTGGGGTTCTGTGACGCCTTTGTCTGGTCGTTGAACACAAACGAAGTACGCGAAGTTGCAGCTATGGCGAACTTTTAATCTAAACAAAACCCAAAGTCTAAACGACGCCCTAAGGGCTGTATATATGAGGGAAAGAGGGGGGAATTTCGTGGCCCTTGGTGGAGGGGTCCGAAACCAACCCTAACTCTTGTTTCCCCACACATACGGACTCTAAAAACAGCCTATACTCAAGTATTTCGAAATTACATGGGCCTGGCCCAATAATAAGGTGACGCAGCACCTATAATAGCCTCTGGACGAAATTTATGAAGTGGCATCTTGTATATTTCGTCCAAGGCTTCCCGCACTCATTATGGTGGCTTCAAAGTCCTGAAATCATCAATTGAAACTCCATTCTTGTTCCCCTTGCGCACGCCATCATCTCCATGCTTGATCTTGCTCCAATGTTCATCCTTCTTGTCCAAACTAGGCCCTTCATTTGTAAGCAAGACAAATGTATCCAATTTAGGCAGCATCATATTCTCATGAACATTAGATTCATTACCAAGAAACGAAAGTACCTGGTAATTTAACTGGCGTGCGCGAGCTCTAGTAATTGGTCCTGTATATGTGTCAGTTGGAGCTGTGGGTGTAACCTTGTTAGTGATGTCCTCATCAGAATCCCTTAGTCCTTGTGCTGTTCCTATTATTCTAGTGCCGAAAAAGGATGGTACATCGCGTATGTGTGTTGATTGTAGAGCCATTAATAATATTACTATTCGTTATCGTCATCCTATTCCTAGGCTAGATGATATGCTTGATGAATTGAGTGGCTCTACAATATTCTCCAAAGTTGATTTGCGTAGTGGATACCATCAAATTCGTATGAAATTGGGAGATGAATGGAAAACAGCATTTAAAACTAAGTTTGGATTATATGAGTGGTTAGTCATGCCTTTTGGGTTAACTAATGCACCTAGTACTTTCATGAGATTAATGAATGAAGTTTTACGTGCTTTCATTGGACGATTTGTGGTAGTATACTTTGATGATATATTGATTTTTAGCAGATCTTTGGAGGAACATTTGGAACATTTACGTGCTGTTTTTATTGCTCTACGTGATGCACGTTTATTTGGTAACCTTGGAAAATGCACCTTTTGCACCGACCGAGTATCTTTTCTTGGCTATGTTGTTACTCCACAGGGAATTGAGGTTGATAAAGCCAAGATTGAAGCTATTGAGAGTTGGCCGCAGCCCAAAACGGTCACACACGTGAGGAGTTTCCTTGGCCTCGCTGGATTCTATCGGCGTTTTGTGAGAGATTTCAGCACCATTGCTGCACCTCTCAATGAGCTTACAAAGAAGGATGTGCCTTTTGTTTGGGGTACTGCACAGGAAGAAGCATTCACGGTATTGAAAGATAAGTTGACACATGCTCCTTTACTCCAACTTCCTGATTTTAATAAGACTTTTGAGCTTGAATGTGATGCTAGTGGAATTGGGTTAGGAGGTGTGTTATTACAAGATGGCAAACCTGTTGCATATTTTTCTGAAAAATTGAGTGGGCCTAGTCTGAATTATTCTACTTATGATAAGGAATTATATGCTCTTGTTCGGACTTTGGAGACATGGCAACATTATTTATGGCCCAAAGAATTTGTTATACATTCTGATCATGAATCTTTAAAGCACATTAAAAGTCAAGCAAAACTGAACCGTAGACATGCTAAATGGGTTGAATTCATAGAGACTTTCCCTTATGTTATTAAACACAAGAAGGGAAAAGAAAATGTTATTGCTGATGCATTGTCTCGTCGTTATACTATGCCTTCACAACTTGACTTTAAAATATTTGGTTTGGAGACCATCAAAGATCAATATGTGCATGATGCTGAATTTAAAGATGTATTGCAGAATTGTAAAGAAGGGAGAACATGGAACAAGTTCGTCGTTAGTGATGGATTTGTGTTTCGAGCTAACAAGCTATGCATTCCAGCTAGCTCTGTTCGTCTTTTGTTGTTGCAGGAGGCGCATGGAGGAGGATTAATGGGACACTTTGGCGTGAAGAAGACGGAGGACGTACTTGCTACACATTTCTTTTGGCCAAAGATGCGACGGGATGTTGAGCGTTTCGTTGCTCGCTGCACTACATGTCAAAAAGCTAAGTCACGACTCAATCCTCATGGTTTATATATGCCTTTGCCTGTCCCTAGTGTTCCTTGGGAAGATATATCTATGGACTTTGTTTTGGGTTTACCTCGAACAAAGAAGGGGAGGGATAGCATATTTGTTGTCGTGGATATGTTCTCGAAGATGGCACACTTTATACCATGTCATAAAAGCGATGATGCTGCTAATGTTGCTGATTTGTTCTTTCGTGAAATTATTCGCTTGCATGGTGTGCCAAATACTATTGTTTCAGATCGTGATACTAAATTTCTTAGCCACTTTTGGAGATGTTTATGGGCTAAGTTGGGGACTAAACTGCTTTTTAGTACTACTTGTCACCCCCAAACTGATGGACAAACTGAAGTAGTCAACAGAACTTTGTCTACTATGCTTAGGGCTGTTTTGAAGAATAATAAGAAAATGTGGGAAGAATGCTTGCCTCATATTGAATTTGCTTATAATCGTTCGTTGCATTCTACTACTAAGATGTGCCCTTTTGAAATTGTCTATGGTTTCCTACCTCATGCACCTATTGATTTGTTGCCTCTTCCATCTTCGGAGAAGGTTAATTTTGATGCTAAACAACGTGCTGAATTGATCTTAAAATGCATGAGTTAACTAAGGAAAATATTGAGCGCATGAATGCTAAATATAAACTTGTTGGAGATAAGGGTAGAAAACGTGTTGTCTTTGCACCTGGAGATCTTGTTTGGTTACATTTGCGTAAGGATAGGTTTCCTAATTTGCGCAAGTCAAAGCTAATGCCACGTGCTGATGGTCCTTTCAAGGTGTTAGAGAAAATAAATGATAATGCATATAAACTTGAGCTGCCTGCAGATTTTGGGGTTAGTCCCACATTTAACATTGCAGATTTGAAGCCTTACTTGTGTGAGGAAGATGAGCTTCCGTCGAGGACGACTTCAATTCAAGAAGGGGAGGATGATGAGGACATCACTAACAAGGTTACACCCACAGCTCCAACTGACACATATACAGGACCAATTACTAGAGCTCGCGCACGCCAATTAAATTACCAGGTACTTTCGTTTCTTGGTAATGAATCTAATGTTCATGAGAATATGATGCTGCCTAAATTGGATACATTTGTATTGCTTACAAATGAAGGGCCTAGCTTGGACAAGAAGGATGAACATTGGAGCAAGATCAAGCATGGAGATGATGGCGTGCGCAAGGGGAACAAGAATGGAGTTTCAATTGATGATTTCAGGACTTTGAAGCCACCATAATGAGTGCGGGAAGCCTTGGACGAAATATACAAGATGCCACTTCATAAATTTCGTCCAGAGGCTATTATAGGTGCTGCGTCACCTTATTATTGGGCCAGGCCCATGTAATTTCGAAATACTTGAGTATAGGCTGTTTTTAGAGTCTGTATGTGTGGGGAAACAAGAGTTAGGGTTGGTTTCGGACCCCTCCACCAAGGGCCACGAAATTCCCCCCTCTTTCCCTCATATATACAGCCCTTAGGGCGTCGTTTAGACTTTGGGTTTTGTTTAGATTAAAAGTTCGCCATAGCTGCAACTTCGCGTACTTCGTTTGTGTTCAACGACCAGACAAAGGCGTCACAGAACCCCACCTTGATCAATAAAGCTTTCCTCTTATATTCGCAATATCCAGATTGCAATCTTAGTTTCTTGCTTGTTCTTCGTTTGCCTGCAGGAAACAGACCTTCGTGGTCAGGTTGATCGTGCTCCGGCGTGGTCGATAACCTCTCGGAGTTGGTTTAGCGATTGCTAAGGCGCGACGTCCACGCACGTTCGTAGTCGGATCGTCAAAGTCGACTTCATCCAAACGATAGCCACTATCTCATCGAAAGACGGGACACCTTTGCCTCTATCACCGAAGATGGAAGAGGCAACAAATCAATAGGTGCACGAGGTAGGAAACCATAGACAATTTCAAAAGGGCACATCTTAGTAGTAGAATGCAACGAACGATTATAAGCAAATTCAATATGAGGCAAGCATTCTTCCCACATTTTCTTATTATTCTTCAAAACAGCCCTAAGCATAGTAGACAAAGTTCTGTTGACTACTTCAGTTTGTCCATCAGTTTGGGGGTGACAAGTAGTACTAAAAAGCAGTTTAGTCCCCAACTTAGCCCATAAACATCTCCAAAAGTGGCTAAGAAATTTAGTATCACGATCTGAAACAATAGTATTTGGCACACCATGCAAGCGAATAATTTCACGAAAGAACAAATCAGCAACATTAGCAGCATCATCGCTTTTATGACATGGTATAAAGTGTGCCATCTTCGAGAACCTATCCACGACAACAAATATGCTATCCCTCCCCTTCTTTGTTCGAGGTAACCCCAAAACAAAGTCCATAGATATATCTTCCCAAGGAACACTAGGGACAGGCAAAGGCATATATAAACCATGAGGATTGAGTCGTGACTTAGCTTTTTGACATGTAGTGCAGCGAGCAACAAAACGCTCAACATCCCGTCGCATCTTTGGCCAAAAGAAATGTGTAGCAAGTACGTCCTCCGTCTTCTTCACGCCAAAGTGTCCCATTAATCCTCCTCCATGCGCCTCCTGCAACAACAAAAGACGAACAGAGCTAGCTGGAATGCATAGCTTGTTAGCTCGAAACACAAATCCATCACTAACGACGAACTTGTTCCATGTTCTCCCTTCTTTACAATTCTGCAATACATCTTTAAATTCAGCATCATGCACATATTGATCTTTGATGGTCTCCAAACCAAATGATAGAGGCTAAGGTGTCCCGTCTTTCGATGAGATGGTGGTTATCGTTTTGGAGGAAGTCGACTTTGACGATCCGACTACGAACGTGCGAGGACGTCGCGCCTTAGCAATCGCTAAACCAACTCCGAGAGGTTGTTGACCACGCCGGAGCACGATCAACCTGACCACGAAGGTCTGTTTCCTGCAGGCAAACGAAGAACAAGCAAGAAACTAAGATTGCAATCTGGATATTGCGAATATAAGAGGAAAGCTTTATTGATCAAGGTGGGGTTCTGTGACGCCTTTGTCTGGTCGTTGAACACAAACGAAGTACGCGAAGTTGCAGCTATGGCGAACTTTTAATCTAAACAAAACCCAAAGTCTAAACGACGCCCTAAGGGCTGTATATATGAGGGAAAGAGGGGGGAATTTCGTGGCCCTTGGTGGAGGGGTCCGAAACCAACCCTAACTCTTGTTTCCCCACACATACGGACTCTAAAAACAGCCTATACTCAAGTATTTCAAAATTACATGGGCCTGGCCCAATAATAAGGTGACGCAGCACCTATAATAGCCTCTGGACGAAATTTATGAAGTGGCATCTTGTATATTTCGTCCAAGGCTTCTCACACTCATTATGGTGGCTTCAAAGTCCTGAAATCATCAATTGAAACGCCATTCTTGTTCCCCTTGCGCATGCCATCATCTCCATGCTTGATCTTGCTCCAATGTTCATCCTTCTTGTCCAAGCTAGGCCCTTCATTTGTAAGCAAGACAAATGTATCCAATTTAGGCAGCATCATATTCTCATGAACATTAGATTCATTACCAAGAAACGAAAGTACCTGGTAATTTAATTGGCGTGCGCGAGCTCTAGTAATTGGTCCTGTATATGTGTCAGTTGGAGCTGTGGGTGTAACCTTGTTAGTGATGTCCTCATCATCCTCCCCTTCTTGAATTGAAGTCGTCCTCGACGGAAGCTCATCTTCCTCACACAAGTAAGGCTTCAAATCTGCAATGTTAAATGTGGGACTAACCCCAAAATCTGCAGGCAGCTCAAGTTTATATGCATTATCATTTATTTTCTCTAACACCTTGAAAGGACCATCAGCACGTGGCATTAGCTTTGACTTGCGCAAATTAGGAAACCTATCCTTACGCAAATGTAACCAAACAAGATCTCCAGGTGCAAAGACAACACGTTTTCTACCCTTATCTCCAACAAGTTTATATTTAGCATTCATGCGCTCAATATTTTCCTTAGTTAACTCATGCATTTTTAAGATCAATTCAGCACGTTGTTTAGCATCAATATTAACCTTCTCCGAAGATGGAAGAGGCAACAAATCAATAGGTGCACGAGGTAGGAAACCATAGACAATTTCAAAAGGGCACATTTTAGTAGTAGAATGCAACGGACGATTATAAGCAAATTCAATATGAGGCAAGCATTCTTCCCACATTTTCTTATTATTCTTCAAAACAACCCTAAGCATAGTAGACAAAGTTCTGTTGACTACTTCAGTTTGTCCATCAGTTTGGGGGTGACAAGTAGTACTAAAAAGCAGTTTAGTCCCCAACTTAGCCCATAAACATCTCCAAAAGTGGCTAAGAAATTTAGTATCACGATCTGAAACAATAGTATTTGGCACACCATGCAAGCGAATAATTTCACGAAAGAACAAATCAGCAACATTAGCAGCATCATCGCTTTTATGACATGGTATAAAGTGTGCCATCTTCGAGAACCTATCCACGACAACAAATATGCTATCCCTCCCCTTCTTTGTTCGAGGTAAACCCAAAACAAAGTCCATAGATATATCTTCCCAAGGAACACTAGGGACAGGCAAAGGCATATATAAACCATGAGGATTTAGTCGTGACTTAGCTTTTTGACATGTAGTGCAGCGACCAACAAAACGCTCAACATCCCGTCGCATCTTTGGCCAAAAGAAGTGTGTAGCAAGTACGTCCTCCGTCTTCTTCACGCCAAAGTGTCCCATTAATCCTCCTCCATGCGCCTCCTGCAACAACAAAAGACGGACAGAGCTAGCTGGAATGCATAGCTTGTTAGCACGAAACACAAATCCATCATTAACGACGAACTTGTTCCATGTTCTCCCTTCTTTGCAATTCTGCAATACATCTTTAAATTCAGCATCATGCACATATTGATCTTTGATGGTCTCTAAACCAAATATTTTAAAGTCAAGTTGTGAAAGCATAGTATAACGACGAGACAATGCATCAGCAATAACATTTTCTTTTCCCTTCTTGTGTTTAATAACATAAGGGAAAGTCTCTATGAATTCAACCCATTTAGCATGTCTACGGTTCAGTTTTGCTTGACTTTTAATGTGCTTTAAAGATTCATGATCAGAATGTATAACAAATTCTTTGGGCCATAAATAATGTTGCCATGTCTCCAAAGTCCGAACAAGAGCATATAATTCCTTATCATAAGTAGAATAATTCAGACTAGGCCCACTCAATTTTTCAGAAAAGTATGCAACAGGTTTACCATCTTGTAATAACACACCTCCTAACCCAATTCCACTAGCATCGCATTCAAGCTCAAAAGTCTCAATTCACGTTTTTTTTTTTTTTTTTTCGAGACCTACACAGGCAAGGAAACACGAAACCGAAACCTAGATGGATCTCGAGAACAAACCTAATATGAAAAGAACTCGGATTGGCGGTGGATATATGGTGGTAGGATATGGCAGCGGTGGTAGGTTATGGCAGCGGTGGTGGTATATGGATTCGGATTGGTGGTGGTATATGGATACGGATCGGTGGTGGTATGTGGCAGTAGTGATGAAGATGTTGCGGCGGCGGCGTGACAACTGTGAACAGAACTCGAAACTCTAAAGAACTAGACGCTAAGACCAGCAACTTGACACGACGATGCAACCGTAAATTCAACAAAGCAAATACAGAAAAGATTATGCAAAGGCTCAGATTGGTTCGGTTGGGATGAACTAACCCTAATTTTTTTTTTGGCTTTTTCGTGGACTGTAGGTATGAAGAACAGACTCGATCTAATCTACGAAAAACTGTAAAATCTCACCGAGCAACCTGGAAATCTGATACCACTTGATAAAGGCAAAGGTGTCCCGTCTTTCGATGAGATAGTGGCTATCGTTTGGATGAAGTCGACTTTGACGATCCGACTACGAACGTGCGTGGACGTCGCGCCTTGGCAATCGCTAAACCAACTCCGAGAGGTTATCGACCACGCCGGAGCACGATCAACCTGACCACGAAGGTCTGTTTCCTGCAGGCAAACGAAGAACAAGCAAGAAACTAAGATTGCAATCTGGATATTGCGAATATAAGAGGAAAGCTTTATTGATCAAGGTGGGGTTCTGTGACGCCTTTGTCTGGTCGTTGAACACAAACGAAGTACGCGAAGTTGCAGCTATGGCGAACTTTTAATCTAAACAAAACCCAAAGTCTAAACGACGCCCTAAGGGCTGTATATATGAGGGAAAGAGGGGGGAATTTCGTGGCCCTTGGTGGAGGGGTCCGAAACCAACCCTAACTCTTGTTTCCCCACACATACGGACTCTAAAAACAGCCTATACTCAAGTATTTCGAAATTACATGGGCCTGACCCAATAATAAGGTGACGCAGCACCTATAATAGCCTCTGGACGAAATTTATGAAGTGGCATCTTGTATATTTCGTCCAAGGCTTCCCGCACTCATTATGGTGGCTTCAAAGTCCTGAAAACATCAATTGAAACTCCATTCTTGTTCCCCTTGCGCACGCCATCATCTCCATGCTTGATCTTGCTCCAATGTTCATCCTTCTTGTCCAAGCTAGGCCCTTCATTTGTAAGCAAGACAAATGTATCCAATTTAGGCAGCATCATATTCTCATGAACATTAGATTCATTACCAAGAAACGAAAGTACCTGGTAATTTAACTGGCGTGCGCGAGCTCTAGTAATTGGTCCTGTATATGTGTCAGTTGGAGCTGTGGGTGTAACCTTGTTAGTGATGTCCTCATCAGAAGGCTTGATGGTTATTTTGCAGAAAGATGATTATATCCTGATAACTACCTAATAGTCAATTTTTTACTCAATTATATTATTAATACAATTAAATACACAAGGTTGAGTTGGCGAACCCAACTCCAACCTACCCATTATGAAGTTGCCCCAGCAAATTTATAAAGTGTCACATCTGTCAAGATCATCCAACAATTGTAATGGCATAGTTGCTCAAATTTGTCCATAACCGGGGACACGGCTAATCATGATTAGTTATTAATACTCTACAGAGTTTTGCACACTTTAGCCACTAGACTCAATCCGAAGATTGAGACAAAGTCTTTCAGAAGTAGTCACCTCCACCCACTGGCAGCCGGTGCACCTACTCATATCTACATCTGCTATCTTGCCTGGGCGAGGGTCCCACAACCTAATCAACTAAGCCAGAGCCCATTTAGCTAGTGGTTGCGCATGGTGGCTACTAGTAACTAAGTCTGTTTGGTCTTTTTGAGCCTGGGCGGCAGTTCACTTACATTCAGAGGGTATAAACCATGATGTTCTTGAAACCACCCAACAATACCAATTCTGCCCAGAGGTGAATTAAATCTTTAATTAATACTCAATTTGTTATAGATATAATCCTGACCTAAACTCAATGTATACACGAACCATCCCGTCTACAAAGCATAGCAAAACTATAACTACCACAATCTGCATGGATGGAAAGATAGCTCAACAGTATAGCACAGTAATATAGCATTCCTATACATGCATAAATTCATATTGTGATATATACTACATGGATAGAAAACAATAGGTAAAGGATGATCAACATGTAACTTGCCTTGGTTCTTGTTGGGGATATAAGTATTTCATATGACCCGCCCAGGAGGGGCCGAGTTACCCAACAGCGGTTCATGGGCCCAGCCCAGAAGCACTTTAAAGATGGCGGTTTAGTTACAGGCCCAAGGCCTGCGGCGGCTTAAAGCCTGTAAGTATCAACCGCCATATATATGACTTGTGTTGTAAGGCATGTAATAAGAGTCACCGGGTCAGACATGATTGTATGAGCCGGTCGGGACTCCGTAGGCCGCAGGGCGTCAACCCGTGTATATAAGGGGACGACCCGGCAGCGGCTTAGGGCAAGAAACAATAGATTGAGGGCTAGGCAAGCGCATCCGCACCCTAGCAATCGACACCCCAGCAATTCCACCTCAAACTAGATTATGTTTTACCCTCACCGCAAGGGGCCGAACCAGTATAAACTCCCTGTGTCCTTTGTCTTCTTCTTAACCCCTTTAAGCTAACCACGTCGCTATGGCTCCGCAATCAAGTCCTTACCTTAGGACATCTATTGTGACACTTCCGCGACAGTTGGCGCCCACCATGGGGCCTACGGCCTGTGGTTTTGAGTTCTTGAAGGGCAACTTTGAAGGGCTTAAGGGATACGTTGTGGGCCGGATGACCAAGAGTCATCGCGGCAAGCTCTACATCGATGACGAAGGCTGGGGTCCCAAGGCCAGCTCAATTGAGTACGGGTACCGGGTCCCCTTCGGCGTAATTCACATCTTCATCGGCAAGATCGGAGAACCGGGCCCTGAGCGGACACCTGAACCGACATCGTCGAGCTGGCTTAGTGTGCGCGACCCGCCCGGGTTCGGCCTGCGAAGAAGCGTACCTTCGTTGGATACATCTAGGGCACTAGAAGCTCCGCGTCTTATAAAGAAACAGTTGTTCTCTCCGACGGTGAGTCGTCCACATGTGAGACTAACTCCATGTATCGGATGCAGAGCGGACAGCTTGGGGGCTCGTCTGATGGTAACAGTATTCCGGACCTCAGTGAGCCGCCAAGCAGGGTAGCGATTTTCATGACTGGCACACAGCCGGCTCTCAGATCAACAATCGTCGGGACCATAACACCCGGCGCGATAGCGGCTACGGCAGGTGCAGATGACTCAGCACGCCTGCCAACTCAAGCTTTGTCAGGCCTGTTGGAGAATCTGGCGACTCTGATGGGAACAGAGATAACCCCAGAAAACCAAGATCAACACAAGACAGTTGTGGATAAGTTGCGGCGGGAGATATCACAAGCTAAGGAAGACCTGGCAGCAGAGAACGCCAGGATGACCGAAGAACGGGCCGTTTTGGACGCCCGGGCCCAGCGGATTCAAGCGAAAGCTTTCCGGCTCTCGGTAGGTCAGAACGCTGCTAATGAAGCCATGAGGAGAAAGCAACAGAGTCGTCTCCCCTTTGTTTATGAGCCAAGAAATCTTTTTTCGTACTAGGCAGGGGGGCAGGGGGCAGTGGTCCGCCGGTGTTAAACCGGACAACAGAGGCACCCAGGACCGGCGGTCCAGTTCATCAGCGTACAACCAGATCTCCGTATGCAGATCAGAACCGCCCGGCGCCTCGTTACCCTACGGCATCGGCGGGTCACTATTCCAACCCTCTGGATAACATGATAGCAGGGGCATCAAGGCTGGCGGCTTTGCCAGTTGGGGGCGAAACTCCGGCAGCAGTGGAAACCCGGAGAGCTCAGGAACTGCTTCAGACAGCGCTATAGCAACAGCAGGCTTATTCTTATAGTCGAGACCGGATTCATTCAACCCCCCGTCGAAGTGCCAGCTACAGCAGACACGTTGACTCGCCAGAGGTTTCAAGCACAGAGCGATGACGTAACTCGCCTCGTGGACATAACCCGATGCGGCATGACGCCAGAGCACAGGACATGCCGGCTCAGGCGGCCAATCATCAGTCGGCGCCATACTATCCAGCAATCTCAGTGGAGACAGGCAGGACTTCCCGGGCTTGGGGCGTACCGTGTCTAACGGTGGCTATACGGAACGAGCGGTTGCCTAAGGATTTTAAGGGCCCTCGTAAGGTGCCGAACTACACAGCAGATCAGCCCCCTGAGGCTTGGATAGAGAGCTACGAGATGGCGATGGAGATGCTGGACGTTAGCGAAGCTGCATGTGCTAAATACTTCACCATGATGCTAGAAGGCACGGCTCGTAACTGGTTAAAAGGATTACCCGTCAATTCCATCGGGTCATGGGCGGAGTTGAAGGCCAGGTTCATCAAGCACTTCAAGGACACGTGCACACAGCCCATGTCGATCGTGGATCTAGACTCTTGTGTTCAGAACGAGGGTGAATCAACAACTAGTTGGGTGCGCCGGGTTTCAACCATCATGCACTCCTGAGATAAGATCAACGCTGAATCGGCGATAATAACGTTGGAGAAGAATTGTCGTTTCCCTCCACTCAATCTGAAGCTAGGGTGGCTTAAGCGCCATTGTAGTGATGTGGGGGAGCTCATGGAGGCTCTCGTCAAGTATGCCGACTCTGATAGTACCAAGGACCCCGAGTCTGAAGCGGAAAGACCGGGAAAGGGAAAAAGGGGTAATGACCCGGGAGGACAGCAGTATAACCCGGCCAATCAGCACAGTGGCAATAAACGCAAGGCTGATGCTTTTGTAGCTAATACGGGGGCACAGAATTCTAACCAGCATCGCAAAGGGAGGCCACCTCCAAGGTACAATATCGATGAGGTGATGAATCAGCCGTGTCCGAAGCACGGGTCGGATGAAAAACCGGCCACCCATGCGTGGAAAGATTGCAGCATCATGCGATCTTACACAGAGTTTATCCAGAACGGTTATGGACCGAACGGCGGCTCAGGATCCGGTTTTCAGGGTCCGGGTTATGGTGGCGGCGGCTCTAGCTCCGGCTTTCAGGGCCAAGGCAGTCAAGGCGGCAACTATCAGTAGAACAGCCAAGGGAACCAGCAGCAGTCCGGTTATCAGAGTAACCCGAAGCAGCTGAGAAATGGGCAATACCACGTGTTCACCACGAGTTTGTGCAAATGAGACCAGAAGCTCCATAAGAGGGCGGTGAATGATGTTGAGCCAGCAGTGCCCCATTACTTAAGATGGTCTGAGCAGCCCATTATGTGGAGCCGCGAAGATCACCCGCCCCGAGTTGATAATCCGGGTCAGCTGGCCCTAGTGGTGGCCCCTCAGGTTGGAGGGTACAAGTTCACCAAGGTACTCATGGATGGAGGTAGCAGCATCAACATTCTTTATTACAATACCTTCCGTCGTATGGGGTTAACTGATAAGAAGCTTAAGCCGTCGAACACTGTCTTACATGGAGTTGTGCCTGGTAAGTCGGCATATCCAGTTGGTAAGATTGATTTAGAAGTAACCTTTGGAGGTGAACATGATGCCAGGACAGAAACTTTGACATTTGAAGTTGTGAGGATCCACAGCACGTACCATACTTTATTTGGTAGGCCGGCTTATGCTAAGTTTATGGCAAGGCCATGTTACGTTTATTTACAGCTCAAGATGCCGGGTCACAAGGGGAATATCATAGTGCATGGCGGTCGCACCATAGCTTTGGAATGTGAAGAAGGCGATGCGGCTTACGTAGAGTCGGTTTGTGCCACAGAGGAGCTCAAGTTTTACAAAGATAATGTTGACCCGGCAGATATGACATCTTTAAAGAAGCCAACTACAGAGCATGACCCGCTTCTGAAGTTTAAGTCGACAGATGATACCAAGATGGTTGACTTTGTTCCTGGCGACTCATCTAAGAAGTTCAGTATCAGTGCAAATCTGGATCCGAAATAGGAAAGTGCGCTCATCGAGTTCATCCGTGAGAACCGGGACATCTTTGCATGGAAGCCTTCAGACATGTCGGGTGTACCGAGAGAACTCGCTGAGCACACTCTTAATATTGATCCGAAGTATAAGACGGTCAGACAGTTTCTTCACCGTTTTAATGAAGAGAGACAGAAGGCCATTGGTGAAGAGGTGGCCCGGCTCCTGGCGGCCGGGTTCATCGTTGAAGTTTTTCATCCTAAGTGGTTGGCTAACCCGGTTTTGGTGCTTAAAAAGAATGGCATGTGGCGCATGTGCGTGGACTACACAGACCTAAACAAGGCTTGTCCAGCTGACCCGTTCGCCCTCCCTCGTATTGATCAAATCATTGATGCTACGGCGGGTTGTGAGCGCTTGAGTTTTTTGGATGCATATTCTGGATATCACTAGATCGAAATGGCGGTTAAGGACCAGGAGAAGACGACTTTCGTCACTCCGTTTGGAGCCTTCTGCTATGTATCTATACCTTTCGGGCTTAAGAGTGCCCAGGCGACTTACCAAAGGTGCGTACAGAACTGCCTGCACGGTTAGATTGGGCGTAATGTTCATGCTTATGTGGATGATATCGTGGTCAAGTCCAGAAAGAAGGAGAAACTGATTGATGACTTGAAGGAAACATTTTGACAATCTCCGGGTGTATAAGATGATGCTTAACCCAACCAAGTGTGTTTTTGCTGTTCCAGCAGGCAAGCTTTTGGGTTTTCTGGTCTTTGAGCGAGGCATCGAGGCTAACCCAGAAAATATCAAGGCCATCACCTCCTTGGCAAGGCCAAAATGTATCAATGATGTCCAGCGCGTGGCAGGACGGATAGCAGCGTTGAGCCGGTTCATAAGCCGCTTAGGTGAGAAGGCTATCCCTCTATACCAGATGATGAAGAAGATAAATGATTTTGTCTGGAGTGAAGCTGCTGATGAAGCGTTCGAGGCACTCAAGAAATAATTGGCTGAGCCGCCGGTTCTTGCGGCCCCCATTGACAAAGAGCCATCGTTGTTATATGTTGCTGCAAATAGCAGGGCCGTCAGTGTGGCCATTGTGGTGGAAAGAAAGGAGGCTGGTAAAGAGCACGTGGTTCAAAGGCCGGTTTACTACATCGGTGAGGCTATCATCGAGTCTAAACATAGATATCCACATTGGCAGAAGCTGGTTTACGGAGTCTTTATGGCAAGCCGGAAACTCAAACAGTATTTCCTGGGTCATCCCATTACGGTGGTGAGCTCTGCTCCCTTCGGGGACATCATCCAGAATAGGGAAGCTACAGGACGAGTGGCCAAGTGAGCCATTGAGCTTGGGCCTCATGATTTAAAATATATGCCTCGAACTGCCATCAAATCGCAAGCACTCGTGGATTTTATCAACGACTGGACAGAACTGCAGACACCTGAGGAAAAGCCGGATAATACATATTGGACGATTCACTTTGACGGGTCCAGGCAATTGGAGGGCTCGGGGGTTGGAGTTGTTTTAACTTCCCCACGAGGTGATAAACTTTCTTATGTCCTCTGGTTAATGTTTCCATGTACTAATAATGCAGCTGAGTATGAGGCCATGCTCCATGGTCTTTGGATGGCTAAAGAGATGAACTTAAGCCGGGTAAGATGTTTTGTTGACTCAGATTTGGTAGCTCAACAGGTTTCTGGCACCTGGGACTCCAAGGATCCGCTCATGGCGGCTTATCGTCGAGAGGTTGATGCTATTGCGGGTCACTTCAAGGGTTACCAAGTTGAGCATATCGATCGAAGGAAGAACGAGGCAGCTGACGCCTTGAGCCGGTTAGGATCTCAGCGTAAACCGGTACCCCCCCCCCCAATACCTTTTTGGACGTTTTGCTTAACCCATCTGTCAAGTTGCCTAGAGAGGAGGACCTTGCTATCCCTGACCCGGAGGCACAGTTGGTGGCGGCTCTTCATGTCATACTAGATTGGACAGTTCATATTTGACTTATATGACCCAGGGTGAGTTACCTGAGGACGAAATCCTAGCCAGACAGATAACTCGGCGGTCTAAGTCTATAACGATTGTCAACGGAGAATTGCACCACCGCAGTGTTACAGGCGCGTTTCAACGATGTGTCTCGCCTGAGGAAGGTTGTGAGATCCTGCAAGAGATCCATGAGGGAGATTGTGGTCATCATGCCGGTTCTAAATCTCTGGTAGCCAAAGCTTTTCGTCGTGGATTCTATTGGTTAACGGCTCATGCTGATGCTGAAGACTTGGTCAGTAGATGTGACGGTTGTCAGAAATTTTGATAGCGTGCTCACATTCCGGCTCAAGAGTTGAGGATGGTTCCCATAACCTGACCGTTTGCAACCTAGGGGCTTGATATGGTAGGACCTTTTAAAAGATCCAAAGATAAGAAAACCCACCTGTTGGTGGCAGTAGACAAATTCACCAAGTGGATCGAGGCAGAGCCAGTCAGTAAATGTGATGCAGAAACAGCGGTAAAATTCATCAAGAAGGTGATTTTCCAGTTTGGTTTCCCCCATAGTATCATAACAGACAATGGCACTAATGTATCTAAGTGTGCTATGAAGGAGTTTTGTCTGCTGAGCATATCCGGCTTGATGTATCTTCTGTGGCTCACCCCCAGTCCAATGGTCAAGCAGAGCGGGCCAATCAAGAGATTTTACGAGGGATCAAGCCCCAGCTCATGGTTCCTCTGAAGAGAACGCAGGGTTGTTGGTTGGAGGAGTTACCATCCCTGTTATGGAGCATTAATACAACACCCAACAGGTCTACAGAATACACGCCCTTCTTCATGGTATACGGAGCAAAGGCGGTTCTTCTTAGAGATATCCATCATGACTCGCCCCGAGTAGCGGCTTACGTGGAAGTTGATAATGAGACGGCACGTCAGGATGCGTTGGATCGATTGGATGAAGAGCGTGATCTCGTGGCAGCTCATTCGGCGATTTATCAACAGGATTTACGACGATATCACAGTCGGCGGGTCAAGACCAGAACCTTTCAAGAAGGCAACTTAGTTCTCCGGCTCATCCAAGATCAGACTAACATGCATAAACTTTCGCCGCCTTGGGAATGACCTTTTGTCGTCAGCAAGAATCTGCACAAGGGGTCATACTACTTGATCGATATTCGAGAGCACAAGGACTCACGCACATCAGAAGAGGAGACTAATCGGCCGTGGAATGTCGCTCACCTCCGACCTTACTATACTTAAGCCTCCGGATCTCATGATGTAATTCAATGATGTAAATATCAGTACAATATAATAAAGCCGGCATCCCCGCCAATTCGGGGCCTCTGCCATTTTTCAAAGTTGAGTCTTTATTATCATCATACATATTTTCTCAAGAAGCTTAGTACCCAAATCAAAGGAATCATGAAGATTTGGATGCATAGCACAGCTCCAACACAAGCTCTTGATGAGAATAATCAGCAAGTATGTCACTCGAGGGCTTCCTGTTCAAACATAGGCGTATTCGAGCAAAGAGAACACAACATTACTACCCATTTAACCGGGTTATGTTCAAACATAGGCGTATTCGACCAAAGAGGACATAACATGTGGGTCATCCTACCTGTACCCAGCTGCTTCAACTCCATCAGATCATCCTGATTGACCCGGCGAACTCTTGGCAATCAGTCTTAATGGCCTATTCGACCAAGACTTGAGCTTGCTAAGGTTCAAACGCCGGCTGTCACTGCGAGAGCACGGTACTACAGATAGTCAGGATAGATCCAGGCTCAAAATGCCGCCTTCCTTGAAACTTGGATAACTCGTCCTATGATGCAAGATGCAAATCTGACCCCACATACTCTAGGCAAGTCTATATTTAAAAACAAAGACCTGCACTTGTCTAGGTTCAAATGTCGATTGGGTACTGTGAGAGCCGGCTCATAGCACGCACGTACCTTCCAGGGGCCACCAAGGCTAGTTTCATTGAATAAGAACCTTTGGCTTGGCGGCCTGCAAAAGCCTCGAGTGTTTTTCGATTGTTTTTTCTGATTCTCTTTGCTTTCTTGTAAGTTTTCATTTTGATTTGCGTTCTTTGCAAGATCGGCCTAGCTGCCTCCCTTCATGGCTCATATTTGAAGCCTCTCCGGGTCTCTACAATCCAATCTACTGAATGGCTCTAAGCCGCCGGACAATAACAATCTTATTTCTGGAATTATACCTTTACAAGGTTATGACTATATGGAGGCTGGTTAAGCCGGCAGTCCAAATCATATCTTCAGGTATGACTATGTTTATAACAATTAAACCGGCCCTCGTTCTGGACATCTGTCCCAAGTGGCATTGTTAGGCACAGTGACCCTCCCGGCGGTAAACCGCCAGGGCATTTGTTTTCTGTTTATATGCAGGATACAATTTATATTGATCTGCGCACACCAATACCATTATAAGAATAAAAGGATTTCAACATTTGGTGATCCATGATATCAACCAAAGACAAGTGTGCACGATGGCGCGACAGTTGGTACAATAAGCCAGCAGGAAAAATGTTTCGCTATCCTATTACAAGATGCTGTGAGCCAGACAAAGGTTCAGATGTTTTTATCATAGGTACATGAGCCGCCCGGCGGTTCATTCTCCTTGGCCTTGCTGCTTTGATGATTCTAGGTCATCCTTCGCCGGTTCTTCGTCCTCCTCTGTTTGAAAATTCTGTGCCAACCAATCCAAACCAGCCAGAGCTTCAAATTTAGCTGCCCCATCAATAAGATCAGAGGGATCAATTTCACGGGCAAAAGTATGCTTACTAATTGGAGGAATCATATCCATCACTTTATAAGACGGAGTGGACATCTTCTGGTTCTCCGTATCATAAGCCGACTGATATTTAGACAAGTCCGTTTCATTCGCAATCAAATTGGCCAGTGGGCGGATGTCCTTGACACAGGCAGCGAAGTCTTTATGGTCAAAAGCTGAGACGTCTTCTTTCAAACTTGGATACCTAGTAGCCAAGTCGGATGGATCCAGCTCTGGAAGCCACGCCTTAGCCCGGCTCAAGGCTGTTACAGCACCAGCTCTCGCAGATGAACGCTTGATTTTGTATATTCTGGCAGGCAGAACAGAGAGTCTTCGTAAGATATCCACAAACAACGTTGGTGCTTGGCTGGACGGAGAAACAACAGCCAGGGCATGCTGCGCTCCAGTATACAGTTGTTCCACAAGGGTGTAGACGGCTTTTAGCTTTACAAGTGGATCTCTGCCAAAAATATTGCTTCTCCTACCTACATGACCATTAAGTTGATCAGTAACGGGTTAAGTTCCCCCAAGATTTTATTTTAAAAGTTGTAACACGGCGGCTTACCAAAGATGGCTGCAGTCATTTCTGAGACACGATGTTTTAAGCCGGTGAGCTCAGTTGTCACCGCTTCAAGAGACGTTTCGGCTTGTTCAGCTCGTTGCACTAAGGCAGCCTTTTCTTTAGCCCATGCAGATTCCTCGAACTTAAGTTTAGCCTTCAAATCATTCGCTTCAGACAGGCTAAATTGAAACTTTGATTCAACTTCCTGAGTTTCTGATTCTTGGTGCTTAAGTCGTTCCTTGGCATCCTTTAACTGTGTTTGTAATTCAGCAGTGGTTTCCTGAACAGGCAAAGTGAGCATGAGACGGATTGATTACCGGTTTAACAAAGATTGAAGTCCCAAGCCTTTTGCAAGCAACGACACTTGGCACTTGGGGGCTAATGGAGGCTAAAGTTGTTCTTTTCTGAGCCGGATTCATGGTAATAAAGTCTCAAGCCCTTTGCAAGCAAGAGTACTTGACCCTTGGGGGCTAATGGAGGCTGAAGTTGTTCTTTTCTGAGCTGGATTAATGTTATTAAAGTCTCAAGCACTTTGCAAGCAAGAGTACTTGACCCTTGGGCGCTAATGGATGCAGAATTTTTCTGAAATTAATAGTTCATGAACATAAAAGTCCCAAGCACTTTGCAAGCAACATCACTTGGCACTTGGGGGCTAATGTACATCGCTTCTGTATTATCAGTTAATTATATTAGCCCGATGGCAACAAGGTTATTACCACCGGCTCATGGATGGTGTGCAGGCAAGTTCTATGCAATAATAATAAGGCCCGGCTCATTCAACCTGATTAAGCCGGCCCTTGGGGGCTACACATGCAATGTTCCTCAAGGATGGATTTTTCGTTAAGTGGTATGCCGATTTAAAAGGTGACAATTGTTCTAAAGTCTACAGTATATTCCGTTTTATCATATTCACTAGACTTGGGGGCTGGAAGGACAATTAGAAATTGGTCAAGAATGTTACCTCAAATTTCTGGTGCATCTGCTTCACCATATCAATTTCAAGATCGCGATTGTTGTGGACCTGATTGAGAAAACCAGAAAAGACTTTGCCAGTACTCAGCTGTGCATACTGAGACGTGTCAAACCTCACTTGTCGCTTTTCAACAAGTTCTTGCTTGGCGGTGTGTTTGGCTAACACAGTTGGGTTGCCCGGCTCTCTGAAACTAGTACCAATAAATGTAACATCTTCAGGCCGGTCTTCTGTCGGCTCAGATGGGGCAGGCGGTTCAGCAGGTGCAGAATCAACTTTGGCAGGATCAGTGGCGGCATCAGGTATCTCAGGAGGAGCGTCATGGGTGGTTTCCTCAGTTGGCCTATGAACATCTGTTGCCGACGCCTGCAGCGCCGGCTCAATGACCATGGGATCAGCTGCCGGCTTATTTGCCCTGGCCCTTTTGACAGGTTTGGCTTGACCTCTGCATGAATCAAGGTAAGTCGCTGCAAGGTTATAAAGATTGAAGGATAAGTTGAACAAGGAAGAAGTCATTTACCCAAGGGCAGTCTTGAAAGCCGGTAGTTAACTTTGAGATGAGTCGCCAGAGGATGAACGAGAGGTTTCCTGTTAATTTGAACCGGGCGAGTTCAGTGGTTGATGTGTAAGACCCATTAGCGGATAATGAGAGTTTATGAATGGAAATACCTCAGTCCGACATTTTCGACGAGGCGGGGTATTGGGTAAGCCGGAGGACAATTCCTCTTCTCCGGAGTTTTGAGTTCGACGCCGACTCTCGTGTTGTTGTTGCTTCAAAAGAAAGTGAGGATCTAAATGAGCTGAAGGGTGTGAAAATCTTACTTCCGGATAACCCATCGAACTTTTTGTCTTGGCAAGGATTCTGAGCCGAAGGAAATAGTAATTACCTCTTCATCTGCGGCCTGACTGGCCTCCGTGTCATCCTGGCAATAATCAGTGTCAATAAGATAGTTGAAGTAAGAACCAAGAGAGTCAAGGACTACCTCCGACTCAATGCCGTAGTTTATTTAAAACAGTTCAGAAGGACTGGTTTTCTTCTTGGTCTTCTTAACAGCTTTTTTGGCGGCTTTCTTGGCGGCTCTGACTCTCTTGGCAGCTTCATGATCATAAGATTTCTTCCAGAAGGCCGATTTAGCCGGTGAGAGGTGGCAAACTCAAGATTGGCAAGGGAACTGTAATTATAAAATGGCAACAGTTAAGGTTAAGACTTACCTCTGGTGCCGGGTTAGATTTGCAGAAAGGCAACAAGCTCACTTTGCTGCAGTCAGACAAGGATTCATTTAAAACAGTTTTTGTCATATCTGCGATGACATTCTCCTCCAGATCCTCAGAGCTATGACGCAAAGGGTCATTCTTTTCTCCAGTATACTCACACATTAAACCGGACTTGCGGCTTAGAGGAATAATCTGCCAAGCGAGCCAGCACCGGGCTAAGTCAATTCCAGTTATTTTGTTTCCCACTAGGGCCTTCACCTTTGAAAGAGTGGGGGCAATTGACTTGCGTTCTGCAGCAGTGAGCTTTTCAGCAAGAGGGTGATTGGTGTCTAAACGTTGAATACGGAGACCCGACAATGGATGCTCGTTAGCCGGAGAAGTGTCTTTACAATAAAACCAAGTTTTATTCCAATCTTTCGGATGACTCGGCAGACAGGCATAAGGAAAAATAGAGTCTCTCCTTCTTTGGATGGAGACAGCCCCAAGCTCCAAGCTAGGGCCATTGGTAAATTCGTTTTGGTGGTTTAAATAAAAGAAATCCCAATAAAGCAAGATGATGGGCTCCTCTTAAAGATATACTTCACAAAAAACCTGAAAGTTGCAGATATTTGACATGGAATTGGGTCCGATGTCTTGGGGATGGAGCTGGAAAAAGTGCAGAGCATCCCTGAAGAATTTAGAGCCGGGCGGTGAGAAACCCCGGTTCATGTGGTCAGTGAAAACAATCACTTCATCATCTATGATTGCAGGTCTCTCTTCGCCCGGGTTAGGAGCATGATAAGGCATAACTGGAGCGTTTGGCAGATATCCGACTTTGACAAAGTCGGCCAGTGTGGCTTCATTAACAATTGAAGGGACCCAGTTGCACGTGGTGATTGTCTTTGGTGGCATTGTGAACAAGCAGGCCTAAAGAAGGAAATAATATTGCCGGTTTAGAATCAGTTCGTTAAAACCGAAAACAAATTATTACTACAAGTTTAGCATGGCGGCTTAAATGGGGCCTAATGGCATAAGAATAATTATAAGTCGGAAAATTAAGCCGCCATGACAGATGCGAGTATTCAGAAAAGCAAATTTCACTAAGTCTAGGAAAACTTTTATTGCAAGTTGCAGCGGTAATTTTGGATCTACAGCTATTCGAAAATCAATATTAAAATGACGAACATGCAAACCTAAAGTTCAAGGTCATACAGTTTCTGAGGATGAATCTACTCTACCAGAGATGAGATATCATGACGTTTTATAAGGAGATATGAACAACATCAACGCATAAAGAAATACCAAGATCAAAAGAGAAGCTATAATGGCGGAAGGAAGAGGAACGGCGACGAACTTCATAGAAACCCTAACAAATCTAAGATGAAAGAACAAGAAGAACATACCTGGTCGGATGAGCGGCGGCGATGCACGGAAGAAGCCCGACGACGTCAGGCGGATGCTGCAGAAGCTGATGAAGGTGAAGCAGAGGACGGCGGCGCCGGTGAAGCTCAGAGATAGAGAGTTACGAGGAAGAAGACGAGACGGAAGAAGCAACGGGAGAATGGAAAGGACTCCTGGTCCTATTAATAAGAAAGATGGATGAGGGTCACGCGCGAAAATCGAGGAGGCATGTAAATAGGAAAGTGACGATACAGGCGCCTCGATTGTCGCGATCCTATTAATGCGGAAAGGTTTGTTAGAATCTGGACAGTTCAAAGGCCAGGAACAGGTGACGTCATGGCGGGTTTAGTTATTTCCAAAACTGACGTCATGGCGGATCACTATCATTTCAAAAACAGATGTCACGGCGGGTTACAGTCTCTCGCAAGAAGATGAAGAAAGATTGACATGAAGAAGTTCAAATCAACATGGGACCTAATGTTGGGGATATAAGTATTTCATATGACCCGCCCAGGAGGGGCCAGTTTACCCAATGGCGGTTCATGGGCCCAGCCCAGAAGCACGTTAAAGATGGCGGTTTAGTTAAGGGCCCAAGGCCTGCGGTGGCTTAAAGCATGTAAGTATCAACCGCCATATATGAGACTTGTGTTGTAAGGCATGTAATAAGAGTCACCAGGCCGGACACGATTGTATGAGCCGGCCGAGACTCCGTAGGCCGCAGGGCGTCAACCCGTGTATATAAGGGGACGACCCGGCAATGGCTTAGGGCAAGAAACAACAGATCAAGGGCTAGGCAAGCACATCCGCACCCTACCAATCGACACCCCAGCAATTCCACCTCAAACTGGATTAGGTTTTATCCTCACCGCAAGGGGCCGTACCAGTATAAACTCCCTGTGTCCTTTGTCTTGTTCTTAACCCCTTTAAGCTAACCACGTCGCTATGGCTCCGCAATCAAGTCCTTACCTTAGGACATCTGCCGTGACACTTCCACGACAGTTCTGGTTAAAAAAGTCACACTCCTGGCAATAGCTAATGTCGCACTCCGGACAATCTTCACGTTTCACACAATTAACAAATCAATCACCAAAACTCAAATAAAACCAATAGTAATAAAAATCATTTTATAATTCAAGAATGGTAGCATAACATCATGTACAAATCATCTACAAAGCACTACGATTACAACGCATAAAGAATCGCTCGATTCCGACAAACGGTTTGAAAGTTCCTCCGAAAGGTTTGATTCAAATTCGAATGAATTCAAATTTGAAAAGGGCAAAAATGAAATTTTTGGGTTTTGTCATATTCTTCTGTTCAATGTGAGTGCATAGGAAAAATAATCGCCTAATTTGGATATACGGATTAAAAGATATAGCCATTAGCAGTTTAGGTGAAATCTGAAGAAAAAAACAAAAGGAAAAAACATATTCTGCAAATACCGTAGCCACACTGTAGCAGGTTGCAAAGTGTCGGCGCGTGATTGGCTGAAAAGTTCATGTGCACGCGCGCTCACCAGGAAACATGGGAGGACGGTGGCGGGTCGGGCGTCGGCGGTGGCGATGCTGTGGTGGTGATGTTGCGGTGACTCTCTAGCGAAGATGAAGGGGTGGGCGGATGCGGCGTGGGACGATGGTGGTGATGGTGGTCTCCAACGGCGACGGGGCTTCCTCTATGGGCGGCGGCTGTGATGTGAACGGCGGATGCTCCAGCAGTGTCGGGTCTACTCGGGAGGCTCATTCGGCTGCGTCTCCGGCGACGAAAACATGTCAGAAAAGTCCGTCGTCAAGGGGAACATCAAATGGAGCAAAGGGGAAGGTTGGTTGTCCTCTTAAGATGATGAAACGTACCGGCAAAGGCGGAGCTCAAGCTCCACGGCAAGATGTGTTTCGCCCAGCAGGAGCGTGCGGACGAGGAAAAATAGGGAAAAGGTTGCGGTAGGGTTTCCCTGGGGTTTTGGCTCGTGCACGGTGTCCCCGGGGAGCACGGGGTGGATCGGGCACTCGAGTTCAACTCGGGCTCGCCTCTAGCGTGGGCGCGGTGTGCTCCACTCAGGTCGGAGGTGGAAGAAGTGGGTGCGGGGTCCACTCGTCAGCGGCTGAAGACGAGGGAACGATGGGAGTTGCGCATACCGCTTCGGGAGCCAAGTGGGCTGCGGGCAAGGGGAGACTGATGGGCCGCGCCGCGGCGCGCGTGCTTTACTGCACATTGGTGGGCTGGGTCGCGGATGTGCAGTGTTGCACAGTGTGTTGCGACTCTTAAAAAAACTAAAAGCTGAAGAAAAAATAACTAAAATAAAAACAAACAACAGAATAAATACTAGAAATAATATGAACACACAATAAGAATAATACTACCAGCATATAGTATAGGAACACTAGTTCCATATCTAATGCAAATTTGGAAATGTACTTTTATGCAATAGGCCACACAAAACAGCAATAAAACACTAAAATAAAATAAATTGGAGTTTGTAAAAATGACCAAATAAATCAAGTGAACTCCAAATAATATTCATAACATTATGAACATTTGGTTTCACGAGGGAGAAGTCGTGTTATCTCCACTCCAATAAATTGTCTTTAGCTGCATAATGCTTTGGATATTTCAGAAAGACAAATAATGCAAATAAAATATGAGATGCATATGAATGATCTATTAACATCCTAATTAGGAAAATTCAAATGTCACAGCACGTGTGGGCCAGCAGCGAGTGTAACCGGGTTGTAGCAAGCTATCACGACTCCGGTACACACCGCGTGACATTTCCCCGTAGGGACGGACATGAGAGCAAAGAAGGACACATGTCGGTCAATCCATGTGTTTTCGGATGGAAGCACTAGGAGGCATTTCCCCATAAGGAAGGCTACCAAGAATAAACAACTAGGTGTCGGACCCCACACATACCAATGCATTTCAAACATACACACAATATGCACGATATGTGTAGATACAACATGGCATCACAACATAATTCTATGACTCAAGTATTTATTTAAGAGGCTTCGAAGGGCCATACATAACATGATATTACAAACAAGGGTCACATGACCTATCATACAAAGAATACAAGCAAGGAAACATAACATGTCCCAGTACAGACAACTATAAATGAAAAAGGCTAGGAAGCCTGACTATCTACAAAACCCTCCCAAGGGTACAGGATCATAGCTGGGATACAAGCTAAGCGTCGAAGTCCACGTGGAACAAATAGTGTGACCGAAGTGTCCTCTACAAAAACGTAAATTAAGAAAACATGAGTAGAAATGTACTCAGCAAGACTTACATCAGAACTAACTACATATGCACCAGTATCAATAAATGGGGTGGTGGAGTTTAACTACAGCAAGCCAGCTTTGACTCTGTGGCTATCCTGTACTACGTCTACTAGTAATTGTTTGAGGTGAGAAAGCGCACACGACTCCACTAATCACCACAACAATAAACTACTATGCATCATCTCTCGTCTCCCTACGAGAAGGCCATCCATAGCACTCGAACTTATCTTGAGCATTTTAAAGTATCCACTTCAAGTTGGCTATGTATCATATAAGTTTCCAAGTAGTCCACATCCGCGTATGCGGCTATTCAAATAGATCATATTAACCCTGCAGGGGTGTTCACACACACTCTCGCCACTTACCGCCAAGTACATGTCATGTATCTCGGGAACCTTCAAGCGGAAGTCTGGCGAGGGTGTTGAAAACGACCTGACTAACCACACAAGACTCTAGTTCAGGTTTATCGCCTATCTGAGGCTAAACCCGCAAGGGAAGTCAGGCGAAGTTTCCATCACAGCCCCAAACGATGTGTGCAGGGTTCCCAAGTCCACCTCGATGGATGGTACTACGCTTGGTATGCACTGTGCCTAGTCTATCCCAATCCTTCCCGTCGGACACCACTTGGTAAAGAAATAGTACTACCTACAAACACCAGAAACTAGTTGCAACTCCTGGAAAAAGGTCAAGGCGGTTAATAAGTCGAGAGGGGTCGAGTTATTGGAACCAATGTGTGGTAGTAACTAGTCTTGGATAACAGACACATAACTCGGTTCTTAAGGACGGTCCCAATGAGACAACCCACCATGTACTCCTACATGGACTCTCGCTGCTACCTTTACCAAATCTTGTTCACACACTTATCTCTCAACATTAGAACATGATCTTTTCACTCCAATCCATCACCCAGATGAACATACCTGACACAACTTTAAGCATAGCAAGCAAAGCATACATAGCAAGGTAGGAACACAACATGGCTCACGCAACTCCTACACATGCTAGTTGGTTTCAGCTATTTACTGTGGCAATGGATGGTCATGAAGAGGAAAGGTGTTCAACTACCGCAACAAGGAGCAGTTGAAACATTGTTGCTCTAATGTAGTAAAAAAGAGGAGGAGCGAGAGAGTGGGATTGTATCGAAATGCCGAAGGGGGTTTTCTTGCCAGAAAGATCAGCAGGGGCACTACTCCTTAGACAGGTACTCTGGAACACTCTCCGGAGCAGGACCTATCGAGAAGGACGGTGCCGACAATCAAAACACAATCAAATGCAACAATATGATCCATGGTCATGACATGTCAAGAATGATATACTTTGCACTAATGCATCTATCAACAATTAAAATGAAGTTCATATGGACCAAGGGTTCATATGCAAACTCAATATTAAGCATTTAAAATGTCATTATGATGTTTCCACTTATACATTCGGTATTAGTTGGTTAAACATGCATGAAAGCAGCATAAATGGATAGATTGGATTTTTCTGATGATTTTTCTTATTATTTTTAATCTCAGCTACGGTTGAATTTATGTGATTTTTTTTGAAGTTTTAACAAATTTCTAGAATTTCCTTACTGTAATTAATTAAAATAATTCTAGAAAAGGATTTACTGCATCACGTGGTGTCACTATGATGTCAGCAGTCAACGGGCGCGATCCAGGTCAAACCTGGCCGGTGGGACCCTGTAGCGACCAGACCTCAAACAGTCTGATCTCCATGCATCAGTGTCATCCCTGGATCAGTAATGCTGACACGCATGGTACTTGAAGGATTTATAACAGAGTAGCAATCACACACTTATTACATCGATAGTCCAACGATGAATTTATTACAAATAATATGGCTGAAGGCCATCTAACACGATAACAACGGAAGGCTTGGAAGATAAGTGAGTCCATCAACTCCAGCGGCATCACTGAGTATAGAACCACGACCTAAAAGGGCATCTTACTCGTCGTCTGAAAAGTCTGCAACATGAAACGTTGCAGCCCGAAAAACGGGTCAGCACATGGAATATGCTGGCAAGGTAACACAAGAGATGCAATGAAAGTAAAGCTATACTATATGCAATATGGCTGGTGGAAAGCTCTATGGTTAAGTTTTTGTGTAAAGCCAATTTTTCCCTACTTCAAAGGAATGTATTTTAATTAGCTATCATGGTAGTTGAAACATTGTTGAGAAGATAGACATCCACTCAACCCCAATTAAAAGTAATCATTAAACCCAACAATATTAAATTAGAGTAACATGATGAGATGCACATGAAAATTCAAGTACCAGATACTCAAGATGTCCATAACCGGGGACACGGCTAATCATGAACAGTTTGTACACTCTGCAGAGGTTTGTGCACTTTCCCCACAAGACTCGATCGCCTCCGTTTGGTTTCTCGCACTACATGGTGTTTGAGAAACGGATGACCGAGACATAGTCTTTCAGAAGCGCTAGCACCTTACGATCGGGCGGACCGTACCAACCTACATCCCCTACATCTGCTAGTCCACCACTGTAAGAGTTCGCACAACTTACTCATACTATGCTAGATCCCATAATAGCATTGTGGTTGCACACGGAAGTTTCTAGTATGAATAATCTCGTGATCCCTTTGTGACTGGGTGGCGGTCGAAAAGAAAAACAGGCAATCCTGGAATACCCAGATGCCTCAATCCACCCAGATGTGTATTAAAGTTGCCACCTTAAGTTGAACCATTAATTAACAACTCACATCTGTCATGGATTTCACTCAAACCCAAACCACGTCTACGAGCATAGCATGTCCTAGCAGCAAACGTAAAAGTAACTCCCAAAGGTTTGAATGTAATGCAGGTAATAGGTACTACCTCAATCTACTTCCCAATCCCACAAGTTTAATTGATCCTACTCATGCAATGTGTGAGGGTTTTGACTAATGCAATGAAAACTGGGTAATTGGAAAGCATGATCAAAGTGTTACTTGCCTTGCTGATGATCCGCAAAACCTAGAGACTTAAAGTAGCAAGCGGCGCACTCCGGGTACTCTATCGCAATCAAACAACAAGCATACAATAAGTACTTAACTAATGCACGGGTAAATCTCAAATAAGAGAAACCAACCAGAAAGTTCAACTTAAGAACTCCGGTTTACAAAAGAATCAACTCGAAAGAAGCAATGAAACTCAAACTTCAAAAGAAACGAGCTCCGAATTACTAGTTGGCCTAAACTCAAATTTTACAATAGCCAAAACTTTGTTCTAGTTGATCTAACGTAAAGAGGGCTTCGAGACAAAGATCTAGGATTTTGAATCACCTGATTCCGACTCTCGAGCAAAAAGAAAAACGAAAAACAAGATCAGGGCAGAAATCGCGATCGGAAAAATCGTGGTTTAAATACCTCGAAAAAGAAAAACGACGAACAGGCTAACGAACGAACGTTCGCTGTCTGCGATTAACTAACGAAAACCGTTCGTTAAAACGAACGTACGGACGAACGTCCGCTATTTAACTAAACATGCGGAAAAATAAAACCAAACTGATCTATTTAAATAAAACAGATCTAGGTTTTCCTAACTAAAACCGATCTAATAACCGAAAAAAACTAAACTACCTCACTCCGACGAACTTCCGCCGGGCATCCGGCGAGGGCGGCGGCGGCGGCTGCGCAGCGGCGCGGCGGGGCAGCTACGCGGCGGCGGGTGCGAGGCGGCGGGGCGGCGCCGCAGGGCGGCGGCGCGGCGCGAGCGAGGCAGCGGTGCGGCGCGGGCTGCGAGGCGGCGGTGGGAGGCGGCGGCGCGGCAGGGCGGCGGCGTCGGCGGCGGAACCGGCGGCGGCGGCGGGGCGGCTCGGCTAGGGTTTGGGCGCGGGCTACGGGGGCTGTGGCGACTTGGGCCGGCCTGGGCGGCTTATAAAGCCCAGGAGTCCTGGGCGAAGACGACTCCTAGTCGGTTTTTTTTTAAATAGAGTCCCGGCGCAGTAAAACTAAAGAAAGAAATACCAAACGGACTCCAAAATTCCCGAAATAAATTTTCACCGTCCTCTAATAATATTTAGGACAAAGTGAACATTTTTCCCGGACCTAAATGCAATTTTGAAAAACGCGTATTTTTCCTATGCAAATAAATCCAAAAAAATTCCAAAAGTGATTTTAATATTTTTCCTCCAATATTTCTGTTATTTTGGAGAAGTCATATTATCTCCGCTCATTTATTTTATTTAGAAATATTTTTAGGAGAGAAAAATAATTAGAATCACACTGTCCTCGTACCGGTATTCGAGCGAGCTCAAATACGAAAACGGTAAAATTCCCAACTCTCTCCGTAGGTCATTGAGTTGCTTAGAATTTCGAGGAACTCCACAAAAAAATGAAAAACAATGAAATACAATTATGATATATGTATAACATTCCAAATTGAAAATTTGGGATGTTACAGACCCGCGTGTTAGCGGCATAACGAGTCAAATTTCTGGTTAAACGAGTCATAGACCCACGGCCCACATGCCATAGACCCATGGTAGTCAAACTCCTGGTCAAGTGAGTCAAACTAATCGATGTTTAGCTATCGGCGGGGCTAAACGAGGCGGGGCGCGTCAGAAATGAAGGAAATATGCCCTAGAGGCAATAATAAAGTTGTTATTTATATTTCCTTATATCATGATAAATGTTTATTATTCATGCTAGAATTGTGTTAACCGGAAACTTAGTACATGTGTGAATTCATAGACAAACAAAGTGTCCCTAGTATGCCTCTACTAGGCTAGCTCATTGATCAAAGATTATTATGTTCATCAACGGGATCACATCATTAGGAGAATGATGTGATGGACAAGACCCATCCATTAGCTTAGCAACTTGATCGTTTAGTTTTACTGCTATTGCTCTCTTCATGACTAATACATGTTCCTATGACTATGAGATTATGCAACTCCCGAACGCCGGAAGAACACCTTGTGTGCTATCAAACGTCACAACGTAACTGGGTGATTATAAAGATGCCCTACAGGTGTATCCGAAGGTGTTTGTGGTGTTGGCATAGATCGAGAGTAGGATTTGTCACTCCGAGTGTCGGAGAGGTATCTCTGGGCCCTCTCGGTAATGCACATCACTATAAGCCTTGCAAGCAAATGATTAATGAGTTAGTCACGAGATGATGCATTACGGAACGAGTAAAGAGACTTGCCGGCAACGAAATTGAACTAGGTATGACGATACCGACGATCGAATCTCGGACAAGTAACATGCCGATGACAAAGGGAACAACGTATGTTGTTATGCGGTTCGACCGATAAAGATATTCGTAGAATATGTAGGAGCCAATATGGGCATCCAGGTTCCGCTATTGGTTATTGACCGGAGAGATGTCTCGGTCATGTCTACATAGTTCTCGAACTCGTAGGGTCCGCACGCTTAACGTTCGTTGACGATATAGTATTGAGTCAGTTATGTATGTTGGTGGCCGAATGTTATTTGGAGTCCCGGATGTGATCACGGACATGACGAGGAACTCTGGAATGGTCCGGAGATAAAGATTCATATATGGGGTAATAGTGTTTGGCCTCCGGAATTCACCAGAAGGGGTTTCGGATGTTTCCCGAAATGTTTGGGTACGAGAATACTTTATTTGGGACAAAGGGGAAAGCCCATATGGTTTTTGGAAAGCGCATAAGGAAGTTTTGCGGAGTCCAGGGGCCAGACGCCAGGGTCCCTGGCATCTGGGTCTAGACGCCGGGAACCCTGGCATCTGGCCTTGGAGTCTGAGAAGGACTCTTGCCTTTCGGATGAAACCGACTTTGTGGAGGCTTTTACTCCAAGTTTCGACCCCAAGGATCAACATATAAATAGAGGGGCAGGGCTAGCACCCAAGACACATCAAGATACACCAGGACGTGTGCCGGCAACCCCGACCCCCTAGTTTATCCTCCCTCTAGTTGCTGTAGTGCTTAGCGAAGCCCTACAGAGATTGTTCTTCATTATCAACCGTCACCACACCGTCGTGCTGCCGGAACTCATCTACTACTCCGCCCGTCTTGCTGGATCAAGAAGGCGAGGACGTCATCGAGCTGAACGTGTGCTGAACGCGGAGGTGCCATACGTTCGGTGCTAGATCGGGACGGATCGTGAAGGTGTACGACTACATCAACCGCGTTGATAAACGCTTCCGCTTTGCGATCTTCAAGGGTATGAAGATACACTCCCCCTCTCGTTGCTATGCATCACCATGATCTTGCATGTGCGTAGGAGTTTTTTTGAAATACTACATTCCCCAACAAGAAATCCGCCACGGGCTACCAAACTCGCGGCGAAGGGCACCTACGTGTAGCCCAGTATCGCGTTGTGACACCTCGAGATCGATGCGCCAGGTGTCTTCCTCTTATTTGTCATTGTTGCCATGTCATTTGCTTGTGTGTTGCATTATGCCATGTCATCATGTGCATTGCATCAACATGTTTTCAAAACTTGCATTCATTCGAGTTCCCCAGTCCTCTCTGTTGTCCGTTTTGAGCCTAGACACACTCGCACGCGCCCGCGGCACCTCCAAATATTTATTTTATATAAGTGGCCGAAAAATGTTCTCAGAATGGGATGAAACTTGGCGTGTGGTCTTGTTAGTGTAGGTAGACCACCTGTCAAATTTCGTCGCATTCGGAATTCGTTTGATAGCCCAACTGTTAAACTATAGCGACGCTAGCGCCGGTCTATCGTCGGACGTTCCGGTGCCCCGAAACCTATTGTCGGGCTCCACTTCTCTCTCTCCTCTGAGCCCAAGCTCTCTCTCTAGCACAGCCACACCAGCCCACTAGACCCAACCTAACCCCCCTCGCGTCCGGAGCCATTGGATCATGATTGGATGCCCCGTATCATCCCAAAACCCTCAAACCCTAGCCCCTTCCCTTTATAAACTCCTTCACCTTCCAAATCTGGCAATCTACCCCTCCACCTACCTCTAGCCGCCACCTCCCACCCCCCTCAATATCCATGTCGAATCAGCCACTCCTCCACCACTTGTCGTCGCCCCACGGGCCAGCGCCGCCGTCGCCGCCGCCCGCGGCCAATCCCAAGGTGCCACGCGCCCTCCTGCCTTCCCCCCGCCGCTGCAGGCCCTGCTGGCCCATCTGAGGCCTGGGGCGGGCCGCAACTGGGCTCGAAGCCGCCCGTAGCCACGCTCGGCTCCTCGCGCCTCGCCCCGAGTGCCTGCCTCCGCCGTCGCGCTACCCCACTGTCCCCGAGCGCTCTGCCCCGCTGCCGGCAAGTCCCACGGTCGCGCCGCCCTGACCCAGGCCAGGTTGTCGCCCCTTGCTTCCTCTGCCTCACCTTCTTTTCTCCCTCTCGATCTCACCTCTCTCTCGCACAGGGGCAGCACAGCCCGTCGCCGGAGTTGACCACGTCGCCGACCTCCTCGTCCTCAACCCTCGCTGGATCCGGGACCCCCACGCCCGGATCTACGTGTTCCCGTCGAGCTCCGCCGCGCCCGTCACCGGAACCCCCTCGCGCGCGCTCGCCGGAGTTCTTCGCCGCCGCTGCCTCTCTGCGCTCGGGCAGGAGGAGAACGACGACGATGGGCGCCGCCGACCTCATGGGCCTCCTCCCCGCCGGCCTAGCTCCTCCGGCCCCGCTGCAGCCCAGCCGCTTCTCCGCTTTTGGCCCAGAGGCCCGAGGTGAGCAGTCGCCTATTCCTTGCCCCATGCACATGTTCGCTATACAACGCTCCTCTGTTTGTTTCTCTTCTGAAAAATGGCTAAGTCCTGAAAAACTCATAAAATGTGTGCGTGTTTGGGTGGCCATATCTTCTTGCATGTGTGTCCAAATGAAGCATATAATATGTCAAAATATTCATCTCTTGATGCTCTACATGTTAGTTGCATTTTCATGCATGTTACTATACATCTTGATGCCTTAATCTCTATTGCAAAAGTGCAAAGTGTTGTTAACTGCTGAAATTGGTATAACTTGCTCATTTGTCTTTTTCATATCTGTTTGTGTGATTTTTGTTTGAGCATCATGTCAACATGTGTTAGGAGCACAATCATGTCATCTTTGCTATGGTGCAATCCACTTTTCATGATATGCCTTGTGGTGAGTGCAACAAGCTTGCAAGGTGACCTACTTGTTGTTTGCTGCTTTCTTACACTTGTTGAAAACTGCTAAGTCTAGACCTGTTATATTATGATGCCATGTTTGCTTGATGTATCCATGCATGTTTTGGAATGTCCACTGACCATGTCTTAAAGTCCATGTTATGATCTATCCATCCATGCCCTTATTTGCAATTATAGCTTGTTGTAGCATGTCTCTTTCTTGCTCTCAAGTTGCTTGATAATATATATGTCAGCCTGTCAACAGCATGTTTGATTTGGCAAAGCTTGTTGTAATCATTACATGTGTCTTATGGAGTTGTGCGAATGGAGTTATTTGGAGTATGCCATGCCTATTACATGTTCATGACCTTTGATTTCTTATTACACTTGATATGCTTGTTGTTATATGCCTCCAAAGTCAGCATCACAATGTTGGTTTTGCATTCCCAGATTTTCACTAAGTCTGAGAATCTGCTATATTATGTTTGCATGTTGTTTTGATGAATGCCATGAACCTGTTGCTCCCATGTATATGCCATGTTGTGTTCTATCATGCCATGCTTTTGCTTGCCATGTTCCTGCAATGTAGCTTACTTATTTATTGCCTCCAACATGCCAACATATTAACTCTCCTCATGTATATGCTCTGTTTTTCACTAAGTCATAATCTGTAATATAAAGTTTGCTTGTTGCCTTGATCATGTTGGATTACTCTTAATGCCTACGAACCTGATCCTTGTTGATATTTGAAGCATGCTATCTGTACTTTCAGTGCATGCCATGCTTGTGCCTAGTTTGCTTGTTGCCTTGATCATGTTGGATTACTCCTGATGCCTATGAACCTGATCCTTGTTGATATTTGAAGCATGCTATCTGTACTTTGAGTGCATGCCATGCTTGTGCCTATCTTGTACTTGTAGCATGTTGTTTTGATGCTCGCAATATGCCTAGTTGCTGTTTTGGACAGCTTGTCCTTTAAACTTGTTTCATGTGTATGTGTTGAACCGTTGCTCCGTTTTGAGTGTGATCTATATGAAAATTGCTTGGTTTTGCATGTAGATGCATCATGTCATGTTGTATCCATGTTTTGAGTTTTGTGCTTGATGTTTGAATGCATTTTGACATGCTTAACTTGTTTTTGCTCATATCTTCTAGGCCGTAGTTTCGAATTAAATGAAATTTATATGTAACTTGACTAGAATTTCGTGTAGATCATCATGCTGCATGTTAACTTGCTGTTTAACAACTTTAACATAAGGTTTGTTCAGATCTGGACCAATTTCGAAATTTGCATATGAGGACTTACCGGAATTGTTATAGGTTGTTTCCGGCCTCATTTAAACTTGCCTTGATGAGTGTTCTTGTTTGCATCATCTCTTGCCATGAGTAGTATCATGTAGCCTTGTCATGCATCATGCTTGGTTGAGCATCTTGTCTTGTTTATGTGTGGTGTGTTTACCGTGTTGTTTGCTTCTTCTCGGTAGTTCTTGTATCGTTGCGTTCGTGAGCATTCGTTCGACTACGCTTGGATCGTCTTCGTGGCTTCTTCCTCTTCATGGACTCGTTCTTCTTCCTAGCGGGATCTCAGGCAAGATGACCGTCACCTTGGATCTCATTACTATCATTGCTATGCTAGTTGTCTCGATGTTATCGCTATATGTCGCGCTACCTATCTATTTGTTGTCAGCCTCTCATTGTTGCCATGAAACCTCTAACCGTTGACACCATCCCAACAAACCGTTGTATGGTTATGTTACAACTTGCTCAGCCCCTCTTATAGCGTTGTTAGTTGCAGGAGAAGATGAAGATTGCTCCATGTCAGAACTTGGATTGTTGGAATATCACAATATCTATTACTATAATTAATGCACATATATACTTGACAATGGGTGGAAGGGTTGGCCTTTTGCTCGGTGTTTTGTTCCACTCATGTCGCCTTAAGAACCGATAAATCGGTGTTATGTTCCTTGATTCTATGTTCCTAACGCGGTTGGGTTTATGGGGACCCCTTGACAGTTCGCTTTGAATAAAACTCCTCCAGCAAGGCCAAACTTTGGTTTTAATTTGCAACATAATAGGACTATTAATTAATTAATTAATTCGCATAGGGGGTCGCGTCCTCGAGGATTCTTTTCCACATACAGGGGGCAGTGCTGATGGTGTTGGTCCCAAACGGGCAGACTGCAGGGTCGCCTCGGGGAAACTCGAGGTATCTGGTATACCTGTAGGCTGACCTATCCGGACGTGTCCTGAGACGAGATACGCGCGGCTACTATCAGGGTGTTGGCACGCCGGGAGGTCTTGCTGGATTTGTTTTACCATTGTCAAAATGTCTTGTGCACTAGGATTCCAAGTCTGATCGGGTTGTCCCTAAGATAAGAGGTTTTACCTCTGCTGATTGTGAGAACTTGTGATGGGCTAAGTTGGGACACCCGTGCAGGGTTATGATCTTTCGAAAGCCGTGTCCGCGGTTATGTGGCAGATTGGAATTTGTTAATGTCCGATTGTAGAAAACTTGACAGAGGATCCGAAATAAAATACACCAACCGCGTGAGTAACCATGACCGTCTCTTTTCAATTTGAGAAGGGAACACAGTGGGGTTATATTTGACTCGTAGGTAGTTCAGGATCACTTAGCGATCATTAATAGTTTGTGAACATTTGCGTAGATGCTCATCTTATTCCTGTACTCGTAAGTTAGCCACCATATACTGCTTAGCCGCTGCTGCAACCTCACCACTATCCTTTCCATACCTATTAAGCTTTGCTAGTATTGATAACCATGGTAATGGAATTGATGAGTCCTCGTGGCTCGCAGATACTACAACAACAGTTGCAGGTGCAGGTTTCCGATGACTTGACGTGAGAGTGATGTTTATTTGTGTTGGAGTTCTTTCTTCTTCTTCTTCGTCGGTCTCGGGATAGGTTCCTGGTCGGCAGCCTGGGATAGCAGGATGGATGTCGTTGTGCTTTTCATGTTTTTCATCCGTAGTCGGATGTCTTGTGTAATGTGTTGTATTCATGTGGCAATTGTATGACTTGTATGTATCCCCCATGCATGTATGTAATGGTATGATGTAATGATATCCATCTTGCTAAGCGCCCGAAATGCGGTTGTGCCCCAATCAAGAGTTCGTCACGTGATCGGGATAGAATCGCATCTTGGGCGTGACACGTGTGCATCCAACACAACAACCGGCAGTGGCTGTGGTGTACCGAAACAACAGTGGTGACGATGTCTACGGCGGACGGAGTTCGAGCGCAGGGCTGTGGTGCTCGGACGAGCAAAGGAAGTAGTTGGGCGGCCTCCTGGAGGAACCAGGATGTAACATCCCAAATTTTCAATTTGGAATGTTATACATAGATCATATTGCATTGCATGCTCTTTGCATTTTTGTTTGTGGCGTTCCTCGAAATTCTAAGCAACTCAAGGACCTGCGGAGAGAGTTGGGAATTTTACCGTTTTCGTATTGGAGTTTACTCGAATACCGGTACGAGGACAGTGTGATTCTAATTATTTTTCTCTCCTAAAAATATTTCTAAATACAATATATGAGCGGAGATAATATGACTTCTCCAAAATAACAGAAATATAGGAGGAAAATGTTAAAATCACTTTTGGTATTTTTCTGGATTTATTTGCGATTTTATTTGCATAGGAAAAATGCGCGTTTTTCAAAATTGCATTTAGGTCCGGGAAAGATGTTCACTTTGTCCTAAATATTATTAGAGGACGGTGAAAATTTATTTCGGAATTTTTGGAGTCCGTTTAGTATTTCTTTCGTTAGTTTTTCCGCGCCAGGACTCTTTTAAAAAAAAGAGGCAACCGACTTAGAGTCGTATTGGCCCAGGACTTCGGGCTTTATAAGCCGCCGCCCCGGCCCGTTAACGCCCGAGTTGCCCCAGCCGCCCTAGCCGCCCGCGCCCTGCCCTAGCGCCGCCGCCGTTCGCCGCGCCGGCGCCCCGCAGTCGCGCCACCCGCCGCCGCCGCCCTCCCGCAGCCGCCCGCCGCCCCGGATCGCCGGACCGCCGTCTCGCCGGAGTTCGTCATTACGAGGTAGTTGTCGGTTTTTTAAACCGATCGGTTTTTCGTAAACCGTAGATTCGTTTTTTTTAGGTTTAGATCGGTTCGGTTTTTCTTCGGTTTAGCTATTTAGCGGACGTTCGTCCGTACATTCGTTTTAACGAACGCTTTTCGTCCGTTATCCGCAGACAGCGAACGTTCGTTCGTTAGCCTGTTCGTCAGTTTTCTTTTTCAGGGTATTTATCCGCGATTATTCCGATCGCGATTTCTGCCCTGATCTCGTTCTTCGTTTTTCTTTTCGCTCGAGAGTCGGAATCAGGTGATTCAAAATACCAGATCTTCGTCTCGATGCCCTCTTTGCGTTTAACCAACTTGAAAAAAGTTTTGGCTACTGTAAAATTTGACTTTAGGCCAATTAGTAACCGGAGCTCGTTTCTTTCGCAGTTTGAGTTTCGTTGCTTCTTTCGAGTTGATTCTTTTTGCAAACTGGAGTTCTTAAGTTGAACTTCTGGTTAGTTCTCTTCTTTTTAGAGTTTTGTTTGTGCATCATTGCTTTTTTGCTTATGTATGCTATTGTTTGCTTGCGATAGAATACCCGGACTGTGAAGCGTGCTACTACGAGTCTCTAGGTTTTGCGAATCATTAGCAAGGCATGTAACACTTTGATCATACTTTTATTACCCAGTTTTTATGCATTAGATCAAACCCTCACACATTGCATGAGTAGGATCTCTTAACTTGTGGGATTGGGAAGTAGATTGAGGTAGAACCTATTACCTGCATTATTTTCAAACCCTTGGGAGTTACTTCTACGCTTGCTTAGGTTGCTATGCTATGCTCGTAGACGTGGTTTGGGTTTGAGTGAAATCCATGACAGATGTGAGTTGTTAATTGAGGATTCAACTTAAGGTGGCTACTTGAATACACATCTGGGTGGATTGGTTGCAGGGCACGTGGGGAATCTAGTGTTGTCCTAGGAAATCCCGGGGTTCCGTGTGATTTTTCCTATGGAATGCCACCCAGGCTCAAAGGGATCATAAAACTATTCATGCTAGAAACTTCCGTGTGCAGCCACATGCCAATATGGGCTCTGGCATAGTTGAGTAAGTTGTGGGAAACCTTTCCGTGATGGGCTAGCAGATGTAGAGGGATTGTAGGTGTACCGGCCTATCTATCCGGTTAAGGAGACCTCTTCGGAAAGACTGTGTCTCGGTCATCCGTTTTTCAAACACCATGCAGTGCGAGAAACCAAACGGAGGCGATCGAGTCTTGTGGGAAAAGTGCACAAACCTCTGGAGAGTGTACAAACTGATCATGATTAGCCGTGTCCCCGGTTATGGACATCTTGAGTATATGGTACTTGAATTATTGGTTGATCTCAACACTCTATAATTTAATTTGTTGGGTTAATGATAAACTTTTAATTTGGGAATGAGTTGGAGGTACCTTCTCAATGATTTTCAACCAACATGATAGTTAAAATAAAATTTATTCCTTTGTTGTAGGGAAACATTGGCTTTACGCAAAAACTTTAACCTTAGAGCCTCCACCAGCCAAATATGCATGTAGTATAGCCTTTATTCTGTTACTTGCATCCTTAGTGTTATCTTGCGAGCATATTCCATGTGCTGACCCATTTTCGGGCTACAACATATTATGTTGCAGACTTTTCAGACGAGGAATAAGACGTGCTAGGTCGTTTGTCATGCACTCAGCTATGCCGTTGGAGTTGATGGACTCACTTATCTTCCAAGCCTTCCGCTGTTATTTTGTTAGATGGCCTTAAGCCATAGATTTTGTAATAAGTTCTCATTGGAGACATTCGATGTAATAAGAGTGTGATTGCCACTCTGTTATAAATCCTTCAAGTACTGTGTGTGTCAGCATTACCGATCCAGGGATGACACTGAAACACAGAGACTTCGGTCCATTCGGATCGTGGTCGCTACAAAGATGGTATCAGAGCACACGCTGAATGTAGGACACGACCACTAAGACAGACCCTAGATCACTCTTCTCTACTCATTTCTGACTTCTCTCCATTTTCTACTTCTTTAGGATGGTGCTCCCAAGGAACAAGTTCACTCAACCGGATGAAGACACACCACTTGGACGACACTTGAAGGAAGTCACTAGGTATTTGAACATAGGAATACCAAGCTTTACGGGGACCTACACCGCCACTTTACCGGAAGAGGGGCGATGGAGCATTCAAGTTCAAATTCCCGGAAGAACCTTCGCACCATCCACCGAGCCAATATAGTTTTCTTTTGATGCGCCAACCTGGAGTCTAGGCAAGAGCATGGCCGCCCACATCACGATGGGAAGGATCGGAGAAGTCTACAAGCAGGAGCTGAAGGACACCATCTACCAGATTTGTGGACGCCGAGATGAGAATTGGGATATGATCAGCACCCGGAAGGATAGGTCCATTGCTACATTCATCCAGGAGTTGAACCAGCACATTCGACGACAGAGCACCAGATGTGCGCTGGGATGATAGAATTGAAGAAGGCACTAAACAAGAATTTGGAGCTAGAAGAAGAACTTAAGTCTACTCGTGACGGATACGAGGAGGAGATGTTGATACTAGTGGAGAAGAATGATGATTTGACAAGGAAGCTAGGAGTATTCATGGGAGATCCAGCACCAGGAGGTGAAGAAGAGGAAGAAGAGCCTAAGGAAGTTCCTCCCGAAGATTACATTATCATCGACGACACGGGCTCAGAACCCGATGATAGTAAAGACGAAGACTATGAAGATGAAGCTGGAGCAGACATCATGGAATCGTCCGCCGATCAATATTTTTAGATGACCACCCTGTGACTAGTAGTTTACCCCCATATATTAGTTTTAGAGCACTTTTGTAACAGTAGTTTGATTTGTAAGATCTTGCTTGAAATTGATTGGTGTGATATGATTGTGTTTGTCTCATGTGCATGGGTACTGATTTTCCCTTAGACCTCAATTCTGTTCTAATATCTTCCCTCTACACCCATCAGATGCCTCCAAGACGTGAGCCCGGATTTGAGTTTCCCCCTGAGCTCACCCAGTTGATCCAGCAGCAGAACACATTGATGCAACTTCTTGTCCATAACACTCGGAACAACCAGAGCAACAACAACAACAACCCTCCACCACCACCACCCGTGGACAACCTGACACGCTTCTTAAGGTTGCAACCACCCGTGTTTGCTAGCAGCATCGAACCAATAGTGGCCGATGACTGGCTACACAAGATTGGAAGGGATTTGACCACCGCCAATTGCTCGGATGCTGAGAAGGTGCGATTTGCCGCACACTAGTTGTCCGGACCAGCCGCAGCATGGTGGGAGAATTACACAGCCACTTTCCCCATAGCCAATGTCACTTGGGAGCAATTTCAGCAAGCTTTCCGTACTGCCCATGTCTCAACTGGAGCTATGAGCATGAAGAAGCGGGAGTTTCACAACTTTCGCCAAGGAAACTGTATCGTGGCACAGTACGTGGATGAGTTTAGTACCCTATCTCGTTATGCCCCGGATGATGTGGCCAGGGATGCCGCTAAGCAGGAGAGATTCATGGAAGGGCTGAATGACGAGATGAGTATACAGTTGATGGTGGCAACTTTCAACAACTACCAGGAGTTGGTAGATAAAGCTCTTAGGATTGAAGGGAAGCACCAGCAGATTGAAAGCCGCAAGAGGAAGTATGAACAAGGAAGGAATAATTCTGGAGCCCAGCTGAAGCCCTGATTCACTCCGAATTCGGGATGATACACCCATAACCATGGAATTCCCCACAACCACAATAGCCCTAAGAATGGAAATGGGAACGGAGCAAGTAGTAACCAGAGCCGCTCTGCCCTGTCCACACCCGCCAAGAAGGATTTCAGCCATGTCACTTGTTTCAAGTGCGGGAAGAATGGACATTATGCCAATGACTGCCCTGAAGCTAAGAATGGGAACGGCAATGGAAGCGCTGGGAAGAAGCCCAACCCGTTCAACAAAGGACAAGTGAACCACGTGACCGTGGAGGAGGTAGAAGAGCAACCAGATGCTGTTGTCGGTAAGTTTTTGGTTAAAACATTTACCACAATAGTTCTTTTCGATACTGGTGCATTGCATTCATACATTTCAAGGGGATTCGTGAATAGACATAGGATGTCCACCCGAGTTCTTAAGACCCCCATGTTAGTAAGTTCACCAGGAGCAGAATATATGGCACACCAAGGATGTTTTCAGACGCCATTGACCATAGGACACCACACTTTCCCCTCCGACCTAATAGTTCTGGAGTCACAAGGATTGGATGTGATATTAGGTATGGATTGGATATCGAAGTATGGAGGTAACATCGATTGTGCCAGCAAGTCTATTTTGCTCACCACCCCGGAGGGAAAAAGGATCAAGTATGTATCTAGGCATTCGCCTATAAGGACTCAAGTACATTCTCTCACGGGAGTTGTTCAGGAGGAAGTGCCAGTAGTAAAGGATTATCCGGATATGTTTCCAGAGGAGTTACCTGGCATGCCACCGGATAGAGATATTGAGTTTTTGATAGAGTTGTTGCCGGGCACCGGACCAATATCTAAGAGACCATATCGGATGCCAGCAAATGATTTGGAGGAGATCAAGAAACAAATTAAGGAGTTATTGGAGAAAGGATTTATTCGCCGAAGTTCATCACCTTGGGGAGCCTCAGTGTTGTTGGTCGAGAAGAAGGATAGATATTTAAGAATGGTTGTTGATTATCGGGCATTGAATGAAGTGACTATTAAGAATAAGTACCCCCTGCCGATGATCAATGATTTGTTTGACCAACTCCAAGGAGCAAAAGTATTCTCCAAGATAGATCTACGATCTGGATACCACCAATTGAAGATCCGAGAGAAGGATATACCTAAGACAGCCTTCACCACGCGGTACGGGCTATATGAGTATACGGTTATGTCATTTGGATTGACTAACGCCCCTGCCTACTTCATGAGTATGATGAACAAGGTGTTCATGGAGTTCTTGGATAAGTTCGGCGTGGTATTCATAGATGATATTCTGATATACTCAAGGGATGAAGAAGAACATGTAGAGCATTTCGTTTGGTATTGGAGAAGCTCAGAGAACATCAGTTGTATGCCAAGTTTAGCAAATGCAAGTTTTGGTTGAAGGAAGTCGAATTCCTAGGGCATGTTATATCGGGAGAAGGTATAGCAGTAGACCCCGTCAAAGTGCAGGCAGTCACCGAGTGGTTGGCACCCACTTCAGTTGGAGAGATCCGCAGTTTTCTGGGACTCGCGGGATACTACCGGAGGTTCATAGAAAATTTCTCCAAGATTGCGAAGCCAATGACGACATTGTTGAAGAAGGAGACAAAGTTCGATTGGACCAAAGAGTGTGAAGAAAGTTTCCAGGAGTTGAAGAAACGGTTGACGACAGCCCCAGTGCTGATATTGCCATATATATGCAAGGATTTCCAAGTGTACTGCGACGCTTCACGCTTAGGACTTGGAGGAGTACTTATGCAGGATGGAAGAGTTGTTTCCTATGCATCCCGTCAACTGTGACCACACGAGTTGAATTACGTGACGCACGATCTGGAGTTAGCAGCAGTAGTGCACGCACTAAAAACCTGGAGACATTACCTTATTGGAAATCGTTGTGATGTGTACACGGATCACAAGAGTTTGAAGTACATTTTCACCCATAAGGAGCTGAACCTCAGACAGAGGAGATGGTTGGAGCTTATAAAGGATTACGATATGAAGCTGCACTATCATCCAGGAAAGGCCAACGTTGTGGCAGACGCTTTGAGCCGGAAGAGTTATGCAAATACCCTAGTAAAAGGGGGATTGCCACAGGAGTTAGCAGAACATCTCAGGGAACTTCGTTTAGAGATTGTTCCTAGAGGTTTTGTTGCAACATTGGAAGTTCAGTCAACACTGCTGGGAAAGATACATGAAGCCCAGAAGGATGATAAGGAAATTGCCGAGATAAGGAAAAGGATGAGTGAAGGAAAAGCCAAGGGATTTCATGAGGACGAACACGACGCCTTGTGGTTTGAGGATCGAATCTATGTGCCCAATGACCCGGAGATCAGAAAGTTTATACTGTAGGAAGCACATGATTCGCCATACTCGATACACCCCAGAAACACCAAGATGTATTTGGATTTGAAGGAACATTTCTGGTGGACTGGAATGAAGAAGGATATTGTCGAGTATGTAGCCGTATGTGATGTATGCCAGAGAGTAAAGGCGGAACATCAGAAGCCAGCAGGATTGCTACAGCCTATGCCAATACCCGAATGAAAGTGGGAGAAGCTTGGCATGGATTTTATCACTGGATTGCCCAGGACCAAAGCAGGATATGATTCAATCTGGGTAGTAGTGGACCGATTGACGAAGGTAGCCCACTTTATCCCCGTGAAAACCACATACACCAATGCGAAGTTGGCCAAGAATATACATGACCAAGATCGTATGTCTACACGGAGTTCCGAGGACCATTGTATCAGATAGAGGAACACAATTCACCTTAAAGTTTTGGCACCAGCTACACCAAACTTTGGGAACAAGGCTGGAATTCAGCACAGCTTTTCATCCGCAGACCGATGGACAGACCGAGAGAGTCAACCAGATCCTAGAGGATATGTTGAGAGCATGTGCGTTAGATTATGGATCGAGTTGGGATGATAACTTGCCCTATGCAGAGTTCTCGTACAACAACAGTTACCAGGCCAGTTTGAAGATGGCACCGTGATACGTCCAAAACGTATCTATAATTTCTGCTTGCTCCATGCCACTTTTGGGTGATATTGTTATGATATTCATACACTTCCATACACTTTTGATCATATTTGGACTAACTTACTAATCCAGTGCACCCCAGTGCCAGTTTCTGTTTTCGGCTGTTTTTGTATTTCAGGTTTTCACGTTTCGAGAACTGCCCAGAAAAATCCAGAAAAATTATATAAAAAATCAGCGAACCGGAAACAACACTGCGTCCGAAGGGCAGCCTGGGGGGCACAGGGGCTCGAGGAGCCCTGTGGGCGCCCCCCCCCCCCCCCTGGGCCGCGCCGGGGGGCGCCTGGGCCCCCCGAGGCTCCCCCGGTGCCCTACTTTGGCATATATTTAAAGGGTCCTCCGTAACCCTCAGAACAGGACTTCTTTTCGCGATCCCATCTCTGTTCCGCCGCCGCCGCCGCTTCCAAGATCGGGAGCACCAGGAGAACTCTTCCCGGCACCCTGCCGGAGGGGAGGATCACCACCGGGAGCTTCTCCACCACCATGGACGCCTCCCGGATGACTCGTGAGTAGTCTCCCTTGGACCATGAGTCCATGACTAGTAGCTATGTGATGTTCTCCTCCCGTTCTTGTGCTTCACTAATTAGTCCTCGTGAGCTGCCCTACATGATCGAGGCACCTATGTAATCCTTATGCTGTTGCTATGTTGAGTTTGCTGGGATCCGATGGATTATGGGATTATGTTCAGATTGATCTTGAGTAATATATTTGATTCACCTCTTTTATATTTTAGTTCATAAGTAATTCTTGCATGTTCTCCGTTGTTATTTATTGCTTTGGCCGAGTAATAGGTAGTGACTCCAAGAGGGAACGTTATGCTCGATTGTGGGTTCATGCCCCTCGATGACTAGCTTGAGTGACAGAAACATGAGTCTAGGGGATGTGATGTTGCCACAAGGGGGAAAACAACGGTGCTTGTGCCCGCGGGTGCAAGGATTGTTTACTTTACGCAAAGTTCTTTTAATGCAGTTGTCTGTTGCATTGAGTTTACACTATGGGTGGGACTCGCAACTTAATACCAGCAAGATGTTCTGGATAGATATCTCAAGGTGGATGATTAGTAGTAGATATTGATGGATTTCGGTCTACTTACTTTGGCGTACCGCCCATGCTTTGAACCTCAACCTTTCTTGTAATGTAATCAGCATTTGTATGCGCTCGTGGGCCCTATCAATTGCCCAGCTGTAATTTGTTTACCTCACATAGTTGTTTTATCGTCTTTTGGGAGAGAGACATCACTAGTGAACATCATGAGACTCCGGTCCATATTACCATCATTGATCACATTCACTATTTACTTTTCGCTATTTACTTACTATTGCAAAACACTATCTATCACTACTATCATATTGCTTTTAACCCTTTGTGAACTACAAGGCCGGAGAGATTGACAACCTCTCTGTACTCGTTGGGAGCAAAGTTATTTGTATCTGTGTGCAGGTCCACGTTGATTGCTAATTGCGCCGTTAGCAATTGACACCTACTTGTTGAACCTAAGAGTCTCTGGGGATTCGATCCTTGGCATCTTTGCTAGGGGAAAACACTTCTACTTACTGCATCTTACACCTTCCACTTGGGGTAACCAACGAGGGGTTCGAGGCCCATCAAGGAGTATTTTCTGGCGCCGTTGCCGGGGACTCCACTCTTCAGGATAGGGGAGTTGCATGCTATCTTTTACCTTTGCTTTTTAGTCTTGTTAGTTTACCTTTTATTTTTGCTTTAGTTCCTTTTATCGAAAATCACAAAAATAGTTATCTTGCTTGCTTGCTACTATGGGTTCCACCGAGGACACCAAGTTGTGTGACTTCACTAGTCACAACAACGATGACTTTATCAGCACACCTATCACTACACCTGCCACTTCAGCACCTTCATATGAAATTAAACCTGCTTTACTTAACTTAGTCATGAAAAAACAATTCTCCGGTGCTGGAGATGATGCTGCTTTACACTTGAACAACTTTGTAGAACTTTGTGATATGCAAAAGTACCAAGAAATAGATGGTAATATTGTTAAGCTTAAGCTTTTTCCTTTCTCCTTGAGAGGAGGAGCTAAAATTTGGTTTCAGTCTTTGCCTAGAAATAGCATAGATTCATGGGACAAGTGCAAAGATGCTTTTATCGGAAAATACTATCCACCTGCTAAAATTATCCAACTTAGAAGTAACATCATGAATTTTAAACAATTGGATAATGAACACGTTGCCCAAGCTTGGGAACGTATGAAATCTCTTATCAAGAACTGCCCTACTCACGGTTTGACTACTTGGATGGTTATCCAAACTTTTTATGCAGGCTTGAACTTTACCTCGCGGAACTTGTTAGATTCTGTCGCGGGAGGAACTTTTATGTCAACTACACTTGGTGCTGCCACAAAGCTTCTCGATGAGACGATGACCAACTATTCCCAATGGCACACCGAACGCGCTCCAACAGGTAGGAAGGTACACTCTGTCGAGGAGATTTCCTCCCTTAATGAAAAAGTTGACTTGATCATGTCTCTACTTTCGAAGCAATCTACTGTTGATCCTCGTGATGTTCCTTTAGATTCTTTGATTGCTCAAGAACAAGTAGATGTGAATTTTATCTCTAGAAACAATTTTAACAACAATGCTTATAGGAGTAACTTTGGTAACAATCCTAGACCGTTCCCCTCTAACTCTTATGGGAACAACAATGCTTATCCTAGTACCAAGAACTCCAATACTGAACTAGAGACCATGCTTAGAGATTTCATCACTACCCAAAAAGCCTTTAATAAGAATGTAGAAGAGAAACTACATAAACTAGATGATCTTTCTTTTAAGGTAGACCATTTAGCCAATGAGGTAAAATTGCTAAAAATTGAAACTTCTCCTCTTAAGGAGAGGGAAGTCATCCCTATTAATGCTACTCAAGTACAAATTAATGAAAATATTAGGATGATGGCTAAGCTAAAAGAAAGATGGGCTAGAGAAAGGGAGGAAGAGGAAAGAATTAAGATCCTTCCTACCCACCACACTGTTGCTACTATCCAAGTTATTGAGGATGTTCACACTCTTAGCACCCAATGTACTCCTGGTCCCAATGGACCTATTAATGGTGATGCTATAGAAACTACCAAACAGGTGAACCTTAAGGACACCACTACCACTTTACTTGATGCTCGTGACCTTGATTTTGATAATTGCACTCTTACAGAAGTTATTGATTTCCTTCACAAGATGCCTAGATATCCCCGCACTAGCACGCTTAACCTTGCCTTCACAGAGCATATCACTAATGCTCTCATCAAAGCTAGGGAGGAGAAACTTAGAGTAGAAGCCTCCATACCTAGAAAGCTAGAAGATGGTTGGGATCCTATGATAAAAAATTATTTGAATGACTTCTTTTGTTATGCATTATGTGATGTTGGTGCTAGTACCTCTGTTATGCCCAAAAGACTATATGATATGCTTAAATTAAAATCTTTTGATTCTTGTTCTTTTGGTGTTCCTCTCGTTGATTCTTCCATAAATAAACCTTTGGGGAGGATCGACGATGTTCTTATTGTTGTCAATGATAATTATGTGCCCGTTGATTTCACTATTATGGATATTGAATGTGATCCTTCATGTCCAATTATTTTGGGACGTCCCTTTTTGCGCACCGTTGGTGCTGTCATTGACATGAAAGAGGGTAATATAAAATTCCAGTTTCCTCTCAAGAAAGGTATGGAACATTTCCCTCGTAAGAAGGTCAAGTTACCTTTTGAGCCCGTTGTACAGGCTAGTTATTCTTTTACTCTTGATAAAACTTGATCTATGCATTATGCCTAGCTTAAAGGCATAAAAGAAAGCGCTTTTGGGAGGCAGCCCACATGAATAAATTTTTTGCTTTTGTTGTGTCTTGATGTTGTTTACTGCTGTAGCATCATCATTGTATCTTTGCTTTTCATATTTGTGACAAGTATAGCCTCTGATTGCTAGAAAGTTCAAAAGTTGTGAGGTGCTGTCCAGGAAACAGATTCTGTCCTTGGATAGAAAAATTCGTATAAAATCACCAGATCATCTTTTTGGTCTGAATTTTTTTGACAGCGTTCTCTATATAATTGTCTTTCGTGCATCAGTTCTGAGTTTTTTGATTTGAGTTGCAGAAGTATCCCGAACAGGTCAATTACTGCGTGCTGTTCTGTTTTTCACAGATTCTGTCCTGTTTTGCCTTACCTTCACTTTGCAAATTAAGAACTTGTTTTTTCTTTGCAAAAACCTTTTGGCAATCTTGATAAACAGTAGAACTTCAAGAATATCCTTATTTCCAGCAAGGTATAGTTATTTTATTAAGGTTACTAACCTCGCTAATCAGATTATGATGAGTTGTGTATGAAGGGAGTTTTCAAGTGTGCGAGGGAAGATGATAAAAAGATTCAGGAGTGTCAAGCGCTCAAGATTGGGGATGCCCCCGTGCACCCCCAAGAATTATTCTAGGAGACTCAAGCGTCTAAGCTTGGGGATGCCCCCCGTGCATCCCCTTCTCCATCAACATTATCAGTTCGTCTTTCGTTTCGCTATATTTTTATCACTTCATATGTTATGTGCTATGCTTGGAGCGTCTTGCTTTTAGTTTTCTTTTTAGTTTTTCATAACGAGTCGGAACTCAGCATTCCTTTATGTGGGAGAGAAACACGCTCCACTTCTACCTAGAACATTACATAGAATTTTCATGTCTATCTATGTTGTGTGTGTTCTTTGTCTTTCAATAGCTACTATCATGCTCTGCTCTTAGTATTCATGCTTATCTTTTCAAGAGCTTTTATTTAGTTGGTTGCTTGAACTCTCTTTAATTACCATGCTCACCTTATTAAGAGAGTTTGCTTCCGTTGCATGGGTTAATGTGTCTATGATAAAGATGCTACTTTCATGATGGTGCTTAGTAGTTCAGGTTTTCTTATGGTTAATCTCAAATAGCTGGGAGGTTCCCAATGTGTTATTGGAGTACCAACTTGGTTTGTTTGCCTATGATGTGGTATGGTTTAGTAATATCTTCCTTCGAGAATTTATTTTGATTGACTTGGCGTATGCTCACGCATATTCAAGACTGTAAAGAAAGTCTGTCAAGCCTTGATGATCTTTTGTTTCTGAGTAGCGATATAACTACCATGCCTGGTTCAATATTGCTTTGTCGCTCTGCATGATTATGACCGTCATTGCTCTCTTAGTTGGTCGCTCCCAGTCTTTTGCTAACCTCCACCTGCACTAAGCAAACTAACCATGCAATACATAGCTCATGGGAAAGTAGCCTAAAAACTATTGTGGTAAAGAATATGTTGCTTATGTATCTTATTTCTTATAAGTTGCTTGCTGAGCGGTAACCATGTTTCTGGGGACGCCATCAACTGTCACACTTTTGTTGAATATCATGTGAGTTGCTATGCATGTTCGTCTTGTCTGAAGTAAGGGTGATTTACCGTGGGTTGAATTAATATGCATATTGTTAGAGAAGAACATTGGGCCGCCAACCAAAGCCATGCATCATGGTGGAAGTTTTAGCTTGGACCTTAATCCTCAATCTCTCATGAGAATATGCTTATGCATTAAAGAGGAGTCCATCATCTATTTTCTATGTTGTCCCGGTATGGATGTCCTCAAGTTGAGATCTATCAAAAACGAGAAATCAAATGCGATTTATCTCCTTCGACCTTTGTACAGGTGGCATAGAGGTACCCCTTTGTGACACTTGGTTAAAACATATGCAATGCAATGATAACCCATGGGGATCCGAGCTAATTAGGACAAGGAGCGAGCACTATTAGTATTCGATGCATGAGGCTTGCAACTTATAAGATGTTTTATGCATGACACATATGAAGTACTACTACCGTTGACACAATTGCTTCCATGTTTTCAAAATAAAAAGCTCTAGCACTTAACCATTCTTTTACCTTTATGTTGAAGCACCAACTACTGAGAGCATGATTGTCATTCTGAGTGTAATGTGCATTGTCCCAAAGTAGCATTGTCTTTTGCATGATTGTGATATCGTTTATTCTGAAATGATTGTATCTAGTCATCACTTAAACCTTGAAGGTGCCCTTGCATTTATGTTTTGCATCACTAAAGGGGGCAAGCTAGATATCACTTTATCATATTTGCACATCATGTTCATTGCAAATCTTTTTGATGTTTCAGTTTCATGTTGTAAAACTTTCAGTCATTTGTGATTTTCTCTTGAGACAACTTAATTACTTTAGAATCATTGTCTCAGTAAGCTTTTTTTTCATATGACTATGAGAAAGTCCTATATGGTTAATAGCATGTCACCACAGAAATTATTCTTGTTATCATTTACCTACTCGAGGACGAGCAGGAATTAAGCTTGGGGATGTTGATACGTCCAAAACGTATCTATAATTTCTGCTTTCTCCATGCCACTTTTGGGTGATATTGCTATGATATTCATACACTTCCATACACTTTTGATCATATTTGGACTAACTTACTAATCCAGTGCACCCCAGTGCCAGTTTCTGTTTTTGGCTATTTTTGTATTTCAGGTTTTCACGTTTCGAGAACTGCCCAAAAAAATTATATAAAAAATCAGCGAACCGGAAACAACACTGCGTCCGAAGGGCAGCCTGGGGGGGGCACAGGGGCTCCAGGCGCCCTGTGGGCGCGCCCCCCCTGGGCCGCGACGGGGGGGCGCCTGGGCCCCCCGAGGCTCCCCCGGTGCCCTACTTTGGCATATATTTAAAGGGTCCTCCGTAACCCTCAGAACATGACTTCTTTTCGCGATCCCATCTCTGTTCCGCCGCCGCCGCCGCTTCCAAGATCGGGAGCACCAGGAGAACTCTTACCGGCACCCTGCCGGAGGGGAGGATCACCACCGGGAGCTTCTCCACCACCATGGATGCCTCCCGGATGACTCGTGAGTAGTCTCCCTTGGACCATGAGTCCATGACCAGTAGCTATGTGATGTTCTCCTCCCGTTCTTGTGCTTCACTAATTAGTCCTCGTGAGCTGCCCTACATGATCGAGGCACCTATGTAATCCTTATGCCGCTGCTATGTTGAGTTTGCTGGGATCCGATGGATTATGAGATTATGTTCAGATTGATCTTGAGTAATATATTTGATTCACCTCTTTTATATTTTAGTCCATAAGTAATTCTTGCATGTTCTTCGTTGTTATTTATTGCTTTGGCCGAGTAATAGGTAGTGACTCCAAGAGGGAACGTTATGCTCGATTGTGGGTTCATGCCCCTCGATGACTAGCTTGAGTGACAGAAACATGAGTCTAGGGGATGTGCTGTTGCCACAAGGGGGAAAACAACGGTGCTTGTGCCCGCGGGTGCAAGGATTGTTTACTTTACGCAAAGTTCTTTTAATGCAGTTGTCTGTTGCATTGAGTTTACACTATGGGTGGGACTCGCAACTTAATACCAGCGAGATGTTCTGGATAGATATCTCAAGGTGGATGATTAGTAGTAGATATTGATGGATTTCGGTCTACTTACTTTGGCGTACCGCCTATGCTTTGAACCTCAACCTTTCTTGCAATGTAATCAGCATTTGTATGCGCTCGTGGGTCCTGTCAATTGCCCAGCTGTAATTTGTTTACCTCACATAGTTGTTTTATCGTCTTTTGGGAGAGAGACATCACTAGTGAACATCATGAGACTCCGGTCCATATTACCATCATTGATCACATTCACTATTTACTTTTCGCTATTTACTTACTATTGCAAAACACTATCTATCACTACTATCATATTGCTTTTAACCCTTTGTGAACTACAAGGCCGGAGAGATTGACAACCTCTCTGTACTCGTTGGGAGCAAAGTTATTTGTATCTGTGTGCAGGTCCACGTTGATTGCTAATTGCGTCGTTAGCAATTGACACCTACTTGTTGAACCTAGGAGTCTCTGGGGATTCGATCCTTGGCATCTTTGCTAGGGGAAAACACTTTGATGTAGGGTGGAACCCTAATCAGCGGATCTTTCACGTTTGGAGAGTATCCCACGATGAACACGGAGAACACAAGGAGGAAAATGGGGAAAACACGAGAGGAAACACTCAAATCAACACGAAGATGATCACACAAGTGCTAGATTCACGATACATAGTCGAGCTACACGATCCAAAGTCAACGTCGGTGGTACAAGGGTAGTCTTCTCCGTGAGGATGTCTTGATTATCCCGTAGGATCTTCCTCGATGTGGAGGCCTTGAATCCGTGGTGGATCTTCTCCGTAGAGGCGCACGGTCTCGTGGGAGAGAATCCACACAAGTCTGAGAAATGAGCTATCCGACAGCTGTCTCGAAAGGAGGGAAGTCAACGAGTATATATTACACGGATGGACACCGTCGGGGCGGACGTCCGCTGGTTACCGGACGTCTGGTGGTTCCGGAGGACCGGACGTCCGGTAATCCTCAGATTTCCGCTATTTAGCTTCTGTAGACGTTGTCACGGACGTCCGGTGGCTTCCGGTCGTCCGGTCGTCTAGGAGAGGCCGGACGTCCGGTGTCTTCCGGTCGTCCGGTGCCTGGAAGTCGCCGGTCGTCCGGTGCAGGCCGGACGTCCAATGCCTGTAGCATCTTCAGCCCTCCTTCTTCTTGTCTCGTGTACTTGTCGGGCCTGTCGTCTTGACCATTGTGCAGAGCTGTCCCGTGGCCTTCGCCCAAGTACCTGAGTATGCACAGAGTCCCTGATGAAGGTAGAAGCCATGTCTCAAGTGAATCCGAAAGATGTAGAGAGAGGAGCGAAGTCACCTCGGTCTCGAGAGCTCTTGCACGGACTCGAGTCATTGGTCCTTTGGGCACTTGGTGAGGCGAAGGAGGGTCCATGGGGATGACCTTAGGATGCCCCGCATCATCTCCCCTCCCTTGGGAAAGATCCGACCTCGGATCGAAATCTTCATCACCATGGAAAGGAGAGAGATCCTTGACGTTGAAAGTATCGCTCACGGAGTACTTGTCTCGTGGGAGGTCGATCTTGTAGGCGTTGTCGTTGTAGCGAGCTAGCACCTTGAAGGGTCCGTCGGTGCGAGGTAGAAGTTTGGACTTGCGCTCGTGTGGGAAGCGGTCCTTGCGAAGATGAAGCCAAACAAGATCTCCCGGTTGGAACACCATTGGTGCCTTGTTGACGTTGAGCTTGGTGGCGAGACGTTGGACTTGTCGCTCGATCACATGTGCCCTTGTTGACGTTGTACTTGGCGCCGAAGAAAAGAGTAGCTTGATTCCTAGCTTGGCACATAGTGTTTTCCAAAAGTAACTCAAGAACTTGACGTCCCGGTCCGACACGATCGTTTTGGGCACGCCGTGTAGACGAAGTATCTCCCTGCAAAAGAGATTTGCAACATGTGAAGAATCGTCTATCTTGTTACAAGGAATGAAATGAGCCATTTTAGAGAATCTATCTACCACGACAAGCACGGAATCTTTGCCAGTGTGAGTCCTAGGCAAGCCAAGTATGAAATCCATGCTTATGTCTTCCCATGGATGGTATGGAATAGGAAGAGGCATGTAAAGACCATGAGATTGAGCTTTGGACTTAGCTTTGCGGCATGTAGAACATCGGTTGGTGAGGCGTGAGACGTCACGAAGCATCTTGGGCCAAAAATAGTTCTTAGAGAGTGTAGCAAACGTCTTGTCACGTCCAAAGTGTCCCATGAATCCTCCTCCATGAGATTCATGACCTTTGTCGATGAGTGTTTGCACTTGCCGTTGTATCTCCTTTGTTTCCTCGGGGTCGACACGGTAAGGAGCCTTGTTTGGAAGTGGTGCACCGGGTATGAGGTCGATGCGGTGTTCGATTCCGCGAAGTGGAGGTAGACCCGGAGGAAGCTCATCGGGAAAGACGTCCGAGAATTCCTGCAACAATTGAGACAACACAAAAGGTGGAGGCGGTGAAGTGTTAGTAGGTTTGGCTTCCCCTTTGCATAGAAGCACACGGTGGAAGACGCTCGATGGGTTCTCACACACTTCTCTCATCTCACGTTTGGTGGCAAATAGGACTAGTTGCTTCTTGTCGCTCATCGTGGAGGCGCTCATATTTGGCTTGTGGCTCTCGCTCTCTTTTGGGTGGCTCACTCTCTCACCATTCTCTCCACGATGGTTGGTAGGTAAAAGCTTGTCGGCGGCTACTTGACTTGGAGTCATTGGTCGGAGCACGAATTCCTTGCCCTTCATCTTGAAATGATAGTGATTTGTCCGTCCATTGTGTGTGACTCCACGATCATATTGCCATGGACGTCCAAGAATAAGGTGGCACACGGACATGGGTATCACATCACATTCGAGAGTGTCCTCGTAGGCGCCAATCTTGAAAGAGACTTGCACGGTGTGCTCGACTCGAAGAATTCTGGCGTCGTTGAGCCACTGGACCTTGTAGGGGTGAGGATGCTTCGTCTTGACCAAATGAAGCTTGTCGCATAGCTCTTCGCTTGCCAAGTTGTGGCAACTTCCTCCATCGATATAACCTTGACGGAACGTCCATTGATGCCGGCCTTTGTATGGAAAATGTGACATCGTTGGTCGTCATCTTGTTGATGTTGGAGTGTCAAGACTTTGGAGACAACAAGGTTGGGGCTTGAGTCATTGCCGCAAAACACTTGATGGTCTTCTTCTTCATTCACTTGGCGATGCATAGCGACATGCTCAAGTGCTTCCATCTCATCATCGCTCATGGAGTCATAAGATCCGTCGTCATTGATGATCATGTTGCGAACGGTCTTGCACTCAAATGACTTGTGGCCTCGTCCTTGGCACTTGAAGCATTTGATGGAGCTCGTCTTGTTATTGTCTTCGGTTGGAGTTGTAGTTGAGGAAGCTCTTGGCTTGAAGTTGTTGGTAGAAGGTGGACGACTCGATGTAGTCGCATTCTTGTATCTTGACTTGTCGCCTAAGTTTGTAGAAGGCTTGGTAGAGGTAGGAGTAGTAGCCGAAGTCGTTGAAGCTTGGTTGTAGGAGCCGAAGTTCTTGGAGTTGAACTTGGAGTACTTGTAATCCTCTTGAACTTGTCGCTCCGCTTTGGTTGCTTGATGCACTAGCTCGAGGAGATTGTTGTATGGTTGGAAGTCTGCAATCTTCTTGATAGGATAGTTGAGTCCATTCAAGAATCTCGCCATTGTTTGCTCGTCATCTTCCGTGATGTTTGCTCGTATCATAGCAATCTCCATCTCCTTGTAGTACTCTTCAACGGACTTGGTACCTTGCTTGAGGAGTTGTAGCTTCTTGAACAAGTCACGGTTGTAGTGGGTAGGCACAAAGCGTGCTCTCATGACTTCCTTCATTTGAGCCCAAGTGGTGATAGGAGGTTCGCCTTTTGCTTCTCTTCTCTCTATGATTTGCTCCCACCAAATGAGAACATAGTCTTGGAACTCAAGGGATGCCATTTCGATCTTCTTCTTTTCATCGAAGTTGTGAAGGCGAAAGATCTTATCAACTTTCAATGCCCATGAGAGATAGTCTTCGGGATCAATGCTTCCGGAAAACTTTGGCATGGTGAACTTGAGCTTTCCATAGCGATGCTCGTCATTGTTTCCTTGCCTATTGGGAGGGCGATCTCGATTTTGGCGGTTTGCCATATCTTCTTGCTCTCGTTGATGTAGATGTTCTTGTTGGAGTTGTTGTTCTTGTTGGAGTTGTTGCTCTTGCCGCGCTTGAGGAGGAGCTTCTTCTTGCATTCTTGCTTGATGGCGCCTCTCTTGCATCTCATCGCGAAGGAAATCCTCTTCTTGACGAGTGTGTCGAGTGCGGGCTGCCACATTGCGATGTGCATCTTGTAAAGCACGTTGCGCCTCCATAGCTTGAGCTTCTCGACGTTGTTGTGCTTGGTGGTTAGCCTCGGCATCTTGTTCTTCTTGATATTGACGTGCTCGCTCTTGTTGTTGTTGGCGTAGTCGTTGCCGTTCTTGTGCTTGCTCAAGTGTAGCTTGGTTTTGACGACGTCGGCTTTCTTGCTCGTCGAATAGCTCTTGTGAACTCTTGTCATGAAGAGGCTGCCGGTTGTCATGTCGAGCTTGACGTGCGGCTTGACGAAGAGTGTTGGACGTAGGGGTACTTGAGTCTTGCATGGAGTCGGAGTGTCGACTTGAGCGGCTTCGTCTTTGAGAAGATGTTGAGGAAGAACGTCGGTTGATTATCAAAGTCCGGAGCTCGTTGTATTGGGTAGTCATGTTGGTGTTGATGGTGTCGAATTGTTCTTTGTCCTTGCTTCAAATTGGCGCGCGTCCTCGGCGACTTGACCAATGTACTCGCGCATAGCTTCACTCTCTTGATGTAGAGCTCGTTGGACACCGAAGAGATGTAGTTTGGTGACGTAGTTGTTCGCTTCTTTAGGATCGTCGAAGATCGGGTTGGAAGATGTACTTGGCCTATCCATCATCACAAGCAAGTATGTGAGTGGGAGAAAGGAGAAGACAATATCAATGTACCTTAACCAAGGTTGAAAATGGATCAATGATCACTCAATAATGTAACCCGGAAATAGCACTATTGGTATCACTTCGTGTCGATTCTCACACCTACACAAGTAAAGCTTTGAGAGGAGCTTGGTTAGGATGTGGCACAAATTCAATGCAATCGTCAAAATGACTCAATGATGTTGAAAATGGTTCACAATTTGCTCATTCAACAAGTAGATCACTAGCAAAGTAGTACACGGAACACACGCACGGATAGATAAATGTGGTTGTGCAACCAAGGTTGAGCGAAAATGTGGAATCCACGGAGAATGCTCGTGTTGCACAATGCTAGAGAGACGCTAACTGATTGCTTAATAGGCGGATACGCACTTGTGCACGACTTAAAAGAGGCGAAATGTAACGACTATCTATCACAAGTATGCTATGAGTGTATGATGTGCCGATGCTTGAGCACAAGATGATGTTGCTATGATGTATGATCTCCTTTGATGCAAAGCGTATGATGCTATTGTGTTTTTGCTTTGGTGGCTCTTTTTCTTAAAAGCTTGTGAGCTCTTTCTTTGGGCACTTATGCATGCTTCTCGGATCAAGGTAGCTATTGTGTATGCGGAGCAGTCTTGTGGCACACGGAGATATGATGATACCCAGATGAATGTAGTATGCAATGTCTATGACTATCTCTAATGTGCACAAGTGTCGTGGCCCGGCAATACTCAAATGGCTAGTCTCAATGGGAAAGCTACGCAAAGATGGTTCATAGGGTGACAATGCAATTGCAAGGTAGGATGAGTGAAGTGTCGTCGATGTTACCGTCCTTGCCGAAGGTGAGTGTTGGTGTTGTCGAAGTCTTGCCGTTCCAGGGTAGCCTAAACATCGAAGGAAACGGTGAAACCACAACTCAAGTATCCAAGGCAAAGGGAGACACAATTTTCAAACTCAGAGCGGGTAAGCGATGGTGGTTGCGGAAGATGGGAAGAAAGGGAGGTGGTAGCGAAAGGTAGTCCGGACTGAGCAAAGTCAGCTTCGTCAGGTTCTGTCGGACGTCCGGAAGTTACCGGTCGTCCGGTCGGTCGGAAGGGGTCGGACGTCCGGAAGTTCCGGAAATCCGGTAATAGTTTCTGTAGTCGGGGTGCTGGTCGTCCGGTGTTTAGCGGACGTCCGGTGTCTCGAGGGGTGCCGGACGTCCGGTAAACGTCGGTCGTCCGGTAGGTCTGGGACTGTGGTTGGTGGATCCGTGGGCAGATTGGTCGAACGTGGTCGAATTCGCGGTGGAAAATCGGTGAAAAGGTGGGGAAATGCTAGATCGACACGTGGCACAACAAATCCATGGAACAAAGTCAACAAAATCTTGCCAAATCAACAGATCACAAAAAAAATTTGGGGCTCTTTTTGTGGGGAATTTTTCGAAATTGGGAAGAACACAACAAAAACAAGATAGAAGACAGGGTGTGGGGCTCCAAAATCGTGATCAACCTTGCTCTTGATACCAAGATGATGTAGGGTGGAACCCTAATCAGCGGATCTTTCATGTTTGGAGAGTATCCCATGATGAACACGGAGAACACAAGGAGGAAAACGGGGAAAACACGAGAGGAAACACTCAAATCAACACGAAGATGATCACACAAGTGCTAGATTCACGATACATAGTCGAGCTACACGATCCAAAGTCAACGTCGGTGGTACAAGGGTAGTCTTCTCCGTGAGGAGGTCTTGATTATCCCGTAGGATCTTCCCCGATGTGGAGGCCTTGAATCCGTGGTGGATCTTCTCCGTAGAGGCGCACGGTCTCGTGGGAGAGAATCCACACAAGTCTGAGAAATGAGCTATCCGACAGCTGCCTCGAAAGGAGGGAAGTCAACGAGTATATATTACACGGATGGACACCATCGGGGCGGACGTCCGCTGGTTACCGGACGTCCGGTGGTTCCGGAGGGACCGGACGTCCGGTAATCCTCGGATTTCCGCTATTTAGCTTTTGTAGTCGTTGTCACGGACGTCCGGTGGCTTCCGGTCGTCCGGTCGTCTGGGAGAGGCCGGACGTCCGGTGTCTTCCGGTCGTCCGGTGCCTGGAAGTCGCCGGTCGTCCGGTGCAGGCCGGACGTCCGGTGCCTGTAGCATCTTGAGCCCTCCTTCTTCTTGTCTCGTGTACTTGTCGGGCCTCTCGTCTTGACCATTGTGCAGAGCTGTCCCGTGGCCTTCGTCCAAGTACCTGAGTATGCACAGAGTCCCTGATGAAGGTAGAAGCCATGTCTCAAGTGAATCCGAAAGATGTAGAGAGAGGAGCGAAGTCACCTCGGGCTCGAGAGATCTTGCACGGGCTCGAGTCATTGGTCCCTTGGGCACTTGGTGAGGCGAAGGAGGGTCCATGGGGATGACCTTAGGATGCTCCGCATCACACTTCTACTTACTGCATCTTACACCTTCCACTTGGGGTAACCAACGAGGGGTTCGAGGCCCATCACACCGTTCGAGGCATTGTATGGAAGGAGATGCCGAACACCGTTAATGTGGGATGAAGTTGGAGACCGACAGTTGTTTGGACCAGACTTGATCAAAGAGTCTGAGGAGAAGGTGAAGTTGATTCGAGACAGATTGAAGGCAGCTCAGTCCAGGCAGAAGAGTTATGCAGATTCGAAGCGCAAGGAGATAGCCTAAGAAATCAGAGAAACGGCGTACTTGAGAGTATCGCCTCTGCGAGGAGTTAAACGTTTCGGAGTTAAAGGAAAGCTAGCCCCGAGATTTGTGGGACCTTACCGTGTTTTGGAACACATGGGAGAGGTTGCCTATAAGTTGGAATTGCCCGAAGGATTGTCAGGAGTGCACGACGTGTTTTACGTTTCGCGGCTTAAGAAGTGCCACGCAGAGATGGCCAATATACCACTTAGAGACACAGTACCCATGGAAGCAATTCAGTTGGACAGTGATCTGACCTACGAGGAGAAGCCTGTTAAGATCCTTGAATTTTCGAGCAGAGTTACCCGCAGTAAGGTTATCAAGTTTTGCAAAGTTCAGTGGAGTCACCACACTGAGGAAGAAGCCACCTGGGAACGAGAAAATGATCTACGCAACGACCACCCACACCTGTTCTCTAGCCAAGTCGAATCTCAAGGGCGAGATTCATTCTAAGGGGGGTAGGTTTGTAACATCCCAAATTTTCAATTTGGAATGTTATACATAGATCATATTGCATTGCATGCTCTTTGCATTTTTGTTTGTGGCGTTCCTCGAAATTCTAAGCAACTCAAGGACCTGTGGAGAGAGTTGGGAATTTTACTGTTTTCGTATTGGAGTTTACTCGAATACCGGTACGAGGATAGTGTGATTCTAATTATTTTTCTCTCAAAAATATATTTCTAAATACAATATATGAGCGGAGATAATACGAATTCTCCAAAATAACAGAAATATAGGAGGAAAAATGTTAAAATCACTTTTGGTATTTTTCTGGATTTATTTGCGATTTTATTTGCATAGGAAAATGCGCGTTTTTCAAAATTGCATTTAGGTCCGGGAAAAATGTTCACTTTGTCCTAAATATTATTAAAGGATGGTGAAAATTTATTTCGGGATTTTTGAAGTCCGTTTAGTATTTCTTTCGTTAGTTTTTCCGCGTCATGACTCTTTAAAAAAAAAGAGGCAACCGACTTAGAGTCGTGTTGGCCCAGGACTTTGGGCTTTATAAGCCGCCGCCCCGGCCCGTTAACGCCCCAGCCGCCCCAGCCGCCCGCGCCCTGCCCTAGCGCCGCCGCCGTTCGCCGCGCCACCGCCCGCCGCTCGCCGCCCCTCGCCACCCGCCGCCCTGCAACCGCGCCGCCGCCGCCCTCCCGCAGCCGGCCGCCGGATCGCCGGACCGCCGCCGCCGGACCGTCGTCTCGCCGGAGTTCGTCGTTACGAGGTAGTTGTCGGGTTTTTTTAAACCGATCGGTTTTTCGTAAACCGTAGATTCGTTTTTTTAGGTTTAGATCGGTTCGGTTTTTCTTCGGTTTAGCTATTTAGCGGACGTTCGTCCGTACGTTCGTTTTAACGAACGCTTTTCGTCCGTTAGCCGCAGATAGCGAATGTTCGTTCGTTAGCCTGTTCGTCAGTTTTCTTTTTCGGGGTATTTATCCGCGATTATTCCGATCGTGATTTCTGCCCTGATCTCGTTTTTCGTTTTTCTGTTCGCTCGAGAGTCGGAATCAGGTGATTCAAAATCCCAGATCTTCGTCTCGATGCCCTCTTTACGTTTAACCAACTTGAACAAAGTTTTGGCTACTGTAAAATTTGACTTTAGCCCAATTAGTAACCGGAGCTCGTTTCTTTCGCAGTTTGAGTTTCGTTGCTTCTTTCGAGATGATTCTTTTTGAAAACCGAAGTTCTTAAGTTGAACTTTCTGGTTAGTTCTCTTCTTTTTGGAGTTTTCTTTGTGAATCATTGCTGTTTGCTTATGTATGCTATTTTTTGCTTGCGATAGAATACCCGGACTGTGAAGCGTGCTACTACGAGTCTCTAGGTTTTGCGAATCGTTAGCAAGGCAAGTAACACTTTGATCATACTTTTATTGCCCAGTTTTTATGCATTAGATCAAACCCTCACACATTGCATGAGTAGGATCTCTTAACTTGTGGGACTGGGAAGTAGATTGAGGTAGAACCTATTACCTGCATTATTTTCAAACCCTTGGGAGTTACTTCTACGCTTGCTTAGGTTGCTATGCTATGCTCGTAGACGTGGTTTGGGTTTGAGTGAAATCCATGACAGATGTGAGTTGTTAATTAAGGATTCAACTTAAGGTGGCTACTTGAATACACATCTGGGTGGATTGGTTGCAGGGCACGTGGGGAATCCAGTGTTGTCCTAGGAAATCCCGGGGTTAAGTGTGATTTTTCCTATGGAATGCCACCGAGGCTCAAAGGGATCATAAAACTATTCATGCTAGAAACTTCCGTGTGCAGCCACATGCCAATATGGGCTCTGGCATAGTTGAGTAAGTTGTGGGAACCTTTCCGTGATGGGCTAGCAGATGTAGAGGGATTGTAGGTGTATCGGCCTATCTATCCGGTTTAGGAGACCTCTTCGGAAAGACTGTGTCTCGGTCATCCGTTTCTCAAACACCATGTAGTGCGAGAAACCAAACGGAGGCGATCGAGTCTTGTGGGAAAAGTGCACAAACCTCTGAAGAGTGTACAAAGTGATCATGATTAGCCGTGTCCCCGGTTATGGACATCTTGAGTATCTGGTACTTGAATTATTGGTTGATCTCAACACTCTATAATTTAATTTGTTGGGTTAATGATGAACTTTTAATTTGGGATTGAGTTGGAGGTACCTTCTCAATGATTTTCAACCAACATGATAGTTAAAATAACATTTATTCCTTTGTAGGGAAAAATTGGCTTTACGCAAAAACTTTAACCTTAGAGCCTCCACCAGCCAAATATGCATGTAGTATAGCCTTTATTCTGTTACTTGCATCCTTTGTGTTATCTTCCCAGCATATTCCATGTGCTGACCCATTTTCGGGCTGCAACATATTACGTTGCAGACTTTTCAGACGAGGAATAAGACGTGCTAGGTCGTTTGTCATGCACTCAGCTATGCCGTTGGAGTTGATGGACTCACTTATCTTCCAAGCCTTCCGCTGTTATTTTGTTAGATGGCCTTAAGCCATAGATTTTTTAATAAGTTCTCATTGGAGACATTCGATGTAATAAGAGTGTGATTGCCACTCTGTTATAAATCCTTCAAGTACTGTGTGTGTCAGCATTACTGATCCAGGGATGACACTGAAACACAGAGACTTCGGTCCATTCGGATCATGGTCGCTACACAGGAGCACGTTAGTGCCATTAGGGCAAGTAGGCGAAGCTCGGGAGCATGGGGAGCATGTGTGTTGCGGCAATGGCGGAGCCGAGCTTCGGCTTGTGCCACTGGGGAGCTAGAGGGCGCAAAAGAGCAGGAAATATAGGGGTATCGACGTGATGGCTCACAACATTGTCAACGAGCTCGGGGATGCTCTGGAGGCGACGATCGACTGGTGGTGATCTCGGGTGCCGGAGGTTGAAGACGATGGCAGTGACGGCGAAACAGGGTGCCCGAAGAAGCGTGGGTCGATGGAGAGGAAGAGCGTGTTGTGGTGAAGCTCTTTGGCAAGCCGGGGAAGCGAGGGGGAGAGGATGGCCACGGTGGTTCATGGTGGCGACCTCGGATGCGCTTCAGCCATGGTGATGGAGGGCGAGGAGCGACTGGGAGAGTGAGCGAGGGAGTCGTCCCGATCCGGACGTCACCGCGGAGATCACCTACGATGTCGCGTTGTCCTGTGATGTAGACATGCAGGGAGGAGGTGTCGCACGCGGAGCACGCGTGCGTCTGGCACGCGACGTGTCCACTGGCGCGAGGTGGACGACGGCTGGCGCGTCGGCTGGTGGGTTGACTGGCAGACTAGGGATGTGATAGTGGCACAAAATTTATGCAATTGTTAGCAAGACTCAATAATGCTGAAAAAGATTCACAAAGTCGCAATTGCAACAAGTAGACCAATAGCAATATGTGGCACATCGAAATACACGCACAAATAGATAAATGGGGTCGTGCAACCAAGGAATGAGCTCAAAATGTGGTATCCATGGAAAATGCTCTTGTTGCACAACTCTAGAGGGACGCTAGCACGATTGCTCAATAGGCGGATACGAACTTGTGCACTACCGATACGAGACAAAATGTAGCGACTTCCTATCCCAAGTATGCTATATATGTATGATGTTCTAGTGATTGTTCTCACGATGATCCAAGATGATCGAGTATGACGGATTTTGTATGCAATATGGAACGATGATATGGCTCTTGCTTACAAGCTTCTCTTTCTGCTCTTTTGATATATTTCTTTGGCCACTTTTGCAAAATGCTCGAACCAAGATAGCAATTGTGTATGTGGGAACAATCTTGTGACACAAGAGATGATATGATGTGTCAGGCCCAAGATGCGATTCTATCCCGATCACGTGACACTTACGTGATTGGGGCACAACCGCATTTCGGGCGCTTAGCAAGATGGATATCATTACATCATACCATTTCATACATACATGGGGATACAACAATACATACAATTCACATGAATACAACAACATCAATACAAAGTATCCGACTACGGATACAAACAAGAAAAACACAAGACATCCATCTGCTATCCCAGGCTGCCGACCTGGAACCTAACCCAAGACTGAAGAAGAAGAAGAAGAAGAAAGAACTCCAACACAATGATCAACGCTTTCACGTCAAGACATCGGAAACCTGCACCTGCAACTATTGTTGTAGTATCTGTGAGCCACGAGGACTCGGCAATCCCATAACCATGGGTAACAAGACTATCAAAGCTTAATAGGTAGGAAGAGGTAAAGTGGTGAGGTTGCAGCAGCGGCTAAGCAAAAATTTATGGTGGCTAACTTACGAGTACAAGAATAAGATGAGCATCTACGCAAACGGTCGCAAACTAGTAGTGATCGCTAAAGATCCTGAACTACTTACGAGTCAAACATAACCCCACCGTGTTCTCTTCTCAAAGTGAAAAGAGATAGTCACGGTTACTCACACAGTTGTGTGTTTTACTTCGGATCCTCTGTCAAGTTTTCTACAACCGGACATTAACAAATTCCAATCTGCCACATAACCGCGGGCACGACTTTCGAAAGATCATAACCCTGCAGGGGTGTCCCAACTTAGCCCATCACAAGCTCTCACGATCAGCTGAAGTGATAAATATAATATCATCACCCCTTATCTTAGGGAAATCCGATCAGGCTCGGCATCCCGGTGCACAAGACATTTCGACAATGGTAAAACAAGTCCAGCAAGACCTCCCGGCGTGCCGACACCCTGATAGTAGCCGCGCGTATCTCGTCTCAGGCCACGACCGGATGGGACAGCCTACGGGAGCCAATCCTCGAGTTTCCCCGTGGTGGCCCCGCAGTCGGCCCGTTTGGGACCAACACCATCAGCACTGGCCCCCCTGCTATGTAGAAGAATCCTCGGGTAGCGCTAACTCCCTATGCAATTTAATTAATTAATTAAGTTGTTATTATGAGCAAATTAAAACCAATGTTGGGCCTTGCTGGAGGAGTTTTATTCAAAGACGAACTGTCAAGGGGTCCCCATATACCCAACCGTGTAAGGAACGCAAAATCAAGGAACATAATGCCGGTTTATCGGCGCCTAAGGTGGCATGAGTGAAACAAAACACCGAGCAAAAGGCCAAGCCTTCCACCCATGCCCAGTATATAGGTGTGTTAATATATATAACATATTGTGATATTCCAACAACAAGTTCCCTCCTGGAACGATCTTCATCTTCACCTGCAACTAACAACGCTATAAGAGGGGCTGAGCAAGCGGGTAACATAGCCAAACAATGGTTTTTGCTAAGAAGGTGTCAAAGGTTAGAGGTTTCATGGCAACAAGTAGAGGGGCTGGCAATAAAGATGGGTAGCGCGACATATAACGATAGCATAGAGAGACTAAGCAAAGGCAATGATAGTAAAGGTATCCAAAGGTATGGTCATCTTGCCTGAGATCCCGCAAGGAAGAAGAACGGATCCATGAAGAAGACGGAGAAGAAGCCTTGAAGAAGAACCACGGGTAGGCGAACGAATCCTCACGAATGCAACAGAACAAGCACTAACGAGAAGAAACAAGCAACACGGTAAACACACAACACAAGATCATTACAATATGCTCAACCAAGTATGATGCAAGACAGTTCTATATAGGAAGCACCACAAGTCTATACAGGAAGCATACATGACAAGGTAGGAAGCACAGAAAAACAACACAAGAACATGACAATATGCTCAACCAAGTAGGATGCACGACAAGTCTACATATGATGCACAGCAAGTCTATACAGGAAGCAAAACATGGCAAGGTAGGAAGCACAGAAAAACAACACAAGTCTATATATGATGCAATACATGGCAAGGTATGATGCATGACAAGTCTATACAGGAAGCACAACAAGTCTATACAGGAAGCATAACATGGCAAGGTAGGAAGCACAGAAAAACAACACAAGTCTATATGATGCAATACATGGCAAGGTATGATGCATGACAAGTCTATACAGGAAGCAC
>LR738709.1:276075268-276106468 GCA_902687465.1 Secale cereale | reverse complement strand
CCCCCCGGCACTCCAATAAATACAGGGAGCAAAACCGCTGAACAGCGCAAAGAGGAGAGAAGCACCCAAGACTCAGTCAGTTCCAAGCCTTGTAGCTGCTCGACCGAGAGAGGACAGAGGAAGCCAGGTGAGGCAGGGGATCCCCGGCGGTGTAGCTTGAAATTTCCTTTGCTGCTTGGTTTTGCTGATTGTTTCAGTTGGTGTGCAGGTAGGAGCCTCTGCTGCAAAGGGAGATGGCCGGGAAGGGAGGCAAGGGGCTGCTTGCGGCGAAGACGACGGCGGCCAAGGGCGCGGCCGACAAGGACAAGGACAAGAAGAAGGCGCCTGTGTCCCGCTCCTCCCGCGCCGGGATTCAGGTTTGCCCGCTCACCAATTCCCCCCTCCTCTCTCTCCGATGTTAATCAATAGTTTTATTTTGTGGACCGTTCTCGCGGGTGAATTGTTAGATCATTAAGTGTTCCTTGCTGCGGATCTGGGACAATGTTCCACCATATGTTTGTATGATATTTGTTGTAGAATCTTATTGTGTTCCGTTGTCAGTATTGGTTATTGATTAGTATGGTTAATGATTATCGGTTGGCTGGTGCGTTTAGGTTATACCACATCTTAGTCATAGTTTTTTTGTTTTTTTGTAAACTATGTCAGATCTATGTTTTGCACTCCTGCAAGGTTATGACGGTACACTGATTGCAGGCTTCAGTACCATGCACTGGCAAAAGTCCCATATTTTAGGGAGAAGAGTACTCACCTGATCTAACTTGTAGCTCTACCTTTTGAATTCTACCCACCGTTGTACTGTACTATTGTGGGATCCTTTTATGAGCTTTTTTATATAGTAATAACATTGCTGGGGATTGGCATGTTCTTTTGTGATGCATGCATTGTTGTCAACTTGGTTACTTGCAGCATTTGAGAGACTCTATTCTTCCGTGTTATACTTAATACTGATGTTGCAGGATTCAGTACGATGAGCACTCAATCTCACTTATTCTGTGTTTCTAGACCATCCACTTGTTCTCTGTCTGTCATAGGTGATATACTATGTTTAATCTTAGATTCAGCTTGGGACATCTGTTACCAGAATTGATGTCTTTGCTGTTCATATTTTTCTATGGTTAAATTATGACCTCATCAATGGTTAATCATGACCTGCTTGTGTTTGCACTATCCAGTTCCCGGTGGGCCGCATACACAGGCAGCTCAAGCAGAGGGTCTCGGCTAATGGCCGTGTGGGTGCCACTGCTGCTGTGTACTCTGCAGCAATCCTTGAGTACCTTACTGCTGAGGTCCTTGAGCTGGCTGGCAATGCCAGCAAGGATCTCAAGGTGAAGCGGATCACCCCTCGTCACTTGCAGCTTGCAATCCGTGGAGATGAGGAGCTAGACACCCTCATCAAGGGCACCATCGCTGGTGGCGGTGTCATCCCTCACATCCACAAGTCCCTCATCAACAAGACCTCCAAGGAGTGAATGAAGCGCCATAACGGGTAGTTGTTGTGCGTTGTATCTTTGTGACCCCCTTGTTATGCTGTGGTATCGGTTAGGTGTTGCTCTTATCACAACCTGAATAGGTTGTCTGAATTTGTGCTGGGACTAGCTTTTGGTAACTTGTTATTAGGTAAAGACTTGGCAAATGTAATCGTGATATGAACTGCTCATATTTGGTTTGTTGAAGACTAAACAATCATTACTATTCATCTTCATGGATATTCAGGTTCAACTTTCCGCAACTGAACTGCCTGCTTGTTGATTATGTACATTTTCTGTCAAACATATTCTTTGACAGCAAAATCATGCATGCTGATTGCACATCGCCCTCATCATCCATAATCATGATGTGCAAGATTACGTAATGTTGAGTAATGTATTTGTATTAGGAAACATAGGTTAGATCAGGAAATATTCTGGCATGCCTTGTATTCCAAGTAGATCATGTACTTATGCCCACAAGGCTCAAGCAATACATCAACCATTCCACCAATCCTCCCTTTCCCTTCTAACATGGTATCAGTTTTTGGGTTCTAAACCCTAGTTGTCGTCGCTTTTGCACCCGCGCGCCGCCCGGGGCGGTCGGCCTCCATGATCGTCGCCGGTGCCCGCGCCGCTTGTACCTGGGGTTCGTCCGCTGGTCGTGTTAGCCGGCTGCCCTAGAGAGTCTTTTTCCCGAGCCATTACTCCGGTTTTTTTCGCTCTCTCGCCGATTGTTTTGATCGGCGTTTTTTTATTGGTTTTTTATCTAATCTTGATCGGTTTGCGTCGCTCGCCGCCGTCGTCGACGACCCCCCATGTGCCTCTACTCCGACCCTGGCGCGACTAGCCGGCCTCCCCTCCGACTCGGTGGCCACTCGCGCCGAGGCGGCCCGTCCGGGCCAGCCACCGTTCGCGTGTCGGTCCGCCCGTTGCCCTGCGCCGTCCGACACCGCCTTGCTCCGACCGGAACACCTGCGTCAGACTCGTCAACTGTCTCAGCTCGGGCGCGCTACTATGTTGGTCGCTCGGGCCTCGCTGCCAGGTGATAACCCTCAACCGTAAGGGATCGAGATAGTCTTCGCGGGTAAGAATAACCCAATTTATTGATTCGACACACGGGGAGCCAAAGAGTATTTATAAGCTTTGACAGTTGAGTTGTCAATTCAACCGCACCTGAAATATACTTACTTGCAACAAAAGATAAGTGGTAACAGTGATATGATAGTGATGATGGTGATAGTAAAAGTAAATAGCAAAAGTAAATAGTAAAGGTAATGGCAAAAGTAGCAACTAGTAACCAACAGGATTTAAAACACTGTAGGCTAGGGAGACGGATGGTTGGGCGCTGCATGGATGAGATATATCATGATTCTAACTTGGGGCAAGGCACACGGAAAAGTAATGATCATCTAGGCAAATATCAAACATTAGGCATGTATCCCGTAGGTAGTTGTACGTGCTTGCAATAAGAACTTGCACAACATCTTTTGTCCTACCATCCCGCTACGAACGGGGCCAAAAGGAACTTATGGAAATTAAGGTGCTCCTGTCAAAGAGCACCGGAACAAAGCAATGAACTCAATGGATACATGTAATCCTCAAACTACGGACCATCCCCTTTGGTGTCCCAAGCTGTCACTTTTGGGATTGCCGGTTTTGAACCGTAATAGGTGCTAACAACTCATAGATAGGATCAAGAACACAAATATATTCATGCAAACACATATGGTTCAGATCTGAATTCATGGCACTCGGGCCCTAAGTGACAAGCATTAAGAATAACGAGTTGAAGCAAAGATGGTAAACACCATAGTAGATGATAGGCAACATGCCCCCAACGATCTGACAAACTATTACATGATCTAACTCATCCAATCCCTACCATCCCCTTCGTCTACAGCAGGGGATTACTCACACATGGAAGGAGAAGTCATGGAGGGATGATGGAGTGGTGATGATGATGACGATGGCGACGATCTCCCCTCTCCGGAGGCCAATTCAGCCTCCAGATTAGCCCTCCCGAAAAAGAACAGAGGGTGGCGGCGGCTCCGCGACCAAAACTGGGAAAAGAACTTCTGATCTGGGATTTCTCTGTCACGAGCTAAAATACGAGTCAAAGTAGGGCACCAGGGGAGGTGGGGCCCACCCAGGCGACCCCCCGACGCGGCCAGGGGGTGGGCCGCGCCACCAGGGCGCCTGGGGCCCCCCTGGCCCCCCTCTGGCCCCTCTTCTGGCTCCGGGTTCCTTCGGGTGCGTGGATTTTCTGTGATTTTTCGTGGAATTTTCTGATATACCTAAAAATCCGTTTTCCTGCACACAATAAAATCATACAGGCAGCTCTGCTGTAAACAGCGTCAGTCCGGGTTAGTTTAGTTCAAATCATGCAAGAATGAGGTCAAAACAATATCAAAAGTGTTTGGAAAAGTAGATACGTTTGAGACGTATCAACTCCCCCAAGCTTAGCATATTGCTTGTCCTCAAGCAATTCAGTTCAACGAACTGGACGCGACAAAGAAAACTTTGACAAACTCTTTTGTTTCATTAGATGTATATAAGCATGTACTACAAAAAGAGTCTAGCAAGTATTGAAACAGTACTATGAGGACAATGCACGGAGCAATCCTTCTTTCAAGTGACCAATCACAAATACTTAAAAGTAAATAATATATTACTGAAAATCAAGACAAGATTACATTGCACATAGCTTGAGCATACTAGGGTGGTATCTCGCTAGCCTCCATGAGTAAAGCAAAACATAAATGCAGAAACTCCTTGAGAGTTTTAAAGGAGACTAGAACTAAGAATTTCAGAATAAATCATATCACAAGCATGCAGAAGACAATGTAATACTTTGGGACAATGCACATTACACTCAGAATAACAATTATGCTCTCCTAGTTGGTGCTTTGAAGAAAGAAGGTGGAGACTCTTGAACCGTGGCTTTTGTTGGCAAGGTTGAAAACCCGTGGTCGGAAACAAAAACTAAACATGTACCAGAGCTCTTGGTTTTAAAAAACAGAGGTAAAAAAAGAGTTTTTGAGAGGTGCATATTTCGTCAACGAATGCTAGCAGATAACTCAATCACTTCTTGAGCTGGACAAGTTTCGAGGAACGGCTCCCGCGTGAGGACGATCACATCCTCTTAATCTCCTTTGTTTATCACTGCCAAAGTTTTCTGATTTCTCATGAACAAAGCGTGAAGGAGGGTTTGTTTGTTGTATTATCTTTTATGAGCCGGGCGCACTCTATGCCAGTTCCTTCTCGTATTATGGGTTTGCACATTAGACATGCAATCCCGGGGTGAAGCTTGTCCAACTTAAAAAGATCATGAATTAACTACTACTTCCTCATGAGCTAAAATAGAGGCACAAAAAGAGAAATGCTTTTGATTAATTTCGAGATGGTACACGAAAGTCTTCGTTAGGAATGACAGGTAAATACCATGTATAGGAAGGTATGGTGGACTCATATGGCATAATAGGTTTTAAGGATTTTGGATGCACAAGCAGTCAGTCCGCTTAGTACAGGTGGAGGTTAGCAAAAGACTGGGAAGCGACCAACTAGAGAGCAATAACGGCCATAATCATGCAGAGCGACAAAGCAACATTGAATCGGACATGAAAGTGATATAACTATTCTGAAACTCAAAGATCATCAAGGCAGAGCAGACTTTTTAGTCTTAAACATGTGTAAACATGTGCCAAGTCAATCCAAAAATTCTCCAAAGGGAAATACCATCTTAATATACCAGACTATGAACAGTGCAATGCATGTAAATCATTTCAATAACACATTATATACTCTAGCTATTCGAGACTAGCCACAAGGAAAGCATGAACCACTGGAAGAGCATTGTAAACATAGCACTGTGTCGCTACAAGCTGGTCTCTAGATCATAAGTACAGGCATATGTACAAAAGTAGAAACAAGAAGAGTTCATACCGGTCTTCCTTGTTGCTTCCCTTCAGTCGATCTTCGTCATTACTGCCTCGTCACTTGCACGATCGAACGTAGGAAATATGATTAAATGCCATCACGGACTCGAGCTGAACTCTGAAAACAAAGCAAACTAAAGAGAAAAAAGAGGAAATCTTTTTGGATTATTTCAAAGGTTGAACGAAAGCAAAAGAAAGAGAAAATCTTTTTGTTGTTTTTGCAAAGAGAGAAATAAAGAAGAACGGGCAAAAACTACGAAAAGATCAAAGCGAATAAAACGGATAATACAATGGAAAAGTGAGAGGGGCACGTACTCCCCCAGGCTTAGGCTTTTGGCCTAAGTTGGTAGCAGCTACTGCCCCCAGGAGCCTCCTGCTCCGGGGGTATGGTGGTGAGTCCAAGGGTCGTAGAAGGATGCTGACGCGTATACCGAACTCCTTGGAGTCTCCCACGAGGAAGGGTCCGTGCGCCAAGCAGAGGAAGACCCTTCACCAAACTCGGTGGCGGTTTCTTCCTGAAAAGGTGGTAACTCACCGTGCTCCTCCTCGTCGGGCACAACCCCCTCCATAGGGTTATGAAACTGATGCTGGGCTATGAACTCATCGAACTGAATAACATCAAAGGACCATCCGTTCCTGCGAGAAAAATCAAACAGAAGAGGTGCAGGTAGACGGATCTCGCGTTCCGCGGTAGTTCCGAAACGCAAGATATAAACAAGATTATCAAGCTCAGAAGTCATGGTAACAAACTTATGCCTTTTCATAGCAGCAAGATCAAAACTTAAATAAGTAAAAGGAGTATCATCAGGGTGTGGGGTGCCTCCAAGATGTTCTAAGATAAGTGTGGCATAAACGCCACCATATAAGTCTCCCTTGTTACCGTTCATAGCAAGGCGTCGAGCAATTAAGACACCCAGATTATAATCAGATCTCCCTGAGAGGGCTGCTGCCAGGATAGTAATATCCGGCGCAGAAGTGTTGCTCGTGTTGTCACGAGCTAACACCCCTCTAGCAACATAATATGCAAAATACCTGAGGTGAGGGAATAAGATGCTGGAGATCTTCGACCGATGAATATCCCTCGTACCCATGCTGCACAGAGAGTTGAAGACGATTTTCAGCTCGGAGGGCTGAGTGGTCATCCTAGCCGTCCTCCCAACGTTTGGCACACCTATTATTTCACAAAACTTTCCCAAAGTCATGGTGATAAGATCATTGTAAATTTTAAACTCAATAGCACCTGAATCAGGATTATATCTAAAACTGTTGATGAAACTGGAGGTGAGTTTTGATACTGAGTAACACGGCACGTGACGAGCCGTGTGAGACCTGCATTAGCACAAAGATTATAAAACTCATCCTTGATTCCCGCAGCTTCAAGGAATTCATCACATGGAAACATCATCGCACGTGCTGGACTTGTGTCTTCCAACAACTCTAGGGGCACATGATCTTCGTTATAGCTCACCCTAGCAGTCGATGGTGAAGCTGCGGTTCTAGTAACTCGATCGGAGTGCGTGGGCCTCCTCTTCTCAAGCCACCCTTTTGCCCTTCCTAACAAACTCATTTCTGATTTTTTTTTGCAATTTACAAAAACGAGGATTAAAACAAGGTGAGTTCAGGCAAACTACTCAACTCACTTGCCCAAGGCATAAACTTGCATCAAAACTTGGAAAATAACTTTCTACACATGCATGCAAGCTCATCTATACAGCACCAAGAACTACTAAATACTCACAAATGAAGCCACCAATCAGAAATCTAATTGGAGGGGTGGAGGAGTCACATACCAGGGAGTATTTGTTCAAAATCTCAGCTCAAATGATGGGCTATAAAGAGAGATCGAAGAATCGCCTCCAAGAGCAGCAAGAACACAAGAACAAGTGTAGAACTCGCGTTTTTGGAGAGAAAGAGAGAGGGAGGAAGAAGACTTACCTGAAGGGGGGCCTTGTGGGCCCCAGGCGCCCTGTGGGCGCGGCCAGGGGGCAGGCCGTGCCAGCTGGCCGCCTGGGCCACTGGTGGGTCACCCTAGCTGGCCCCAGGTCCCTCTGAGTCACTCCCGACGTGGAAATTTTTATTTTTATTTTTCTGGAATTTTTCTGAAAACTTCACTGTTGAATTTTTTTCGAAGTTCAAAAAGCTGCGAAACTCTCTGAAAACTTGAAGCAGTGAGTAGTATTGTGAAGCTTCAAAACATAAATACTTGGTACAACAAGTAGAACAAAAACTAAAATAAATGAAAACATAACAAGCTCAACTTTTTATCTATATAAAACATGTTTACTAGTAAGGTTGATCAAGTCTTACCAACAAACAGGCGATATATAGAGCAAAAAGTCTCACCTCTTACGAAGTAATCACTGAACCATTACTTTGATGGACATTGTCCCCACCATAATAGTTTTGTATTTGTGATGCACATGTAGTGGACAGTCCCATTCTCCAATTTTCACGGTCTCGATATTTTCTATAGAGTTGAGGGCATGCCTCATGTCGGTCTTCTTTGGAAAATACACCGTGTGTTCTTTATCATTCACATTGAAGGTAACCTTCCCTTTATTGCAATCAATAATAGCACCTGCGGTGTTAAGAAAGGATCTACCAAGAATAATGGACATGCTCCCATCCTCGGGCATGTCAAGCACAACAAAATCAGTAAGAATCAAACAATTAGCAACTTCTACTGGAACATCCTCACAAATACCTATCGGAACGGCGGTTGACTTGTCAGCCATCTGAAGAGAGATATCTGTAGGAATTAGTTTCTCTAAACAAAGCCTCTTGTAAAGAGAGAGAGGCATAACACTCACTCCTGCTCCAAGATCACATAAAGCAGTTTTGACATAATTATTCTTTATGGAGCAAGGAATGGTGGGTATACCTGGATCACCGAGCTTCTCAGGAATCTTGCCACTGAAAGAGTAGTTAGCAAGCATAGTAGATATTGCTTCATTAGGAACTTTTCTTTTATTAGTGACAATATCTTTCATATATTTTGAATAAGGAGGTAACTTAATAGCATCAGTCAAAGGAATTTGAAGAAAAAGAGGTTTAATCCACTCACAAAACTTATTGTAATGCTCTTCTTCTTTAGATTTGATGGACTTACCTGGAAAGGGCATGGGTTTCTGTACCCATGGTTCTCTTTCCTTCCCGTGTTTTCTTGCGATGAAGTCTTCTTTAGTGTACCTCTTACGTTTGCCAGGTGCTTCTTCTTCTCGAACTTCAGGCGGATCATTCTTCTCATTATCCTTATCTTCAGGTTCAGCACCGTCTTCAGTCTCAGCATCGGAGATAGATACACTGTTGGGATCAACAGCTGGCTCTTCATCTGTAATAGGATCATTGGAATTGTCAGTCTCCTTATGTTTCTTCTTCTTCTTTTTTGGAGAGCCAACAATTTCTTCTTCCTGCATTTGAGAATCTTGCTCGATTCTCCTCGGATGCCCCTCTGGATAGAGAGGATCTTGAGTGCTAGTTCCTCCTCGGGTCTTAATCCCGAAGGCCTGCAAATCATCTTGTTTGGCATTGTTAGCAAGCAAATCTTTTTGCACATTAGAAATTTGTTCAAGCTGAGTTTGAACCATATGAAAATGTTTAACAAGACATTGAACATCATTAACCGTTCTACCTAGAACATCAAGCAAACTTTTGATAGCAAGGGAATTATCATGCAACTGACTTTGTATCCTCTCATTAAAATGATTTTGTTTCATAATAAAATTATCAAACTCATCTAAACATTGATCAGGAGGCTTACCATGAGGGATGTCACTTGCGTTGAAATCTAAAAGAGAGTGTACCTCTACCATAGGAGGGTGAGTGGTAGGCTCACACAGCTTCTCAATAGGGGGTAGATTCTTCACGTCTTCAGCTTTAATACCTTTCTCTTTAATAGACTTCTTTGCTTCTCGCATATCTTCGGGGCTTAGAACAAACATGCCCCTCTTCTTTGGTGGTTGAGGTGGTTCAGGGACGGACCAATCTTCATGGTTTTTGGCAATCCTGCCCATCAAATCTTCTGCATCTTTCGGCGTTCTTTTCCTGAAAACACAACCAGCACAACTGTCCAAATAGGACCTGGATTCATCAGTTAGACCAGCTTAGAATATATCGATTAATTCGTTCTTAGGGACTTCATGTCCTGGTCTAGCCCGAATCAGACCGCAGTACCTCCCCCAAGCTTTAGGGAGGGACTCATCCTGCAACTGTTTAAAGTTATAAAATTCTTTGTAAAGCAGCATGTTGCATGTGAGCAGGAAAGTACTTATCAACAAAAGAGTGAGCTAAGTCTCGAGGACTCTTAATGGAACCGCATGGGAGTGAATCATACCATGCTTTAGCACCTTCCTTCAAGGAGAAAGGAAGAAGCTTGGTTACATAAAAGTATCGTATCTTCTCATCCGTGGTAAACATGCCACCCAACTCACCGAGTTTAGTCAGGTGTGCAATAGCATCATCATTTTCTATGCCATAAAAGGGGTCAGCTTCAACCATAGGTATAAGTGAAAGATCAACAGAGAAATCATAATCAGGATCATCAATGCATATAGGAGAAGTAGCAAATTCAGGATCAGGAACGGTTTTGTTCTTCAAAGAGTGTTTTTCAAACAGCTTCTTAATAACTTCAGGGTCAGAGCCAGAAAACTCTGTCAGTTCCCTGCATAAATCTTCATCAAGCATATAGTAATCATCATCAAGGATTCTCTCCTTGAGTTTACTTAAATCAGGATAATCATAAGTTTCACCAATAGGGTAGCGAGTAACAGGAATTTCAATTCCAGACTTTTTTGCAGCAGCAGCGATCTGTTTCTCAAGAGCATAACCAAGTGAACTAATATCATCAATAGTAGTAGAAGCATCATCAAGAGTATCGGACATAGTAACAGATTCAGTAGGAGCATCATGTGGTGGCGGTGAGGCAAACTTACTCATAACAGAAGGTGAATCAAGTGTAGCACTAGTGCTCAGAACAGTACCCCTTCTTGTAGTGGATAGTAAGATCGGAACCTCGGGGTCTCCTTTCTTACCCATAGCGGATGAAGTGCAGCAGGTAGGATACTTCAAGTAGACTTGTAAATATTGCTATGGTCCCCGGTAACGGCGCCAGAAAATGGTACTTGATAACCCTCAACCGTAAGGGATCGAGATAGTCTTCGCGGGTAAGAATAACCCAATTTATTGATTCGACACACGGGGAGCCAAAGAGTATTTATAAGCTTTGACAGTTGAGTTGTCAATTTAACCACACCTGAAATATACTTACTTGCAACAAAAGATAAGTGGTAACAGTGATATGATAGTGATGATGGTGATAGTAAAAGTAAACAGCAAAAGTAAATAGTAAAGGTAAATGGCAAAAGTAGCAACTAGTAACCAGCAGGATTTAAAACACTGTAGGCTAGGGAGACGGATGGTTGGGCGCTGCATGGATGAGATATATCATGATTCTAACTTGGGGCAAGGCACACGGAAAAGTAATGATCATCTAGGCACATATCAAACATTAGGCATGTATCCCGTAGGTAGTTGTACGTGCTTGCAATAATAACTTGCACAACATCTTTTGTCCTACCATCCCGCTACGAACGGGGCCAAAAGGAACTTATGGAGATTAAGGTGCTCCTGTCAAAGAGCACCGGAACAAAGCAATGAACTCAATGGATACATGTAATCCTCAAACTACGGACCATCCCCTTTGGTGTCTCAAGCTGTCACTTTTGGGATCGCCGGTTCCGAACCGTAATAGGTGCTAACAACTCATAGATATGATCAAGAACACAAATATATTCATGCAAACACATATGGTTCAGATCTGAAATCATGACACTCGGGCCCTAAGTGACAAGCATTAAGAATAACGAGTTGAAGCAAAGATGATAAACACCATAGTAGATGATAGGCAACATGCCCCCAACGATCTGACAAACTATTACATGATCTAACTCATCCAATCCCTACCATCCCCTTCGCGTACAGCAGGGGATTACTCACACATGGAAGGAGAAGTCATGGAGGGATGATGGAGTGGTGATGATGATGACGATGGCGACGATCTCCCCTCTCCGGAGGCCAATTCAGCCTCCAGATTAGCCCTCCCGAAGAAGAACAGAGGGTGGCGGCGGCTCCGCGACGAAAACTGGGAAAAGAACTTCTGATCTGGGATTTCTCCATCACGGGCTAAAAGACGAGTCAAAGTAGGGCACCAGGGGAGGTGGGGCCCACCCAGGCGACCCCCCGGCGCGGCCAGGGGGTGGGCCGCGCCACCAGGGCGCCTAGGGCCCCCCTGGCCCCCTCTGGCCCCTCTTCTGGCTCCGGGTTCCTTCGGGTGCGTGGATTTTTTGTGATTTTTCGTGGAATTTTCTGAGATACCTAAAAATCCGTTTTCCCGCACACAATAAAACCATACAGGCAGCTCTGCTGAAAACAGCGTCAGTCCGGGTTAGTTTAGTTCAAATCATGCAAGAATGAGGTCAAAACAACATCCAAAGTGTTTGGAAAAGTAGATACGTTTGAGACGTATCACCAGGGCGCCGACGCTGGTTGGCAGCCCGGGTGCAGGTCGCATGACGTCCCACGCCGTCCGTCCTCGCCAGCTTCATCTCGGACTCTGCCGCCATCCCGTCTTCACCGAGCGGCGTGCCCGACCTCGCGCGCGGTCGGATTGATCACCCGCCCGCCACCTCGATCCGCCACATCTACGCCGTGCGACCGACCTAGCCCGTCGGTTGCGCGCGCCTCCGCAGGTCCCGTGAAGATCGTCCCGAGTACTGCGCGCCTTTCCGTCGATCGAGCATCGGGCTGCCACTGCGTCGCCCCGTCGGGCCGCAGCGCAGCCGCCCCGTGGTTCTCCTCGCGGCTGCATCGAATCGTGCTTCGCCGCTGCGTCGCCCCTTCGGGCCGTAGCACCGAGATACGCAGTCCCCGAAGCCGTCCCCGCAGTTGCACCGACTCGCGAACCGTCGTTGCGTCGCCCCTTCGGGCCGCAACGTCGCGGCCCGTGGTCCCCGCCGCTGCCCCGAGGTCTTCCCGCCGTGGTCCCGACCCGCCTGCCGCCGCTGCGTCGTCCCTTCGGGCCGTAGCGCCGCGGCCCGCAGTCCACTCCGCCGTCACCGCGCGTCGACCTCCCGTGGTATGCGTCGCGCCATCTCCCTTGGCGCGGGAACGTCACCGTCTGCGCCGGTCTTCGTCACGCTGTCAGGGTTCTTCGCCTATTTCGAGCACCGCCGCCGCACTCCTAACCTAGCCGCCGCCGTCGCTGCTCTTCTTTGGCCGCTGCCGCCGCTACCTTCGTAGCCGCCGCCGTCGCCCGTCCACCCCCTTCGTCTTCGTCCAAGCACGAGCCCGTCGCCAGCGTCGCTGTCATCTACCCCGACCACTTCGTCTACTCCGACCACCGTTGGTGACATCGGCCCCGCGCTAATGGACGCCGCAATCGTCGTGGAGTTCTTCTTTGCTGGCCCCTCCGACTTCTTCAACATGGCGTACAGCTCGTGCAGGTCCCTCATCTACGCATGCCCGGTGCTGGCAACACCGATGCGTGCCTTCATCCACGACGTGTCCTCGGGCTTAGCAAGCCTGGTCGGCGCTTCGTCAACTTCGTCTTCGTCCGTCTACGCATGCCCGGTGCTGGCAACACCGGTGTGTGCCTTCGTCTACGATGTGTCCCCGGGCTTGGCAAACCCGCCGCGACGCGTCGTCAACAACATCTTCTTCCCGACACACCACTACTTCGACACCACAGCGCTCATGCTAACTCGGCGCTCTCTTGCGCCCGCAGCTCCACGACGATTTCCTCGACAACGGCTACCCCGACTCGACATCGACCACAGCATTCTTCGCACGGCTACCTCGACCACAGCTCCACCACATACGTTCTCGGCTACATCGACAAACGGCACAAAGGGCTACCGCCTGCTTGAGCAACCTCGTCGGTTTCCACTCCAGCCACGACTCCGCGATGCGTCGACCGTTCTGACCGTGGGAGGGTGTCCGTCGGCTTGCCTACGGATTCTTCTCCAGTCTCACCGTCTGCGTCGCTACCGTTGTGACTGCGGGGGAATGTTGAGTAACGTGATTGTATTAGGAAACATAGGTTAGACTAGGAAATATTTTGGTTTGCCTTATACTCCAAGTAGATCATGTACTCCTATATATATGCCCACGAGGCTCAAGCAATACATCAACTATTCCACCAATCCTCCCTCTCCCTTCTAACACACAACATGTTATCAACTGCCACAATATCATTGGATCCCATGTCATTGTAGCTCCATGAACAATACCCCTTGGAGGTTGGAGAAATCCGAATGTTCTATCCACATCTTTTCTAGCACCTTCTTGCATTTAAGCAAAATAACATTATTTTTACCTTGGCGCTTAGATACAATCTTTACAAAAGCTGTCCACTAGGGATAAGGGTACGTTTGGATCACAGCCAATGCTTACCTTGTCAAAAAATTTGGCTGGCCCACGAACTTTGGTAATCGTTTGGACTGATGCCACAAATTTGGCTCGCCCGAGATGCCTGACACCCGCCAATGTAATTCTCGGCAAAACGCAGGCGAGCGAATGGCGAGCAAAATGTTCGCCAAAACTTTGGCGTCGTAACTTTCCATCTTTTCCTCTGTGGGTTCCATGACTTTTTCTTACCTTTGGATTTTTAAAGATTTTTGTCCTATCTTGTGATGCATGCAGCATGTTAGTTTCCATTGTTATGGCCGTTAATTAATTAGTGGGCCCCATCATGATTAAGGATGCATTGCAATCCGGTTTCAGTAGCAACTTCCACATTTCCTTTTGCAATTTTATTTAACGATGATTTATAGTTCGCATCTTAGCATTTTTCAACCAGAATATGTGCATAAATATTTTCAGGATTACAATGGTTACTAGTCGCAATTGTTAGCAAACCAAACAAAATGTTCATTTTGCCAAAAAATTGGACGGTTGCAATGGGCACAAACCAAACATCAACAAGCTACCAAAATTTTGGTCATGCCCACACTTTGGTAACACCAATTTTTGGCGGGGCTAATTGACCCTAAATACCATTGGCAAAGCAGTATCTCATTTTGTAGTTATGTTCGTTGACAATGTAGTTGCATGTTAAAGTATCTCCATTGTTGGGGATACACATAAAAAGTAGGCCCACGAATGTTTAAAGTATATTAAAGCATGAGGTCCACATATCAGGTGGGTCCAGATAAATTTCATACAGACATACTATCCACTTGGACAAGTAACATATCTTCCACTCGGACAAGCAACATATCATCCACTCGGATGGCAGTCGACCACTCGATCATATGACTCACTCGGATATGCGAAGACCAACAGTCGACAAGGCACTCGAAACATCATCTTAGTAGTAGGCTGACATTATGGCATTGATTATCTAATTTATAACATAGGATATGAGGGGGTGGCGCACTCTATATAAGCCACCCCCACCACATAGTTCAGGGAGGCTCTCATTCTTCTTCCTTGGCTCTCTTGCCATTAGTCTCAGGACATAGCTCAGGCATGGGGATCCGTTCTCCGCTCTCTCTTATTGTAATCTCCAGATACATACTCAAATAAACACAAAGCCTCTCCAGAGATCCGTTCTCCGCTCTCTCTTATTGTAATCTCCAGATACATACTCAGATAAACACAAAGCTTCTCCGGAGCATGAGACGTAGGGCTGTTATCTCCACTACGAGAGGCCCAAACTCGCTAAAATCCCCGTGTCATCCATTTGCATCTTGATAGATCACGCTCCTTTGCCCTACCCCTTTATTATTGTCAGAATCATCCCCACGACAGTTGACGCTCATCGTGGGGCATGGCGTCTATCGAGCCATGATGCAGATGGTTATTTCTTCAATCACAGACAATAGACTAATTTTTACGGGCGACCTAAGCTTTCTTGGGATGATCTTCCGAGATCAAACAACCGCGCTTCCAATTTTGACTATTGGAGTTCTGGCCATCACACAAAATACTCCTCATCATAGAAAAGGATCAGGAAGTTGCTCATCTCAGCTTATCCTCTTTACAATCAAACATTGCAATGATCTAACTATGATTTATTCTTTTTCTGTACACACATGAGCTCATACAAAAGGACGCCTCCCTTTGTTTCGATTGGTGGCTCGGCTCCCGGACGATGAAGCGTCGTCGTCCACCCGTTATCTTCTCATGTACTCATCGGCGACGCCATTGCTGATGATAGAGGCAAAGGTGTCCCGTCTTTCGATGAGATGGTGGCTATCATTTTGGAGGAAGTCGACTTTGACGATCCGACTACGAACGTGAGGGGACGTCGCGCCTTAGCAATCGCTAAACCAACTCCGAGAGGTTATTGACCACGCCGGAGCACGATCAACCTGACCACGAAGGTCTGTTTCCTGCAGGCAAACGAAGAACAAGCAAGAAACTAAGATTGCAATCGGGATATTGCGAATTTAAGAGGAAAGCTTTATTGATCAAGTGGGGTTGTGTGACGTCTTTGTCTGGTCGTTGAACACAAACGAAGTACGCGAAGTTGCAGCTATGGCGAACTTTAATCTAAACAAAACCCAAAGTCTAAACGACGCCCTAAGGGCTGTATATATGGGGGAAAGAGGGGGGAATTTCGTGGCCCTTGGTGGAGGGGTCCGAAACCAACCCTAACTCTTGTTTCCCCACACATACGGACTCTAAAAACAGCCTATACTCAAGTATTTCGAAATTACATGGGCCTGGCCCAATAATAAGGTGATGCAGCACCTATAATAGCCTCTGGACGAAATTTATGAAGTGACATCTTGTATATTTCGTCCAAGGCTTCACACACTCATTATGGTGGCTTCAAAGTCCTGAAATCATCACTTGTAACTCCGTTCTTGTTCCCCTTGCGCATGCCATCATCTCCATGCTTGATCTTGCTCCAATGTTCATCCTTCTTGTCCAAGCTAGGCCCTTCATTTGTAAGCAAGACAAATGTATCCAATTTAGGCAGCATCATATTCTCATGAACATTAGATTCATTACCAAGAAACGAAAGTACATGGTAATTTAATTGGCGTGCGCGAGCTCTAGTAATTGGTCCTGTATATTTGTCAGTTGGAGCTGTGGGTGTAACCTTGTTAGTGATGTCCTCATCATCCTCCCCTTCTTGAGTTGAAGTCGTCCTCGACGGAAGCTCATCTTCCTCACCCAAGTAAGGCTTCAAATCTGCAATGTTAAATGTGGGACTAACCCCAAAATCTGCAGGCAACTCAAGTTTATATGCATTATCATTTATTTTCTCTAACACCTTGAAAGGACCATCAGCATGTGGCATTAGCTTTGACTTGCGCAAATTAGGAAACCTATCCTTACACAAATGTAACCAAACAAGATCTCTAGGTGCAAAGTGTGATGGCCTGGCTTATTAGGGATGATAGACTACTCATATTAATAAGAAATTCCTTCTTTTCCGGGAGCCCATTCGGATAGAACTCCAAAGTTAAGCGTGCTCAGCTTGGAGTAGTTTCAGGATGGGTGACCGACCGGGAAGTTGCTCCCGAGTGCGCATGAGTGAGGACAAAGTGCGCAGAAAAGACTAGTATTGATATGTGAGGCCAGTCTAGATCCCGCCAGGCGTAACGACCACCGGCGGGTGTGTCCGGGACGTTACAAGTTGGTATCAGAGCCGACCCTCGCGGTTACACGGATGTTTGCGGACAGTTTGCAGTCATGTTGTGCATGACGTTTGTGACTCGTCGTGGCACACGACATGGCACATGTGCTGTCCTGGAAGCACAGACGGTTGTGCCAAGAGGGAACGTTCCTGTGCCCCGACGAGGACGTCGGTTCCTTTGAGTGAGGGTGTATGTGATGGCCTGGCTTATTAGGGATGATAGACTACTCATATTAATAAGGAATTCCTTCTTTTCCGGGAGCCCATTCGGATAGAACTCCAAAGTTAAGAGTGCTCAGCTTGGAGTAGTTTCAGGATGGGTGACCGACCGGGAAGTTGCTCCCGGGTGCGCATGAGTGAGGACAAAGTGCGTAGAAAAGACTAGTATTGATATGTGAGGCCAGTCTAGATCCCGCCAGGAGTAACGACCAACGGCGGGTGTGTCCGGGGCGTTACACAAAGACAACACGTTTTCTACCCTTATCTCCAACAAGTTTATATTTAGCATTCATGCGCTCAATATTTTCCTTAGTTAACTCATGCATTTTTAAGATCAATTCAGCACGTTGTTTAGCATGAAAATTAACCTTCTCCGAAGATGAAAGAGGCAACAAATCAATAGGTGCACGAGGTAGGAAACCATAGACAATTTCAAAAGGGCACATCTTAGTAGTAGAATGCAACGAACGATTATAAGCAAATTCAATATGAGGCAAGCATTCTTCCCACATTTTCTTATTATTCTTCAAAACAGCCCTAAGCATAGTAGACAAAGTTCTGTTGACTACTTCAGTTTGTCCATCAGTTTGGGGGTGACAAGTAATACTAAAAAGCAGTTTAGTCCCCAACTTAGCCCATAAACATCTCCAAAAGTGGCTAAGAAATTTAGTATCACGATCTGAAACAATAGTATTTGGCACACCATGCAAGCGAATAATTTCACGAAAGAACAAATCAGCAACATTAGCAGCATCATCGCTTTTATGACATGGTATAAAGTGTGCCATCTTCGAGAACCTATCCACGACAACAAATATGCTATCCCTCCCCTTCTTTGTTCGAGGTAAACCCAAAGCAAAGTCCATAGATATATCTTCCCAAGGAACACTAGGGACAGACAAAGGCATATATAAACCATGAGGATTGAGTCGTGACTTAGCTTTTTGACATGTAGTGCAGCGACCAACAAAACGCTCAACATCCCGTCGCATCTTTGGCCAAAAGAAATGTGTAGCAAGTACATCCTCCATCTTCTTCACGCCAAAGTGTCCCATTAATCCTCCTCCATGCGCCTCCTACAACAACAAAAGACGAACAGAGCTAGCTGGAATGCATAGCTTGATAGCACGAAACACAAATCCATCATTAACGATGAACTTGTTCCATGTTCTCCCTTCTTTACAATTCTGCAATACATCTTTAAATTCAGCATCATGCACATATTGATCTTTGATGGTCTCCAAACCAAATATTTTAAAGTCAAGTTGTGAAAGCATAGTATAACGACGAGACAATGCATCAACAATAACATTTTCTTTTCCCTTCTTGTGTTTAATAACATAAGGGAAAGTCTCTATGAATACAACCCATTTAGCATGTCTACGGTTCAGTTTTGCTTGACTTTTAATGTGCTTCAAAGATTCATGATCAGAATGTATAACAAATTCTTTGGGCCATATATAATGTTGCCATGTCTCCAAAGTCCGAACAAGAGCATATAATTCCTTATCATAAGTTGAATAATTCAGACTAGGCCCACTCAATTTTTCAGAAAAGTATGCAACAGGTTTACCATCTTGTAATAACACACCTCCTAACCCAATTCCACTAGCATCACATTCAAGCTCAAAAGTCTTATTAAAATCAGGAAGTTGGAGTAAAGGAGCATGTGTCAACTTATCTTTCAATACCATGAATGCTTCTTCCTGTGCAGTACCCCAAACAAAAGGCACATCCTTCTTTGTAAGCTCATTGAGAGGTGCAGCAATGGTGCTGAAATCTCTCACAAAACGCCGATAGAATCCAACGAGGCCAAGGAAACTCCTCACGTGTGTGACCGTTTTGGGCTGCGGCCAACTCTCAATAGCTTCAATCTTGGCTTTATCAACCTCAATTCCCTGTGGAGTAACAACATAGCCAAGAAAAGATACTCGGTCGGTGCAAAAGGTGCACTTTCCAAGGTTACCAAACAAACGTGCATCACGTAGAGCAATAAAAACATCACGTAAATGTTCCAAATGTTCCTCCAAAGATCTGCTAAAAATCAATATATCATCAAAGTAAACTACCACAAATCATCCAATGAAAGCACGTAAAACTTCATTCATTAATCTCATGAAAGTACTAGGTGCATTAGTTAACCCAAAAGGCATGACTAACCACTCATATAATCCAAACTTAGTTTTAAATGTTGTTTTCCATTCATCTCCCAATTTCATACGAATTTGATGGTATCCACTACGCAAATCAACTTTGGAGAATATTGTAGAGCCATTCAATTCATCAAGCATATCATCTAGCCTAGGAATAGGATGACGATAACAAATAGTAATATTATTAATGCTTCTACAATCAACACACATACGCGATGTACCATCCTTTTTCGGCACTAGAATAATAGGAACAACACAAGGACTAAGGGATTCGCGTATATAACCTTTGTCGAGTAGCTCTTGTACTTGACACATAATCTCCTTCGTCTCTTCTGGATTTGTACGGTATGGTGCGCGGTTGGGTAGCGATGCACTAGGAATTAAGTCAATCTGATGCTCAATCCCTCGAATAGGTGGTAATCCCGATGGCACGTCTTGTGGAAAGACGTCGGCGAACTCCTGCAAAATGTTAGTGACAGCCGAAGGCAAAGAGGAAGGCACGTCCTCGAATGAAAATAATGCCTCTTTGCACACAAAAGCATAGCAAACAGATTTGCTTAAATCTAGATCATCAATATCAGATTTGGTGGCAAATAAACATGCACTTTTCAATTTAATTTCAGAAGCAACAGTAGATGGTTTATTATTAGGCTTCATTTGTTGCTCAAATTCTTTTGCCACAATCTGATTTTCACTCATATTTTTCTCCCGTTTTGCTTTATTAGCTCTATTAATATCATCTTTCAAAATGGAATCATGAGTCATAGGAAGCAAAGTAATATTTTTATCCTTATGAACAAGAGTATACTGATTGTTTCTACCATGGTGTACAGAATTTTTATCAAATTGCCATGGTCTACCAAGTAATAAGGAACATGCTTGCATAGGTGCCACATCACAATCAACATAATCAGCATATGTAGAGATACTAAAATGCACAAGAACAGTACGTGTTACCTTAACCTTGCCGCTGTTGTTGAACCATTGGATGTAGTAAGGATGTGGATGTGGTCTTGTGGTGAGAGATAGCTTCTCCACCATCTCCATGCTAGCCAAGTTGTTGCAACTCCCTCCATCTATGATCACGCGAACAAAACGTTCCTTCACAACTCCCTTTGTATGGAACAAATTATGCCTCTGATTTTGCTCAGCTTGTGTAACCTGCACACTCAAAACACGTTGAGCAACTAAACATTCATACCTGTCAGCATCTTCACGAGCCATGTATTGCGTCTCATGATCAGAATCGTCTCCACCGTGTTCTTCACGTGTAATGAGAGCCAAAGTCTCCTCATCATAGTCACTAGCGGATTCATATCCACCATCCTCAGTAGCAATCATCACACACTGAGATTTGCATTCTCTCGCAAAATGTCCTCTTCCCTTACAACGACGACAAATAATATCACTGGTGTGCCCTGTTGATGCCATGGAAGAAGAGGAACTCTGTGCAGGCCCAATAGGTGTGCTCTTGGCAGATAATGGTGGTTGTGCCTGCTTCCTTGTATCACGGCTGGAGGTAACAACTGATGGAGGTGTCGGTGCAGTAGAATGTGTGGAAGTAGAGGATGCACACGGTGTCCATGATGAAGGTCGACCTGTAGAAAAGTTAGTCCGCGCCAATGCCTGTCGATCCTGCACTTCACGTTCAGCTTTACAAGCAAGATGGAATAAACGAGTGATATTATTATAATCCTTATACTCTAGAATGGTCTGAATCTCTCTATTTAATCCACCCATAAAACGTGCAAGCATAGCTTCATTCTCCTCAACTATACCACATCTAATCAGGCCAGTTTGTAATTGCTGATAATATTCTTCTACAGAATTGTTTCCTTGTCTTAAGCGTTGCAATTTTTGAAGTAATTCACGTTGATAATATGGTGGAACCCAACGAGTACGCATAGCAGTTTTCAAAGTAGCCCAAGTAGCTGGAATAGGATATAATCTACAATGTTCAGACCACCAAACACATGCAAAACTAGTGAAATCACAAACAGCAGCAGGAACACGTCTCTCCTCGGGATAGTTTAAACATGTAAAACGTTGTTCAGTTTCTAACTCCCAAGTAAGATATATATCAGGAACATATCTACCCTCAAATGGTGGAATATTCAATTTCAGTTTAGGAAGATGGTCATGTACCTGAGGTGGTGGTGCAGCCCTACCGTTGCGATGATATGCATGAGGACGACCTGGTGGTGGTGGTGCTGGTGGTTGCACATAGTTCTAATTTTGGTCAACCTCATCTTCATAATGGTCCTCCACCTCTGCAGTAGCAGCAGGAGCTACAGAAACATCAACAGCGGCACCAGAAGCTTGACCAGGCTCAAGGGGAACGCGCTGTGCTCGTCCCACTTGATTTGGAAGGCGATGTTGTTGTTGTTGTTGTTGTTGTTGTAGAGGTGCGACAGCTGCAGCAGCCGGTAGTGGTGGAAAAAGCGAAAGCAATTCAGCAAACTTGTTATCGAGCTTTGTTTCAAACGTCTTCTCCATGTCATCTATCTTCTCCATGGCCTCTTCAAATCTCTTTAGCACATCTTGCACCTGTACACCCATCATTTGCTAAAACTTATCATGAAGCTCCTTGTTCGTCAAGTTCTCCCAGTCAGTCTCGTCGGCTTGTGATCCTGGCATGGTTAGCAGCAATAGAAACACACAAGAATGTGGTCCTACAGACTACTAGAAAATGGTGGTGGTTGGGCGTCACAAATCCGTCAAGGCAATCACGGAGGTGACGACGACTGTCAAGAACCTTACGGTCGCGCCGCCGCCGCCGTTTGAGGATAGTCGTGATGATGCTATTCTGGGGTCAGGGGGTGCCCAGGAGGGGAGCCTCGCGCTGACTGATGGCATCGCGGACCAATGCCAACAGGGCACGGAGGCTAGAGGAGTCCAAGGGGGCACTTCCTACACCAACATGGGCGCTCCCAAACCCCCTTCAGCTGGCGCTGGTGATGTGCACATGGAGGCAGAGGCAGGTGCTGACTCCAGTACGAAAGGAGCTGCTGATGGGCTCCTTGGGGCTGCTCTCTACACCAACCTGGGCGCTCCTAGGACTAGTACTGATGGTGCTTTGTTGGTGCACTCTCAGACTGCACCCATAGCTAACCAACGTACTGATGTGCTGCAAGCATCTGGTTCTTTCCATGCTACTGGGGAGCCTGGGCTTGGCAGCTTGCCCCTGGCTGGACCAAAGGTGACGCCGACAGAGGGTGTCTCAGCGGGTGGCTTGACCGGGCGTCCTATCCGGCTGGATGTTGATGACTCGGGTGCTGAGTCAAAATGGGGCCGATGGAAAAGATTGTACAAGGAAGAGCAAGTGGAGCGCACTACTGTTCATGGTGTGTGCGCCAAGCATGTCAAGTTTGGGGTACCCACTCCCCCGAACAGCGGCAGCGAGTTATCTAGTCGCAAGGTTGCCTATGCTGCTATACTGGAGAGCACGGCGGCAAGCAAGAGGCGTCGCTCTGATGACTAAGGCTTAGTTTTCACCATGAATAGCAATAGCTCCGAGAGCTTAGAGTATATGAGTGCCAATGATTTTTCTGTTACTTGTAAAAGAGTGTGTGGTGAGAGAGTTGAGGTTGTAGTAGGTGTAGATGGGGATGTTGTTCATGTAATAGGGAAGATGGATGGGGGAGTGGATGAACTTGAGGATAGGAGGCGAGAGTCTATAGGAGAGGAAAAAGAGGAAGGTGGTACAACAAAGGAAGCTATCGGCCCTGGGGCTGCCGGTCAACTGATGGGTGCGCTTGATGACGCCTGTCAGAAGCCATGAAAATTCTGAGTTGGAACTGTCGAGGGTTGGGACAACCTCGTACAGTCCAAGAACTTATGTGTCTGTCTAAGACACATCGTCCCAATGTTATCTTTCTTTCGGAAACTAGGAAAAATAAAGAGTATGTTGAGTCTTTGCGTTATAGGTTGAGTATGAATAATGTGTTTACTGTTGCTGGCCAAGGTAAAGGTGGAGGGCTTGCTGTGTTTTGGGATGAAGCATACTCTTGTGAGCTGAACAAATATGGCGAACACTTTATTGATATGTACGTCTGCAAGGGAGATGGCACAAAGTGGAGATGCACTTTTATTTATGGTGAACCTAAGGCGAGCCAAAGGTACGTCATGTGGGATCTCTTGAGACGGATAATACCCCTTGGTTCTGGACCTTGGTTTATGGCTGGGGATTTTAATGAAGCGATGTGGCAAAATGAACACTTTTCTTGTCATAAGCGGTCTTCTAGGCTAATGGCTAATTTTCGTGATGTTCTGTCGGATTGCAATTTATTTGATTTGGGATTTCAAGGTGTTCCGTGGACGTATAATAATAAGCAGGATGGCAACAAGAATGTCAAGGTATGCCTTGACCGGGCGGTGGCTTGCCCACTTTGGTCTTCTTTGTTCCCGTGGTGCAAGGTCTCCCATATTATGAGCTCCAGGTCTGATCATTGCCCCATTTTTATTGATTTATTGGGTGAGAGAAGGGGTGGTAGGTTTATTAAACAGTTAAAATATGAATCCTTTTGGGAAAGTGAAGGTGCAGTTTTGGATGAGCAGGTTAATGCTTGTTGGAAAAGAGGGTCAACTATAAAGGACCTGGGAGACGTTGCCAATAATTTGAACAAGCTTATGAAATCCCTTCATGGATGGAGCCGAGTGCATATTGGGTATCTACCTAACAAACTTGACTGGGCTCGCAAGAGACTAAACATTTTGTTTAACAGGAATGATCATGCTTCTTTAGTGGAAAGGAAGAAAATCCTAGAGGACATGGACGAGCTACTGATCAAGGAAGAAATTTCATGGAAGCAGAGATCTCGTCTGGACAAGATGAAAGCGGGGGACTCTAATACCAAATATTTTCAGCGGAAGGCTACTTGGAGGGCAAAGAAAAATTATATTTATGCTCTTAGGAAGAATGATGGTTGTCTCACGGAAAATTTGGAGGAGATGAAAGGTATCACAAATTCATTCTTTAAACAACTTTATTCCTCTGATGCTTCGGTTGATCCGTCTCACATTATCTCGCTTGTTAAACCCCTTGTGACTGATAATATGAATGAGGATCTATGCAAACCTTTTTCGGAACAAGAAATTAGTGATGCTCTTTTTCAAATGGGGCCTTTAAAAGCCCCGGTTCGGATGGTTATCCTGCGAGATTTTTTCAGAGAAATTGGGGTTTGATCAAAGATGATATTGTCAAGGCTGTGCAACATTTTTTTATTTCTGGAATTGTGCCGGAGGGGACTAATAATACAACTATTGTTCTTATCCCCAAGATTAAGAACCCACAATCAATTAAAGATTTCAGACCGATCAGTTTGTGCAATGTTATCTACAAGATCATCTCGAAGTGTCTTGTCAACAGATTGCGACCACTACTCGACGGTATGATATCCCCTACTCAAAGTGCGTTTATCCCGGGAAGGTTAATCTCGGACAATGCTCTTATAGATTTTGAATGTATGCACTCATTGAGTACTCTGAGAGATTCAAGAGGAGAATTTTGTGCTTATAAGTTGGACCTTGCCAAAGCCTATGATCATGTGGATTGGCAATTTTTGCAGTGTATGATGGGGGCTTTGGGTTTTGCGCCGCAATGGGTTAAATGGATCATGACGTGTGTTACTACAGTCAAATTTGCAGTGCGGTTTAATGGTCAATTGTTGGAGCCTTTTTCCCCTTCTCAAGGGCTAAGGCAGGGAGATCCTTTATCCGCGTACTTGTTCTTGTTCGTTGCCGAGGCGCTTTCTATGCTTCTTAGTGATGCGTGTGCTAGGGGAGCTCTAAAGTATTTCCATTTGAATAGGCAAGCTCCGGGTATTTCTCATTTATTATTTGCAGATGACAGTCTGTTATTTTTCAGGGCCTCGATCGACCAAGCAATAACCATTAAGAATATTCTGAGGGTGTATGAGAAGGGAACTGGACAGTTAATAAGTCATGATAAGTGTTTTATTATGTTTGGGAAAAAGTGCAGTATGGAAAATCAAGTGGCTTCTATGGTTATCTTAGGAATTACAGTGGAAGGTTTTGAAGATAAATATCTTGGATTGCCTGTCCCAGAGGGAAGAATGAAGGCTGATAAGTTTCTGTATACTAAAGACAAGTTCTTGAAAAGGCTTTCTGACTGGATTGAAAAATATGCATCTTGTGGGGTGAAGGAAGACTTGATAAAATCAGTAATCCAAGCCTTACCTGTGTATGCCATGGGAATTTTTAAATTTCCGGCTTCTCTTTGTGAGGAATTATCCCAGATTATAAGGAACTTCTGGTGGGGAGACGAGGAAGATAGAAGGAAAACACACTGGGTGGCATGGGACAAATTAACAAGACCTAAAGGTAAAGGCGGTATGGGCTTTCGTGATCTTAGACTTTTTAATCAAGCTCTTTTGGCTAAACAGGCTTGGCGCTTATTGATATATCCGGACTCACTGTGTGCAAAGTTGATGAAGGCAAAGTATTACCCTCAGGGACAAATCCTGGATACGGTGTTCCCGCATTCTTCATCAGTTACCTGGTAGGTATTATGCATGGCTTGGAACTTCTTAAGAAAGGGGTCATCTGGAGGGTGTGTGATGGGTCTAGTAGTAATATTTGGAGGGATAATTGGATTTCCAGAAACAATGGCCTTAAAATTTCTGCAAAAAGGCATAATACAAGACTGAAGTGGGTATCTGAGTTATTCACGAGCACGAGTAAATGTTGGGATGAGAATTTGGTGAAGCATATCTTCTATCCACATGATGCTGATGAGATTCTAAAGATTCGTATTCATGGCCATGGGGAGGGAGATTTTGTTGCGTGGAATTACGAGAACAATGGTATATTTTCTGTTAAAAGTGCATACAATCTTGCGCTTCAATTGAAGGAGAGTCAAGATACCTTTGGTCAGTCTAGTGTCGAACCAGAGGGGGAAAGGAGGATATGGCGGTCAATCTGGAAGGCTAATATTCCTCATAAGATTAGAATTTGTGCATGGCGAGCTGCTACGAATAGTTTGGCAGTCCAGGTGAATAGAGTTAAACACCATCAGACAAATTCAGGTACGTGCACTATTTGTGGGGTGGAAGATGAAAGCACTTTTCATGCTCTGGTGAGGTGTCCTAAAGCTCGTGCTCTGCGTTTCGCTTTGAGAGACTCTTGGAATATTCCGGATGAAGAGGTTTTCAATTGCTCAGGTCCAGACTGGCTTTTGAGTTTGCTGGACCAGTTGAGCCTACAGCAGCGAGAACAAATTTTATTCCTCTTCTGGCGAGCTTGGCATCTGAGAAATGATTTAATTTTTGGAAAGGGAAAGGAATCCATTTCTAACTCGGCAATTTTTGTGCAAAATTATTGGTCCTCCTTTACGGCCAATCACGACGCTATACAATTGGATTCTAGCGACAAAGGTAAGGAAAAGGTGAGAGGTGTTATTGCGGATTTTGCCTCCGTGGGAGTGCATGAGGTGTGGAAGGCGCCCCCTGCGGATTATATTAAGATCAATGTCGATGCTAGTTTTGTTGAGACTATTAATGCTGCCAGTGTGGGGTTGTCGCCAGGAATTCTTTTGGCGAAATTATCTTGTCCTCGTGGGAATTTATTGGTCAGTGTACTAGCGTCAATGAAGCCGAGCTCCGCGCCTGCCTAGCAGGTCTTTATATTGGTATTACCCTTTACCAGTCTATTATTTTGGAGACTGACTGTGCTTTTGTACATTCCTTCCTTGCGAATGACAAGCTTGACAGATCTGCTCTGGTTGACCTGAAGAAGGAGGCTCTGAGTATAGTCAAGATGTCCCAGAATGTGAATTTTTCGAAAATAAGTCGGCATGCCAATGTGGTGGCACATGAGATTGCTAAGTTTAGTTTTAATAGTAGGTCCGACGGGTTGCTCGTCAACGCTGTATCGCCCTATGTGGCTTATGCTGTAATGTCTGATTGTAATAACCTTTCTGTTTAATTAATCAATATATGGGGGGGGGGGTTCAAAAAAATATATCTCAAATTCTTCCAGTTCTTACCCAGCAGCAGGTGGTGATCGGCAACCGTGGTAGTCAAAACTCTCAAAGGTTGGATAAAGCGATTACCAGGAAGAGTCAAAACGCACGACGTAGATGTATGTGGGGCTCGGAAGGCTTATAAAATGGTATGAAAAAGGGTCAGCAATAATCAATTCAGAGATGCAAAGTTGAATAAACGCTCAACGACGATACTGTGCTGGTCCTAGGCTAGACCGTACTAGAGACGCGAGCCTAGAACACTAACAAAATCACGACGCTGCACGTAATCAAGGGGAAAGCACACTCTGAATTTTTTTTTGCGCTCTTTTTTTGTGTGCTGTTTTTTTTTCCGAAAATCACTATAATGGCGAGTGTCTCAAAACACTTCCCAAGTCAAACTAAGATGATAGTTGACGAATTTTTTTTCGAAATCAGGGCAGCGACGACGAAAAAGTGCGGTAAAAAAATAGTATGGTGGCACGTGTCTCAAAAGACTCAGAAAAGCCCAAAAATAGGATAGGGAAAAAATATTTTCACCTGCCGAAATTTTGGCCTACAACTGCCTGGGGGTAGGGAGTTTTTTTTTCCGAGACCTACGCACGCAAGGAAACACAAATCCGAAACCTAGATGGATCTCGAGAACCAACCTAATATGAAAAGAACTCGGATTGGTGGTGGATATATGGTGGTAGGATATGGCAGCGGTGGTAGGTTATGGCAGCCATGGTGATATGTGGTGGCGGTGGTGGGATATGGCAGTGGTGGTGGTATGGCAGCGGGGATGAATATGGTGCGGCGGCGGCGTGATAAACTGTGAACAGAACTCGAAACTCTAAAAAACTAGACGCTAACACCAGCAACTTGACAAGACGATGCAACCGCAAATTCAACAAAGCAAATACAAAAAAGATTATGCAAAGGCTCAGATTGGTTCTGATGGGATGAACTAACCCTATTTTTTTTTTGCTTTTTCGTGGACTATAGGTATGAAGAACAAACTCGATCTAAACTATGAAAAACTGTAAAATCTCATCGAGCAACCTGGATATTTGATACCACTTGATAGAGGCAAAGGTGTCCCGTCTTTCGATGAGATGGTGGCTATCGTTTTGGAGGAAGTCGACTTTGACGATCCGACTACGAATGTGCGAGGACGTCGCGCCTTAACAATTGCTAAACCAACTCCGAGAGGTTATTGACCACGCCGGAGCACGATCAACCTGACCACGAAGGTCTGTTTCCTGCAGGCAAACGAAGAACAAGCAAGAAACTGAGATTGCAATCGGGATATTGCGAATTTAAGAGGAAAGCTTTATTGATCAAGTGGGGTTGTGTGACGTCTTTGTCTGGTCGTTGAACACAAACGAAGTATGCGAAGTTGCAGCTATGGCGAACTTTAATCTAAACAAAACCCAAAGTCTAAACGACGTCCTAAGGGCTGTATATATGGGGAAAAGAGGGGGGAATTTCGTGGCCCTTGATGGAGGGGTCCGAAACCAACCCTAACTCTTGTTTCCCCACACATACGGACTCTAAAAACAGCCTATACTCAAGTATTTTGAAATTACATGGGCTTGGCCCAATAATAAGGTGACGCAACACCTATAATAGCCTCTGGACGAAATTTATGAAGTGGCATCTTGTATATTTCTTCCAAGGCTTCATGCACTCATTATGGTGGCTTCAAAGTCCTGAAATCATCACTTGTAACTCCGTTCTTATTCCCCTTGCGCATGCCATCATCTCCATGCTTGATCTTGCTTCAATGTTCATCCTTCTTGTCCAAGCTAGGCCTTTCATTTGTAAGCAAGACAAATGTATCCAATTTAGGCAGCATCATATTCTCATGAATATTAGATTCATTACCAAAAAACGAAAGTACCTGGTAATTTAATTGGCGTGCGCGAGCTCTAGTAATTGGTCCTGTATATGTGTCAGTTGGAGCTGTGGGTGTAAACCTTGTTAGTGATGTCCTCATCAGCGGAGAGCGCACACACGCACAGCCGCTAACCCTCCGCCTGGTTCCCCGGCCGGTTGAACGTGTCTACCGATGGTTCGGTTGACCCGGCTCCTCAGGCGACAAGGCCTGGCTGACGGCACTCAACCCAGCTCCGCACGCGTCCAAGCAAGACTCTGACCTATGCACAGCTCTGGCTCCTGAGCAGTGAAACACAGCCACCAGCGGTCGCGCCGGCCTCACCCTTGGCCGCGCCTGGACTGCGGCCAGCTGCTCATCCTCCTCATCACCACCTCTCGGCCGCCGTCTGGTTCCGGCCAGACCGACCGTTTCCGCCGCAGCAGAGCTCTCCTCCGGGCTGCCTCTACAACTCTCCTCGTTTCAACTTCCCTCGCATGCAGAATCATATTTAGTTCTTGCTTAATTAGCACTAATACTAATACCTCTTGCATGCAGATTCTGAACGTGGGGCAAGTCCATCAATGCCTTGGATGTGAACAACTCCTTCAATGCGTCATGCGTGGACGTCTCCTTCAATGCGTCAATTAGCCAAACCATTGCACCTAAATACTAGGGATTTATTGCTAATTCTGACAGATGCGTCATCAGCGGAGCCATCACGACAACGGCGGCAGTTGCGGCGACAGGCGGGCCCCTTTGTTTCGATCAACGATTCGGCTCTGGGACGGTGAAGGGCCGCAATCAATTGCACAACACGTCGTGCCAACTTCACTCGGCTGCCCCGAGCACCGTCACACTGCTCGACGCGTCTTTATTATTTGGCCGTCTCGCGCATCGCCACTCAGCTTAACCATCTATATCACAGCCGCCCGCGCACCGTCACTCCGCGAATGCATCTGCATCACTCAGACTCTCTGCACATCGCTACCCGCGAATGCGCCTATATCACTCTGACGTCACGCGCGTCGTCACTCTGCGGGACGCCCCGCACCATGCAACTTCGCCGGACGCGTCTACTTCACTCGAACGTCCCGTACATCGTCACTCCACGAGACGCGTCAACTTCACTCGGACGCCCTACGCATCGCCATTTCGCGGGACGTGTCTACTTCACTCGAAAGTCCTGTGCGTCGCCATTCAGCGGGACGCGTCTACTTCACTCAGACACCCTGCACATCATCACTCCGCGGGACACCTCTACTTCACTCGGACTCCCCGCATATCATCACTTCGCGGGACGCGTCTACTTCACTCGGACTCTCGACACGTCGCCACCCCGCGGATGCGCCTACATCACTCGAACTCCCACGCGTCGTTCACTCGAACGCTCCGCTCATCCTCACTCCGTGGGAGCGTCTATTTCACTCGGACGTCCCGCGCATCGCCACTTCACGGGATGCGTGTACTTCATTCGGACGTCCCGTGCGTCGCCACTTCACGGGACGCGTCTACTTCACTCGGACGCCCCGCGCATCGTCCCTCCGCAGGACGCGTCTACTTCACTCGTATGCCCCGCGCATGGTCACTCTGTGGGACGCGTCTACTTCACTCGGACGCCCCGCGCAACGTGTCTACTTCACTCGGACGCCTTGCACATCGTCACTCCGCAGGACGCGTCTACTTCAATCGGACGCCCCGCGCATCGTAACTCCGCGGGAGGTGTCTACTTCACTCGGACGCCCCGCGCATCGTCACTCCGCGTGACGCGTCTACTTCACTCAGACGCCCCGCGCGTCGTCACTCCGCGGGACGCGTCTAATTCACTCGGGCGCCGCACGCGTCGCCACACCGCGGGACACGCCTCCCTCACTCGGACGCCTGTTTATAGTCACTTCGCGGGACGCGTCTACTTCACTCGGACGCCACGCGCTTCGT
>LR738709.1:276049909-276074744 GCA_902687465.1 Secale cereale | reverse complement strand
CATCTCGGCCGCCCCGTGCGTCGCCATTCGGTTGTTCACCTCATCACCACTCGGCCGCCCCGCGCGTCGCCACACGATTGGTCACCTCATCACCACTCGGCCGCCCCACGCGTCGCCACTTGGTTGGTCACCTCATCACCACTCGCCCGCCCGCGCGTCGTCACTCGGTTGGTCACCTCATCACCACCCGGCCGCCCTGGCCGTTGCCTCTCGGTTGGTCACCTCATCACCACCCGGCCACCCCGCGCATCGCCATCGATTGAACATGTCTTCACCACTCAGCCACTCACGTGCCTTCAGACAGCTAAGTCATTCTACATGCACTACATTATGTTATTTCCGCGTTCCCGAGTATCCCGTAACTCAGACATCACGTTCAATCCGAGGCCACGCCGCCAAGTGTACCTCTACGCTCCGTTGCTAATTTTCACATACTTGCTCAGTACTGGTTATTAGACTCCTGAGTCTAACTTTCATTTTAATACATTCATCACTCACAAACACCATGTGTTCTTTATTTCCGAGTTTGCATCGGTCCTCGGGGGCTGCAACTCAGTCGGAACACTACACTACCTTTTATTTGAGTCCGACACTCTAACGCATCAAGTTGGATCATGCACTTCGTCAAGTTTGATCAATTCCTTCGCTCTTCTAGACTCTTCTTGGTTCTGAACCATCAAGCCCCTCGAACTCCCAGCGGGTGTCTATGGGTGTTACTTACACAAATCATTTCAGCACACATCAAATTTCCTCGAGAAATTATTACGTTGGCTTGTGCTATTTTTTACACGAGTTATGTGACCACTCGACGACCCGATGCACCAACTTCATCGCTACTCGGACTCGGACACCGTATCGATCCTAGCGCATCATAACACCGACCTTGTCGCTCTGTTGATTTCAAACACATCCGGCCAACCCCTTCGTGGAGTCCTCTTCATCGTGTCAGCAACATAGGCCTCATCGTCTCGTTGAGCATGAGACGGATACGTCACTTTTATAATTAGACTGCATACTTTACTCCTTTGCAAGTTTGCCTCTTTCGAGCATCACTCGGAAGCTCCTCCTCACCTTTACCCGAGTCCAACTCGACAAATTACAATTTATCCATTCAAAGCTATATTAATCATGTTCCGAAAGGACCGCAGTCGAAGCCTATAGTATGCTCGGGGGCTATGCCACACTCGGGGGCTACACCGCACTCGGGGGCTGCATCTCATTCAGAATTACACTCTCCTGAATGGTCGAGTACTTCAACACCAGTCAGATGCTTCCCTTCAAACAAATGCATCAGGCCCGCCACTTTGACAAGTTACATAATCACTCACACGCTCGGCGCGCCATCTTCGTTCCTACCAAGGATCAGTTGTCGTACCGGTCTTGATGCGTCGCAAGCACACTACACCAACCACGTCGCTACATTAGCTTTGAAAGCATCCGATGACTCCTCTGAGGACAGTTTACACCACCGGGCCATCCTAGCGTCGCCACACGGTGGGACACACCCTCACTTGGGCTGCCCCGTGCATCGCCAGTCGGTGAGACACCTCTCCACCACTCGACCACCCCGCGCGCCGCCATTCGGTTAGACACGCATTCAGTCGGTTACCCCACACGTCACTCAGTTGTTCACATCCTCACCACTCAGCTGCTCCGCGCGTCGCCACTCCGTGGGACACGACTTCTCTACTCGGCCGATCCATGCAATTCCACTCAGCCGCCCCGCGCGTTACCACTTGGTGGGACACACCTTCACTTTGACCGCCCCACGCGTCGTCACTCAGCGGCCCACGTGCCACCACTTGGCCTCATGCGTGTCGCCACTCCCTAGGATGCGCTAGCATCACTCTGCCGGCCCGCGCGTCGCCACTCGGTGAGAAACATCTCAACCGCTCCGCGCATCGCCACTCGGTGAGACACATCTCCACCTCTCGGCCGCACCACGCGTCATCACTCAGTTGGACACGCTAGCATCACTCTGCCGCCCCGTGCGTCGCCACTCGGTGAGAAATAGGGATGGCACCCACATGGTTTGGGTATGGGTGGAGCCACCCCATACCCTTATCCGTCTCATTTAAGCTTATCCATCACCCGTACCCATATCCGCTAGTGGGTACAAATTTTTCCCATACCCGTCACCCGACAGGGTCAATGGGTACCCGCGGGTTTAAATACCCATGTTTGTATAACATCAATTTGAGTGACACATAATCATAAGAAACAAGATACAATCATAATTTATAAACAACAACACATAATGACATCAATACATACTTATAAACAACAAGACATCATAAACACACGATATTTTATAAACATCAACACTTTCTTGTAAACAACAACACATCAAAACATCAACACATAGTTATAAACATTAGTACATAGTCATACAATTTCAAGTTCACAAACTCACAACAAAGGGTAGAGGTAATTTTTCCTTACTTGTTAGATTTATATGGGTACATGGGTATGCGCGTATGGGTTATATGATCTCATACCCGTAACCGCACTACCCGGTGGGTTTGAGATTTCCCCGTTTACATACCCATGGATACCTTTTTATCCCATACCCTTACCCTAATAGGGTTTTTACCCGCAGGGTATGTGGGTAATGGGTATCCATTGCCATCCCTAGTGAGAAACATCTCCACCTCTCGGCCGCGCCGCGCGTAGCCACTCGGTGAGACACATCTCCACCTCTCAGCCGCGCCACGCGTCGTCCCTCAGTGAGAAACATCTCCACCTCTCAGTCACCCCGCGCATAGCCACTCGATGAGACACATCTCCACCTCTTGGCCGCGCCGCGCGTTGTCACTCGGTTGTACACATCGTCACCTCTCGGCCGCCCTGCGTGTCGCCAGTCGGATAGTCACGTCCTCTCCGCTCAGCCACTCTGCGCATCACTACTCCGTGGGACACATCTTCACTTTGACTGCCCCGCGTCTCGTCACTCGGCCGCTCCGCGCGCCAACACTCTATGAGACATGCCTTCACTTCGGCCGTCCCGCGCATCGCCACTCGGTTGTGCACGTCTTCACCACTCGACTGCCCCGCGCGTTGTAACTTGGTTGTGCACGTCTTCACCACCCGGCCACCCCGCGTGTCATCACTCGGTTGTGCACATATTCACTACTCGACAACCCCGTGCATCGTCACTCGGTTGTGCACATCTTCACTACTCGTCCGCCCCGCATGTCGCCACTCGGTTGTGCATGTCTTCACCACTCGGCCGCCACACGCGTTGCCACTCGGTTGTGTACGTCTTCACCACTCGGCCTTCCCGCACGTCATCACTTGGTTGAACATGTCCTCGCCCCTCGGCCGCCCCACGCGTCACCATTAGTTGGACATGTCTTCACCACTACACCCCAACACGGGAATGACTAAGTTACTCATATGATCAAACCTCATATCGCACTTTGTAGCGGGCTTACCTCTTTTGATCATCACTCGAGGGCTAGGCATAGCCGAGGGCTATGCCACCCTCAGGGATTATGCCCATTTGATCAACCTGTTGATCACATCAGGAATATTTTTCTGACCATACATGATCTGATAGAGGCAAAGGTGTCTCGTCTTTCGATGAGATGATGGCTATCGTTTTGGAGGAAATCGACTTTGACGATCCGACTACGAACATGCGAGGACGTCGTGCCTTAGCAATCGCTAAACCAACTCCGAGAGGTTATTGACCACACCGGAGCACGATCAACCTGACCACGAAGGTCTGTTTCTTGCAGGCAAACTAAGAACAAGCAAGAAACTGAGATTGCAATCTGGATAGTGCGAATATAAGAGGAAAGCTTTATTGATCAAGGTGGGGTTCTGTGACGCCTTTGTCTAGTCGTTGAACACAAATGAAGTACGCGAAGTTGCAGCTATGGCGAACTTTAATCTAAACAAAACACAAAGTCTAAACGACTCCCTAAGGGCTGTATATATGGAGGAAGAGGGGGGAGGATTTCGTGGCCCTTGGAGGAGGGGTCCGAAATCAACCCTAACTCTTGTTTCCCCACACATACAGACTCTAAAAACAGCCTATACTCAAGTATTTCGAAATTACATGGGCCTGACCCAATAATAAGGTGACGAAGCATCCATAATAGCCTCTGGATGAAATTTTGAAGTGTCATCTTGTATATTTCGTCCAAGGCTTACACACTCATTATGGTGGCTTCAAAGTCCTGAAATCATCACTTGTAACTCCGTACTTGTTCCCCTTGCGCATGCCATCATTTCCATGCTTGATCTTGCTCCAATGATCATCCTTCTTGTCCAAGCTAGGCCCTTCATTTGTAAGCAAGACAAATGTATCCAATTTAGGAAGCATCATATTCTTAGGAACATTAGAATCATTACCAAGAAACGAAAGTACCTGGTAATTTAATTGGCGTGTGCGAGCTCTAGTAATTGGTCCTGTATATGTATCAGTAGGGGCTGTGGGTGTAACTTTGTTAGTGATGTCCTCATCATCCTCCCCGTCTTGAATTGAAGTCGTCCTCGACGAAATCTCTTCTTCCTCACCCAAGTAAGGCTTCAAATCTGCAATGTCAAAAGTGGGACTAACCCCAATATCTGCAGGCAACTCAAGTTTATATGCATTATCATTTATTTTCTCTAACACCTTAAAAGGACCATTAGCACGTGGCATTAGCTTTGACTTGCACAAATTAGGAAGCCTATCCTTACGCAAATGTAACCAAACAAGATCTCCAGGTGCAAAGACAACACGTTTCTACCCTTATCTCCAACAAGTTTATATTTAGCATTCATGCGCTCAATATTTTCATTAGTTAACTCATGCATTATTCATATCAATTCAACACGTTGTTTAGCATCAAAATTAACCTTCTCCGAAGATGGAATAGGCAACAAATCAATAGGTGCACGAGGTAAGAAACCGTACACAATTTCAAAAGGGCACATCTTAGTAGTAGAATGTAGCGAACGATTATAAGCAAATTCGATATGAGGCAAACATTCTTCCCACATTTTCTTGTTATTTTTCAAAACAACCCTAAGCATAGTAGATAAAGTTCTATTGACTACTTCAGTTTGTCCATCAATTTGGGGGTGACACGTTGTACTAAAAAGCAGTTTAGTACCCAACTTAGCCCATAAACATCTCCAGAAGTGACTAAGAAATTTAGTATCATGATCTGAAACAATAGTATTTGGCACACCATGCAAGCGAATAATTTCACGAAAGAACAAAGCAGCAACATTAGCAACATCATCGCTTTTATGACATGGTATGAGTGTGTCATTTTCGAGAACCTATCCATGACAACAAATATGCTATCCTTCCCCTTCTTTGTTCGAGGTAAACCCAAAACAAAGTCCATATATATATCTTCCCAAGGAATACTAGGGACACGCAAAGGCATATATTAACCATGAGGATAGAGTCATGACTTAGCTTTTTGATATGTAGTGCAGCGAGCAACAAAACGCTTAACATCCCATCTCATCTTTGGCCAATAGAAATGTGTAGCAAGTACGTCCTCCGTCTTCTTCACGCCAAAGTGTCCCATTAATACTCCTCCATGCGCCTCCCGTAACAACAAAAGACAAACAGAGCTAGCTGGAATGCATAGCTTGTTAGCACGAAACACAAATCCGTCATTAACGACGAACTTGTTCCATGTTCTCCCTAATTTACAATTCTGCAATACATCTTTAAATTCATTATCATGCACTTATTGATCTTTGATGGTCTCCAAACCAAATATTTTAAAGTCAAGTTGTGAAAGCATAGTATAACGACGAGACAATGCATCAACAATAACATTTTCTTTTCCCTTCTTGTGTTTAATAACATAAGGGAAAGTCTATATGAATTCAACCCATTTAGCATGTCTACGGTTCAGTTTTGCTTGACTTTTAATGTGCTTCAAAGATTCATGATCAGAATGTATAACAAATTCTTTGGGCCATAAATAATGTTGCCATGTTTCCAAAGTCCGGACAAGAGCATATAATTCCTTATCATAAGTAGAATAATTCAGACTAGGCCCACTCAATTTTTCAGAAAAGTATGCAACAGGTTTACCATCTTGTAATAACACACCTCCTAACCCAATTCCACTAGCATCACATTCAAGCTCAAAAGTTTTATTAAAATCAGGAAGTTGGAGTAAAGGAGCATGTGTCAACTTATCTTTCAATACCGTGAATGCTTCTTCCTGTGCAGTACCCCAAACAAAAGGCACATCCTTCTTTGTAAGCTCATTGAGAGGTACAACAATGGTGCTGAAATCTCTCACAAAACGCCTATAGAATCCAGCGAGGCCATGGAAACTCCTCACGTGTGTGACCGTTTTGGGCTGCGGCCAACTCTCAATAGCTTCAATCTTGGCTTTATCAACCTCAGTTCCATGTGGAGTAACAACATAGCCAAGAAAAGATACTCGGTCGGTGCAAAAGGTGCACTTTCCAAGGTTACCAAACAAATGTGCATCACGTAGATCAATAAAAACAACATGTAAATGTTCCAAATGTTCCTCCAAAGATCTGCTATAAATCAATATATCATCAATGTAAACTACCACAAAATCGTCCAATGAAAGCACGTAAAACTTCATTCATTAATCTCATGAAAGTACTAGGTGCATTAATTAACCCAAAAGGCATGACTAACCACTCATATAATCCAAACTTAGTTTTATATGCTGTTTTCCATTCATCTCCCAATTTCATACGAATTTGATGGTATCCACTACGCAAATCAACTTTGAAGAATATTGTAGAGCCACCTAATTCATCAAGCATATCATCTAGCCTAGGAATAGGATGACAATAATGAATAGTAATATTATTAATGCCTCTACAATCAACACACATACGCGATGTACCATCCTCTTTTGGCACTAGAATAATAGGAACAACACAAGGACTAAGGCATTCGTGTATATAACCTTTGTCGAGTAGCTCCTGTACTTGACGCATAATTTCTTTCGTCTCCTCTAGATTGGAACGATATGGTGCGCGATTGGGTAGCGATGCACCGGGAATTAAGTCAATCTGATGCTCAATCCCTCGAATAGGTGGTAATCCCGGTGGCACTTCTTATGGAAAGACGTCTACGAACTCCTTCAAAATGTTAGTGACAGCAGGAGGCAAAGAGGAAGGCACGTCCTCGAATGAAAATAATGCCTCTTTGCATACAAAAGCATAGCAAACAGATTTGCTGAAATCTAGATCATCAATATCAGATTTGGTGGCAAGTAAACATCCACTTTTTAATTTAATTTCAGATGCAACATGAGATGATGGTGTGTTATTAGGCTTCGTTTGTTGCTCAAATTCTTGTGCCACAATATGATTTTCACTCTTATTTTGCTCCTGTTTCGCTTTATAAGCTCTATTAACATCATCTTTCAAAATGGAATCAGGAGACATAGGAAGAAAAGTAATACATTTATCCTTATGAATAAGAGTATACTGATTGTTTCTACCATGGTGTACAGATATTTTATCGAATTGCCATGGTCTACCAAGTAATAAGGAACATGCTTGCATGGGTACCACATCACAATCAATATAATCAACATATGTAGAGATACTAAAATGCACACGAATAGTACGTGTTACCTTAACCTTGCCGCTGTTGTTGAACCATTAGATGTAGTAAGGATGTGGATGTGGTCTTGTGGTGAGAGATAGCTTCTCCACCATCTCCATGCTAGCCAAGTTGGTGCAGCTCCCTCGATCTATGATGACGCAAACAGAACGTTCCTTCACAATTCCCTTTGTATGGAACACATTATGTGTAATGCCCAGGATGCTACTATAGGTCCTACGTGTCGAGGCACGAGTTAGAGACATAATCACATTCGGGAATGATCGCAAGCGTGGTATCTTTGCACAACTCATGTAATGAATAGGGATACAAGAGATAAATAGTTGGCTTACACTCGCCACGTCACACAGTTAATTCAACATTCATACATTCATCCAAATAACCCAGAGTCCAGCTATAGATGAAATCAAACAAGAAAAGATACCACAACCACAATGCATGATCGCCCCTAGTAGGAACCACCACTGATCGTCGGGATACATCACATACATACGACCACGCTCTTCATCGAACTCCCAGTGAAGTTCTTGTCCATCTCCTGCGTCATACTCATTTGTACCTGCATCTGGTGTGTGTTGTAATCTGTGAGTCACAAGGACTCAGCAATCCCATTCCCGGGTATCAAAACTAAGAAAGCCTTTTAGGTGTGGAAAGGTAATAAAGTGGCTGCAGCAAGCACTAAGCAACTAGCTTATGAAGTCAGAGCGAGATGAGGATATGTGCCAATGATCGCCAAAAGGTGATCAATAAGTGATCCTAGCTACTCACGTTCATGCATAACCCCACCATGTTCACTTTCCAAAAAACCCCTTCGAAAAGAGACCGTCACGGTTACTCACACAGGTAGTGTATTCTTAAGGATATGGTGTCAAGTTATCTACAACCGGATATTAACAAATTCCCATCTGCCACATAACCGCGGGCACGACTTTCGAAAGTTCATAACCCTACAGGGGTGTCCCAACTTAGCCCATCACAAGCTCACGATCCGCGGAGTCGCAACTCCATGTTGGGAGGACCCGATTAATCTCGGAATCCCGTGCTCAAGATATTTTGACAAAGGTAAAACTAATCCAGCAAGACCTCTCGGCGTGCTGACACCCTGATAGTAGCCGCGCGTATCTCGTCTCAGGCCATGACCAGATGGGACATCCTACACGTATATACCAGCCCTCGGGTTTCCCCAAGGTGGCCCCGTAGTCTGCCCAGTTTGTACCAACACTCATGAGGAGCACTGGCCCGGGTTGTTGATTAAGAACTTGGCTTAATTACTGCCTATGCAAGTTTTAGTTGTTAGGCAAATGTAGTACGAAGGTTGGGCCTTGCTGTAAAAGCTTTAAGCAATGCAAATTATCAAGGGGGCCCATAAACCCCGACCGTGATAGGAACACAAAATCAAGGAACATAACACCTGTTTATCGGGTCCTAAGGTGGCATGAGTGGAACAAAACACCAAGCAGAAGGCCAAGCCTTCCACCCATTACCAATATATATGTGCAATAATTTAATTAAGATATATATTGTGTTATCCCAATAAAACAAGTCCAAAACATGGAGCAATCTTCAACTTCACCTGCAACTAACAACGCTATAAGAGGGGCTGAGCAAAAGCGTACTTAGCCAATCAACGGTTTGCTAGGAAGGCGGTTAGAGTGTTTCATGGCAACATAGGAGGCTGACAAGACAAGAATGGGCATCGAGGCATAACTATAGAGCGAGACAACTAGCAAAGCAAAGATAGAGGTGATATCGGGGAATGGTTATCTTGCGTCGAATCCCGAAGGAAGAAGAACGAGTCCATGAAGAAGACAAACGGACAAAGTCGAACGAATCCTCACAACTCCGGAACGAAACCGAAGCTAACAAGAGAAGCAACCGGAAAGATGCAAACACCATGGTAAACACACATATCATAACCATGGCATGATGCACAAACAAGTATGATTCATGTCCGGTTTAAATATGCATGGCATGGCAAAGTGCTCAAACAATACTACAATCTAGTGGAGCTCAATATGCAACGAGTTGCATATTGACGAAACACCACATTCTATTTATTTAGTTGACTCTCGTTTATGAACCCAACAAGTTTAATTGTTTTTAGCATGGCAAGAGGTGTAGCATAATTAAACTACACTATCTAAGCAATTTAAATGAGGCCGGAAATAACAACAACAATTCCGGAAAATCCCCACATGTCATTTAACAATTTTAATGCAAACAACAATTTTTAGTCATTCAAATGTTGTTATCATGATGCAGATGACATGTGCAAGTTTTGTGCAATTTTTATGAAAAGTTGACATGAGCAAGATATGGAGTACTTCGTCACCGTGGTGGAAAGAAAGGGTGCCACAGCGGCGATAACCAAAATGGTGCCACGACAACAAATCGGTTCTGGTAACTCGTTGAGATGCCGGCGCAAAAGAAATGGTGGCGTGTGCGAGTCATGCAAGAGATAGGTGGGGTGATCCCGGTGACGGGGTTCCCATGGGCCGGTGGCAAGGCAAACGAGGGGCATCTCAAGCGATGATTCGGGCACGGTGCAAACATAAGGTGCATCTCATACATCTCACACTCGTTCACGGGCGGTCGTCTCGGGGTTATACCTTTGAAGCGTGCGTTTCGGGGTGGTTCGAGTTCGTAGAGGGAAGTAGTGGTACACGGGTCGTAGTGGGAAGTAGTCGTTGATGTTTCTTAGTCGTACACGTCGGTGGTAGTCGTACTCATCTCGTCGTGGAAGTAGTGGTACACGTACTTGTGGTCTTGAGGGTTGATAGTAGTCGTGCATTCGATGTTGTGGTACTTGGCGTCTCACCGTGTAGTCGTACATCTTGGCGGTAGTTGTACCCGATCCGATACTTGGCGAATCCAGGACAAAGCTTGGCAATCCGGGTACGGGTCTTTTAGCCGTGGTCTTGGCATCACGAGAAAACGGAGGTGCATGACTTGTGAAGCAAGGCAGAGCATCGACAACATAAGAGGTTGTGCACGGGAGAAGTGGGCTGTGGCCTTGGTTGCTTGGAGGAGGCCGATGGGGACGACGACAGAAGGTAGCCGACGCGAGAGAGGCGCGGCTAAACTGCAACAACATAAGGGCGGCGATGGTGGGAGACAGGAGGCGGCAGAGGGGATCAGGGACGAGCCCGATCTGGTCGAGTGGCTAGCGGCCGAACTGACGAGGCGATGATGCCGGGTAGACGAGGAGGCAGGCGAGGATGCCCTGGGTGCGACATCGCGCGGGTTGGGGCGGTAGAGGAGGACCGATCCGGTGGCACGACGGCGACCTGCTGCTAGGTCGGGGATGTGATGTGCCGATGAGGAGGCTGCCATCTTGGGGTGAGGCGGATCGGGGCGCGTTGGAGACGGGGCTCGCGGAGTCTGCTGGAGCTCTTGGTCACCGGCGAGGAGGCGAGCTCCTCTGACGAGCTGTCGCGGGGCTCCTTGAGGCGATGGTGGGGGAGGACACAGTGAGGTCCGGTTGGAGAAGGAGGGCACGAGGCGAGGGGATCGAGCGGGAGAGCGCTCGTGTGCGTGCGTGCGGGAGAGGGAGCTGGGGTCGAGCGCTGGCAGAGATGACGGCGCTGGGGGAAGGAATTGAGCGATGGGGATCGCGCTAGTGTGGTAGGAGAGGGGGATGGGCCTAGGAGTAGTTGGGCCGCAGATGGTTGGGCCAGTGAGGCCTAGGTGGGCATCTAGCCTGCTAGGCTCTCTTCTCCCTCTCTTCTAAAATAAAAACAAAACAGAGAAGAAAAAGAGAGAGAGGAAAAAGAAAGGGGCACTTAGGGAAAGAATTTGCACATAAGGTTAATTTCCTTGGACTTGCAAAAATGGGTATGTTCACAGAAAAAAGAAGTGGCAAGATTGCATGAATTAAATCCAAACTCATTTGAATATAATTCAAATGGGTTTGAATAGGATGTGGGTGAGGGAGGTCCAAAATGTTCAGATTTTTGGTGGAGGTGGGATGTGAGACAAAATAATTACAGACAAAGTTTGGGGACCAAACTTGAAGTAGGGAAGGCATGAGAATTAAATTGTAAGTGTGTTTATGAGTGATTTCAAATTAATGAAATAATTTTAGTAGCTCCATAAATATTGGGAGGATATTTTATAAAGAGAAATCACCATGTGAGTTCCCTCGGTTTAAATGGATCGAAGATCCACACAATTTATTTAGTTAAGTTTTTAAAATTAAATGACATGATGCAATGCAAAAAAATAAATAGAGCAAGCACAAATGAAACACACGGTGAAACCCTAAATGACTGGAAGTCTTCTAGAGCGTCGGTCTTGGGGCATCACAACTCTCCCACACTAACAGAGGATCTCGACCCGAGATCCTAGGGATGGCACCGGAGAGAAACGGAAGAGAAGAGGTAAAACAAAGTTGCTTCTTTGACAAACGAGTGAAACCATGAACTTTGAGAGGTTGAACAACTTGAATGAAAGAATATAATGGAGATGAATGAGATTGCAAACACTCCATTAGCAAAGAGGAACCAGGAACATTACGAGAACCTTGTAGGTTAATAGACATGAACCAAGAGCTCGAGGGTCACGAAAAGAATTTTAAAACCACTCCGGTTAAAACAAGATAGAGAAGGAATAAGAATGAAATAATTCGGACAACACTCCGACTGAAAATGGAAGGAATTTAATAGGAACTTGACAAGATGGGATGATACTTGATGAAATCAACAACACACTGCCTTCAGAACAATTGAAAGAATGGCACAAGGGGTAAGAAGTATTTCAGACAGCACTCCGGTTGAAAAGAGAGTTAAAACTGGACAAGATGAGAGAACTTGAATGAAGGACACGACACTCCTGTTAAATGGACTAGAAAGGAAAAGAACATGGTCTTGATATGACAAGATGACGGGACGAAGAGATCAAGACCACAATACCTCTAGAACGAAAGAATAGAAGCTAGTTCGTTAGGAAAGTAGAAGAAAATGATAGCTTACAAAAGAATAAGCTTGTTGTGGGCTTATGGAAAACATCTCAACATTATGAGGTGGCAACCGGCCACTAACGGAAACCAATTGTTCCTAGAGATCAACGAAGAGATGAAAACTTCTTTCACCGAGAGGATAAATGAAGAATTAGGGTCATTTATAAGCACCACATATAGCAACAATCCTTAGGAAAAAGCTCTTAGGTGAAATACAACCCAAGATTACTCCAACGAATAGATTGAAGGGTTGGAAAGATCTCCTGAACAAAGAAAATGACGGGTTTAAATATCTCACTCCTGACAACTTGTGAATCATGAAACATGAAGGGAAATTGTCAAGAACGACACAATACCACCTCAAAAGATAAGGTAGAAATAATTGCGCTCCAGAATGCAAGAAGAAGAATACTTGAGCTCCTCCACAATAAGAATCTTGAAGAACTCTTCGAGGATGAATTAAATCATGATGAACCACCATGTTGAACTCCGGTAACAAAAGAAATGCTAGGGAGTGAAAGTTGAAAAGAACAAGAAGAAACCTTACAAAGATTAGATGGATCTTCGTGACAAGATAATTAATATAGCTTGGATCTTCGGAAAAGAAATACGGATCATTTCGAACCAAGAGTTTATTCCTCATGAAAAAACTTCAGAAGAAGGAATTAATAACCTTGAGGAAAACAAGAATAAGAAATTATGTTATGCTTATCCTTCATCAACTTAAATCGACGAGAAGCAATGGATTTAGCATACTACTTATTCTCGTTGCAAAGAATTAAAGAGAGATCCCGCACAATCTTGAGAAAGTTTTCAACGAATCACAGATAGGATTTAGAAAGAACAAATGAATTAATACGATAACAAAGGAAGATTAATCTTGAATGAACCACCGTAAGAATATGGAGACGAACTAAGAGGCATCAATTAAGAATAGTTGGAGGACGAAGTTGAAAACTGAGAACGAAGAAATCTTCTGAAATGATGGCCTTCGGAGGATCACAATGGAAATAATTCATGAAATGCTTCGGATGATATGAAAAGATTCCTCGTGATCGAAACAATTATGAGGATGTCATGAAGCTAGAACCACGAATCTTCAAGAGAACAGGCCAAGATTTAAGAGAAACTCTTCTCCGGTCTTCAAATGTTGAGAAGAACGACGAGAAATACCATGAAGAATTTGAGATACTCCGAAAGAATGAAAATATAAAGGTTGAAGCAACAATGAATGAAAGCAATCTTAGAGAAGGCATATGACTGATGGAATCCATAGTTATGTCGCACTTTGAAAAGGATTTCAGAATAACTCCGGAAAAAGAAATTAGAAGAGTCAGGTAAGATCCTCGGAAAATACCTGTGGGTTAGGGCCCACTCAAAAGAAATCACCGTTGAAAAAGATTGCTTGAGAGATAGTGCATCGGTTGAATTAAATGGCTTGACTAAGATAACAACCTCAAAATAGCTTGAACGGATTAAGAATGGAAACACGAATCTTCTGAGATATCTTGAACACTCCGGAGAAGAATTAGAGAGAGTTGAATAAACAGGAGAGACTTCGGATAAAAAATTCCAACTTCGGAAAACATGTGAAACAAGAGGCACATATATGATAAACACCGAAGCTTGAATTACATCCACCGACAGAATTTGAGAACAAAACAATGATGAACTTGAAGCTTCATGAGCATCTTCACGAGAAAACACCATGTAAGAACATTGAAGAAAATAATGAAGAACTTCACATGAATAAAATGGATACTTGGCTAAGAATTCCGAGTCCTTGAAGAAAAGGGTGGGAGGGTGGGGAAAAACAAAGGCAACTTGGAATGAATGAAATAGACACCATTGAGAAAAAACAAGAATTGGTCTTGCACATATTGAAAGGATCGGGTTAACTTGAAGAGAAGCACGCCATCTAAGAAGAATTTAAATGAGGCCGGAAATAATAACAACAATTCCGAAAAATCCCCACATGTCATTTAGCAATTTTAATGCAAACAACAATTTTTAGTCATTTAAATGTTGTTATCATGATGCGGATGACATTTGCAAGTTTTATGCATTTTTTATGAAAAGTTGACATGAGCAAGATATGGAGTACTTCGTCACCGTGGTGGAAAGAAAGGGTGCCACGGCGGCGATAACCGAAATGGTGCCACGGCGGCGATAACCGAAATGGTGCCACATCAACAAATCGGTTCCGGTAACTCGTTGAGATGCCGGCGCAAAAGAAATGGTGGCGTGTGCAAGTCATGCAAGAGATAGGTGGGGTGATCCCGGTGATCGGGTTCCCACGGGCCGGTGGCAAGGCAAACGAGGGGCATCGCAAGCGACGATTCGGGCATGGTGCAAACATAAGGTGCACCTCATACATCTCACACTCGTTCATAGGCAGTCGTCTTGGGGTTATACCTTTGAAGCGTGCGTTTCGGGGTGGTTCGAGTTCCTAGAGGGAAGTAGTGGTACACGGGTCGTAGTGGGAAGTAGTCGTTCACGTTTCGTAGTCGTACACATCGGCAGTAGTTGTACTCATCTCGTCGTGGAAGTAGTGGTACACGTATCGGAGAGGAACTTGACGTCCACGGGGTCTTCGAGGGTTGACGGTAGTGGTACACACGAAGGTAGTCGAACTTGAAGCTTCCGGGTCTTGGCGACGGTAGTTGTACATGGGTCGTAGAAGTTCGGGTCATCGGCAGAGGTACTTGTCGCATCGTCGGGCATAGTCGACCTTGGCATGTCCGAAGGGGTACTTGTGGTCTTGAGGGTCGACAGTACTCGCACATTCGATGTTGTGTTACTTGGCATCTCATCGTGTAGTCGTACATGTTGGTGGTAGTTGTACCTGATCTGATACTTGGCGAATCCAGGACGAAGCTTAGTGATCCGGGTACGGGTCTGTTAGCCGTGGTCTTGGCATCACCAGAAAACGGAGGCGCACGACGGCCTCGTGAAGCAAGGCAGAGCATCGGCAGCATCAGAGATTGTGCACGGGAGAAGCGGGATGTGGCCTTGGTTGCTTGGAGGAGGCCGATGGGGACGACGACAGAAGGTAGCCGACGCGAGCAGAGGCGCGGCTGAACTGCAGCAACATAAGGGTGGCGATGGTGGGAGACATGAGGCGGCAGAGGGGATCGGGGACGAGCCCGATCTGGTCAAGTGGCTAGCGGCCGAGTTGACGAGGCGACGACGTCAGGTAGACGAGGAGGCCCTGGGTGCGACAACGCACGAGGTTGGGGTGGTAGAGGAGGACGGATCCGGTGGCGCGACGGTGACCTGTTGCTAGGTTGGGGATGCGGTGTGCCGATGAGGAGGCTGCCGTCGTGGGGCGAGACGGATCGGGGCGCGTTGGAGACGGGGCCCGCGGAGTCTGCTGGAGCTGTTGGTCACCGACGAGGAGGCGGGCTCCTCCGACGAGCTATCGCGGGGCTCCTCGAGGCGATGAGGGGAGGACGTAGGGATGTCCGGTTGGAGAAGGAGCGCACGAGGCGAGCGCTCGTGCGCGTGCGTGCGGGAGAGGGAGAGGGAGAGGGAGCTGGGGTCGAGCGCTGGCAGAGACGACGATGCTGGGGGGAAGGAATTGAGCGATGGGGATCGGGCTAGGGTTGTAGGAGAGGGGGATGGGCCTAGGAGTAGTTGGGCCACAGATGGTTGGGTCAGTGAGGCCCAGGTGGGCATCTGGCCTGCTAGGGTCTCTTCTCCCTCTCTTCTAAAATATAAACAAAACATAGAAGAAAAAGAGAGAGGAAAAAGAAAGGGGCACTTAGGGAAAGCATTTGCACGTGAGGTTAATTTCCTTGGACATGCAAAAATGGGTATGTTCACAGAAAACTAGAAGTGGCAAGATTGCAGGAATTAAATTCAAACTCATTTGAATACAATTCAAATGGGTTTGAATAGGATGTGGGCGAGGGAGGTCCAAAATGTTCAGATTTTTGGTGGAGGTGGGATGTGAGACAAAATAATTACACACAAAAGTTTGGGGACCAAACTTGAAGTAGGGAAGACATGAGAATTAAATTGTAAGTGTGTTTATGAGTGATTTCAAATTAATGAAATAATTTTAGTAGCTCCATAAATATTAGGAGGATATGTTATAAAGAGAAATCACCATATGAGTTCCCTCGGTTTAAATGGATCGAAGATCCACACAATTTATTTAGTTGATTTTTTAAAATTAAATGACATGTTGGCATGATGACATGATGCAATTCAAAAAATAAATAGAGCAAGCACAAATGAAACATACGGTGAAACCCAAAATAGCTGGAAGTCTTCTAGAGCGTCGGTCTTGGGGCGTCACATTATGCCTCTGATTTTGCTCCGCTTGTGTGACCTGCACACTCAGTACACGTTGAGCAACTAAACATTCATACCTGTTAGCGTCTTCAGGAGCCATGTATTGCGTCTCATTTTCAGAATCATCTCCACCGTGTTCTTCACGTGTAATAAGAGCCAAAGTCTCTTCATCATAGTCACTAGCAAACTCATAACCACCACCCTCAGTAGCAATCATGGCATGCTGAGATGTGCATTTGCTCTTATAGTGACCACGACCAGTGCAATGACAACATATAACATCATGTGTTGGCCCTGTGGATGCCATGGATGAAGAAGAGCTCTGCGTAGGACCGGAAGGTGTACTCCTGGCTGATGGTGGTGGTGCCTGTTTGCCTTTATCACGGCTAGAAGTAACGGATGAAGTAGACGGTGGTGCAGCCATACGTGTCGAAGTAGAGGATGCATGCGGTGTCCATGATGAAGGTCGACCTACAGAAAAATTAGTTCGCGCCAAGACCTGTCGATCCTGCACTTCGCGTTCAGCTTTGCAAGCAAGATGGAATAAACGAGTGATATTATTATACTCCTTATACTCTAGAATTGTCTGAATCTCTCTATTTAAGCCACCTATAAAACGTGCAAGCATAGCCTCATTATCCTCAATAATACCGCATCTAATCAGGCCAGTTTGTAACTCCTGATAATATTCCTCTACATAATTTTTTCCTTGTCTTAAACGCTGCAATTTTTAAAGTAATTCACGTTGATAATATGGTGGAACCCAATGAGTATGCATAGCAGTTTTCAAAGCAGCCCAAGTAGTTGGAATATTATTCGGATATAATCTACGATATTCAGACCACCACACACAAGCAAAACTAGTGAAAGCACAAAGAGCAGCAGCAACACGTCTCTCCTCGGGACATTCTAAACATGTAAAATGTTGTTCGATTTCTAACTCCCAAGTAAGATATATATCAGGAACATATCTCCCCTCGAATGGTGGAATATTCAATTTTAGTTTAGGGAGATGGTCATGATCTCATACCTGAGGGTGTGGTGCAGCCCTACCATTGCGATTATTTGGAGGTGGACGACCTGGTTGTTGTGGTGCTGGTAGTTGCACGTAGTTCTGATTTTGTTCAACCTCATCCTCGTAATCTCCCACGTAATCCTCCTCCTTCTCAGCATCAGCAGGAGCCATAGAAGTATCAACAGCAGCACCAATAGTTTGGCCAGGCTCAAGAGGGACACGGCTCGCTTTGCGGAGGGCTGTCTCGCAATGTCAAGGTGGTCGTTGTTGTTGTTGTAATGGTGCAGCAGGTGGAGGTAGACGCGCAAGCACTTCAGCGAATTTGGCATCCAACTTGGTGTCAATTGACTTCTCAATGCCATCCATCCTCACTAGTGCGTCGCCAAAACTGGTCATCACATCTTCTACTTGTTGACCCATCATTTGCTGAAATTTATCATGCAACTCCTTGTTCATCATGTTCTCCTAGTCAGTCTCGTCGACTTGTGATCCTGCCATGGTTAGTAGCAATAGAAACAAATATGATCCTACATACTACTAGAAAATGGTGGTGGTGGGGCGTCACAAATCCGTCAAGCAAATCTCAAATTCTTACCAGTTCTTACCCAACAGCAGGTGGTGATCGGCAATCGTTGTAGTCATAATTATCAAAGCTTGGACAAAGCGATTGCCAGGTGGTGTCAAACGCACGATGTAGATGTATGTGGCGCTGGGAAGGCTTATGATATGGTGGCGAAAATGTCAGCAATAATCAATTCAGAGATGCAAAGTTGAATAAACGCTCAACGACGGTACTGTGCTGGTCCTAGGCTTGACCGTACTAGAGACGCGAGCCTAGAACACTAACAAAATCACGGCGCTGCACGTAATAAGGGAAAAGCACACTCTGAAAAAAAATTGCCTCTTTTTTTGCACTCCTCTTTTGTTTTGCTGAAAATCACTATAATGGCGAGCGTCTCAAAACTCGTCCCAAGTCAAACTAAGATAACAGGCACATAACTTTTTGACATTTTTTTCCGGAATCAGGGCAGCGACGACGAAAAAGTGCGGTAAAAAACCAATATGATGGCACGTGTCTCGAAAGACTCAGAAAAGCCTAAAAATAGGATAGGGAAAACATATTTTCACCTGTCGAAATTTTGGCCTAGAAACTGCCCGGGGGTCTCCAGACTTTTTTTTGAGACATACTCACGCAAGGAAACACGAAACCGAAACTAGATGGATCTCGAAAACAAATCTAAAACGAAAATAACTTGGATTAGTGGTGGATATATGGTGGTAGAATATGGTAGCTGTGGTGGTATATGGCAGGGGTGGTGGTATGTGGATACAGATTGGTGGTGGTATATGGATACAGGTAGGTGGCGGTATGTGGCAAGGGCAATGAAGATGTTGCGGCGGCGACGTGACAACATAAGACCAGAACTCGAAACTCTAAAAGACCAGACGCTAAGACCAGCAACTTGACACGACGATGCAACCACAAATTCAACAAAGCAAAATACTAAAAAGACAATGCAAAGGCTCAAACTGGTTCAGATATGATGAACTAACCCTATTTTTTTGGCTTTTTCGTGGACTGTAGGTACGAAGAATAGACTCGATCTAATCTACGAAAACTGTAAAATCTCACCGAGCAACCTGGAAACCTGATACCACTTGATAGAGGCAAAGGAGTCCCGTCTTTCGATGAGATGGTGGCTATTGTTTTGGAGGAAGTCGACTTTGATGATCCGACTACGAACGTGCGAGGACGTCGCGCCTTAGCAATCGCTAAACCAACTCCGAGAGGTTATTGACCACGCCGGAGCACGATCAACCTAACCACGAAGGTTTGTTTCCTGCAGGCAAACGAAGAAGAAGCAAGAAACTGAGATTGCAATCTAGATATTGCGAATATAAGAGGAAAGCTTTATTGATCAAGGTGGGGTTCTGTGACGCCTTTGTCTGGTCGTTGAACACAAATGAAGTACGCGAAGTTGCAGCTATGGTGAACTTTAATCTAAACAAAACCCAAAGTCTAAACGACGCCCTAAGGGTTGTATATATGGAGGAAGAGGGGGGGGGGATTCGTGGCCCTTGGAGGAGGTGTCCAAAACCAACCCTAACTCTTGCTTCCCCACACATACGGACTCCAAAAACAGCCTATACTCAAGTATTTTGAAATTACATGGGACTGGCCCAATAATAAGGTGACGCAGCACCCATAATAGCCTCTCGATGAAATTTATGAAGTGACATCTTGTATATTCCGTCCAAAGGTTCACACACTCATTATGGTGGCTGCAAAGTCCCAAAATCATTACTTGTAACTCCGTTCTTATTCCCCTTGCGGATGCCATCATCTCCATGCTTGATCTTGCTCCAATGATCATCCTTCTTGTCCAAGCTAGGCCCTTCATTTGTAAGAAAGACAAATGTATCCAATTTAGGCAGCATTATATTCTCATGAACATTAGAATCATTTCTGAGAAACAAAAGTACCTAGTAATTTAATTGGCGTGCGCGAGCTCTAGTAATTGGTACTGTATATGTATCAGTAGGGGCTGTGGGTGTAACTTTGTTAGTGATGTCCTCATCATGATCGGTCCACCGAAGATCTATAAGGGTAGACTTGTCCACTCGGATGATCACCCAAATCATTACCTAGAGTCATCTTCATGTGAGCAAAAGGGTGAAACGACACTCCTCTACGGATATACTTGGCCCTTCTTCTGTCCTCCAAGGCGTCAGTTTCACAAACTTGGACTCGAAGATGGCATGCGCTGGTGTTCCCCTGGGATAATGAGTGGCCTCTCTCTGGAGAGTTAGTCCACGCGCTAGCCTCGCCACTCGGGTTTCATGGCACGTCCACATCAGACCACTAGTCTATCTCCTCCGGGAGACATACGAGTGCCACCAAGTTTTTCCTTGAAGACAACATAACCTGATCATTCAGGAAGCACGTCCAGTCGGGCAAATACCCCTTTTATGAAAAAGGGTGAAAACAACGCTCACTCTTCATCTCCAACCCGGTCCCAACCCGACTGTCTGGTTGGCAAGAGCAAAAGCTAACGGTCAATGTAAGAAGTACTACTTGAATGATTACTCCCTGGAGTCGGCAGTTTCCAGGCCGAATTCATTCATCGTGCCGAGGGCATGAAGATTCACCTGCTTGACCCAGTTCTAGGCTGAATTTACTTACCATCCTGAGTGCACGAAGATCAGTCCGACTGATTCAGCTCCATGCTGAGCTTATTTGTCGTGCCAAGTGCATGAAGATCCATCCGACTGACTCAATTTCAGGCTAAAAGATGTTTACCGTGTCGACCGCATGGAGGTTAACCAGAAACTTAAACCCTCTGCCAGACTCATCTAGTCCGACAGAGGGTCGGGGACTACACCCAGTGGGTGCATTAAGCGTGCCCCCACTGGAAGAGAAGCCAAAAAGAAACATTCTGCTCGGTCAAGTCTAGGACAACAAACCCTATAGACTCCAACCGACTACCGAGTTGAGGCGGAACAGGCTTGAACATTACCAGATCCTCAAAGACTACTCGGCCTCCGAGTCGGAGAGGAACAAGTTCGATCAATACCAGCTAAGAAGGTTTTTAGTTCTCTTAGACACCCGACGATTGCCCGCAGTCGACGACGGGCTTGGGGACTACACCCAGTGGGTGCACTCAGCGTGGCCCCACTGGGGTAATCTCCACTCAGCACGGCCTGACCGGTCCGAGTAACGAACAACAAACAAACAAGTTCTAAGACTCCCGTCGACTACCCGAAATAAAACCCCTATAAGGTGAGTTTAACACTTCTCCGTGGACCTGTTTTGAGCCTTCTTCTAGGACTCAAAGCGTAAAACTCATAAGTTTGGATCCAGAACTGACTCGTATTGACGTTCCTTCGGGATAAGAATGACGTGTCTCCGAGAGAGCAATCCATGCATCAATCTAGTTGCCCACATTTAATGACACACCCATACTCAAATCATGAGTTAAACCTCTTCCGAGAGATGAACGAATGTCACCAAGTTCCTCCTCACGGGCGCTTACCCTAGATCAGTCGGGAAGCGCTGTGCCAGAATCCATTAAGATTTTGTTCAAACCTTGGTTGTCTGAAAGCACGATGACAGGTACCGAGTATTTCCGTAATCACTCGGGCCAAATTGTGTCTTTCACAAACTCGTTTTGCAAAATCTCAACCGATTCGGGGGCTAATGTTGGGGATACACATAACAGGTAGGCCCATGAAGGTTCAAAGTATATTAAAGCATGGGGTCCACACATCAGGTGGGTCCAGATAAATTTCATATAGACATACTATCCACTCGAACAAGCAACATACCATCCACTCGGACAAGCAACATACCATCGACTCGGATGACAGTCGACCACTCGGTCATATGACTCACTCATATATGCGAAGACCAATGGTTGACAAGGCACTCGAAGCATCATCTTAGTAGTAGGATGACATTATGGCATTGATTCTCTAATTTGTAACATAGGAGGTGAGGGGGTGGCGCACTGTATATAAGCCACCCCACCACATAGTTTACGGAGGCTCTCAATCTTTTTCCTTGGCTCTCTTGCCATTAGTCTCATGACATAGCTCAGGCATGGGGATCCGTTCTACGCTCTCTCTCATTGTAATCTCCGGATACATACTCAGATAAACACAAAGCCTCTCCGGAGCACGAGACGTAGGGATGTTATCTCCACTGCGAGAGGCCCAAACTCGCTAAAATCACTGTGTCACCCATTTGCATCTTGATAGATCACACTCCTTTGCCCTACCCCTTTATTATTATCGGAATCGTTACCACGACAGTTGGCGCCCACTGTGGGGCATGGCGTTTATCGAGCCATGATGCAAATGGTATTTTCTTCAATCGCCGGCAACAGACTAATTTATGCGCGCGACCTAAGATTTCTTGGGATGATCTTTCGAGATCAAACAATCGCCGCTTCCAATTTTGATTATTGGAGTCCTGGCCATCACACAAAATACTCCTCATCATACAAAAGGATCCGGGAGTTGCTCATCTCAGCTTGTCCTCTTTACGATCAAAGATTGCAATGATCTAACTATGGTTTGTTCTTTTTTTGTACGCACATGAGCTCATACAAAAGGATGCCTCCCTTTGTTTCGATCGGTGGTTCGACTCCCAGACGTAAAGCATCGTCGTCCACCCGTCATCTTCTCGCGTACTCATCGGCGACGCCATTGCCGAGCGCGCACACACGCACAGCCGCTAACGCTCGGCCTGGTTCCCCGGCCGGTTGACCGTGTCTACCGGTGGTTCGGTCGACCCGGCTCCACAGGCGATAAGGCCTGGCTGACGGCACTCGACCCAACTTCGCAAAAGTTGAAGCAAGACTCTAACCTGTGCCCAGCTCCGGCTCCCCGAGCAGTGAAATGCAGCCACCAGCGCTCGTATTGGCCTCACCCTTGGATGCGCCGACCCGCGACTGGACTACGCCTAACTGCTCATCCTCCTCATCACCACCTCTCGGCCGCCGTCTGGTTTCGGCCAGACCGGCCATTTCCCCCACAACAGAGCTCTCCTCCAGGTTGCCTCTACAACTCTCCTTCTCGTCTCAACTCCCCTCGCATGCAGAATCATATTTAGTTCTTGCTTAATCAGCACTAATACTAATACCTCTTGCATGCAGATTCTGAACGTGGGGCAAGTCCATCAATGCGTTGGACGTGAACAACTCCTTCAATGGGACGAGACTTGCCTGCTCCCCGCGCGTGTGCCCATCCGTGCTCCCACGTACGTGGCTTGATTTGATTGGAACAAAATAAGGCCCAGCCCCACCCTCTTAAAATCAGGGGGGGGGAGATGATTAGATTAGAAAGGAAAAAGGGATAATAACAGCCGTAGGATGAAGTGAGAGCACGGATGGGAGCATGGGGAGGGAGTACGCAAGCCGAATCCCCTTCAATGCATCATGCGTGGACGTCTCCTTCAATGCGGAAGTTAGCCAAACCATTACACCTAATTACTAGGGATTTATTGCTAATTCTGATAGGTGCGTGAGGCTAGTTGTAATGGGAGTATCATAAGTAGTATCATGCCAACTAGGCAAATTTGATGAGGTGGCATACAATTAAATGAAGAAAGAGATGGTTGAGTATCATATCATGATACCGTATCATATTAAACGTTGTGCTACTATGTGTCATGCATGTCAATAAATGAAGTCATCTATGATACTAACATATGATACTATGCACTACGGATGTAGTATCATACACTAGTATCATATGCATGATACTAGTACATGATACTTGCCATTACGACCAGCCTCATCGCCGGAGCCATCAGAACAACGGCGGCAGTTGCGGCGATAGGCCGACCTCGTCTTTGTCTCGATCAATGATTAGGCTCCCGCACAGTGAAGCACCGCGATCGACTGCACAACACGTCATGTCAACTTCACTCGGCCACCCCGAGCGCCATCACTCTACTGGACGCGTCTTCATCATTTGGCCGTCCCGGGCATCGCCACTCAGCTGAATGCGTCTATGTCAGAGCGGCCCCGTGCGCCGTCACTCTATGGATGCGTCTGCATCACTCTGACTCTCCGCACATCGCCACCCCGCGGATGCGCCTACATCAATCGGACGCCCCGCGCATCGTCACTCTGCGGGACGCCCCGCGCCTTCCCACTCCGCGGGAAGCGTGTACTTCACTCGGACGCCCCGCACATCGTCACTCCGCGGGACGCGTCTACTTCACTCGGACGCCCCGCGCATCGTCACTTCGCGAGACGCGTCTACTTCACTTGGACGTCCCGTGTGTCGTCACTCCGTGGGATGCGTCTATTTTACTCTGACACCCCACGCATCGTCACTCCGCGGGACACGTCTACTTCACTTGGACGCCTCGTGCATCGTCACTCCACGGACGCCTGTACTTCACTCAGATTCTCTGCATGTCGCCACCCCGCGGATGCGCCTACATCACTCCGACTCCCGCGCGTCGTCAATC
>LR738709.1:276037002-276049634 GCA_902687465.1 Secale cereale | reverse complement strand
CGTGTGCCGCCACTCCGCGGGATGCGTCTACTTCACTCGGACACCCCGCGCATCGTCACTCCGTGGGACGCGTCTACTTCACTCGGACGCCCCGCGCTTCGTCACTCCGCGGGACGTGTGTACTTCACTCAGACGCCCCACTTCATTTGGACGCCCCGTGCGTCGCCACTCCGCGGGATGCATCTACTTCACTCGGACACCCAAGCATCGTCACTCCGCGGGACGCGTCTACTTCACTCGGACGCCCCACGCTTCGTCACTCCCTGGGACGCGTCTACTTCACTCACACGCCCTAGGCGTCGCCAATCAGCGGGACGCGTCTACTTCACTCGGACACCCCGTGTGATACAGGGCGGAACCCTAATCAGCGGATCTTTCACGTTTGGAGGTTGGCACACGACGAACACGGGGAATCACAAGGGAAAGATGGGGGAAACACAAGAGGAAAACACTCAATCAACACGAAAGCAATCACACAAATGCTAGATTCGCGATACAAGGTTGAGATCCATGATCCAAAGTCAACAACGGTGATACAGATAGTCTTCTCCCGGAGGAGGTCTTGGAATCCCGTGGGATCTTCCCGTTAGGGGTCTTGAATCCAGAGGTGGATCTTCTCCGTAGAGGCGCACCGGTCTCGTGGGAGAAATCCACACAAGTGTCAAATGAGCTAAACCACAGCTAACCCTAAACGGAATGAGGAGAGGAGTATATATAGTCTACGGGGCGAATGGGTACATGGGCCTCGGCCCAGGGGGCTGCACGCAGGCAGATCAGGGGCCGGATGTCCGGGCGGCGGCCCGGATGTCCGGGTCTTCGAGGGGTGCCGGACGTCCGGGGCGAGGAGCCGGATGTCCGGGCTGGAGCGGTCTGGTCTCGGGTGCTCTCTGGACAGAGGCGCCGGATTTCCGGGCCCGGGGCCGGATGTCCGGGCCATGCTTGGCCGGATGTCCGGGCCCTGGCCGGATGTCCGGGCCCTGTAGCTTCGGCTGCCGCTGGTCTTCTGTAGTTGATGGCCCAGGTGCCGGATGTCCGGGCCATGGGGCCGGATGTCCGGGGCCTGGAGCTCCCTTCTGCCCTTCTCGATGCCTCAGCTCGTCCGTGGCCTTGGGGACTTGTCCATCTTCAAGCTCTTCTCCGAAGCAGCCTCCTTCACACCTGATCAGGCAAAGCACATCCGTTTGAGGTAGCAACCATGTCTCGCAAGGTTCATAAGGAAATAGGGCTAGGAGTGACGTCACCTCGGTCTCGAAAGCTCTAGCACGAGCACGTGTCATCGGTCCTTGCGGCACTTGGGGGGGTGAAGGAGGGTCCATGGGGATGGCCCTAGGATACACCGTATCACAAGGTAGCCTAAACATCCAAGGAAACGGTGAAACCACAACTCAAGTATCCACGGCAAATGGAGACAAATTTTCGAAACTCGAAGCGGTGAAGCGATGGTGGTTGTTGCGGAAGATTGGTGGATGTTTGCGGAAGAATGGATGGATCACCGAACGAAGAGGGGTGGATGATTGCTAGGAGGGAAGTGGTGGTGGTTTTGTGGCTGTGGGAGGCCGGATGTCCGGGCCAAAGACCGGATGTCCGGGCCGGGCCGGATGTCCGGGGCACGAGCCGGATGTCCGGGGGACATCCGGGGTGCCCGAGCCAGCAAGAACACGTTGCAAAAGGGGGGTTTCGGGGCAAAAATTCGGTGGATTTTTCGGATGAAATTTGGGGAAAAGTGGAGGAAAAGCTAGATCCACACGTGGCACAGCAAATCCATGGAACAAATTCAACAAAATCTTGCCAAATCAACAGATCACAGAAAATTTTTGGGGCTCTTTTTGTGGGGCAATTTTCGAAATTAGGAAGAACACGACAAAAACAGGCTAGAAAACGAAGTGTGGGGCTCCAAAATCGTGAGAAACCTTTGCTCTAGATACCATATGATACAGGGTGGAACCCTAATCAGCGGATCTTTCACGTTTGGAGGTTGGCACACGATGAACACGGGGAAAACACGGAGAAAGATGGGGAAAACACAAGAGAGAACACTCAAATCAACACGGAAGCAATCACACAAGTGCTAGGTTCGCGATACAAGGTCGAGATACATGATCCAAGGTCAACAACGGTGATACAGATAGTCTTCTCCCGGAGGAGGTCTTGATATCCCGGGGGATCTTCTCCGATGAAGGAGGTCCTGAATCCGAAGTGGATCTTCTCCGTAGAGGCGCACCGTCTCGTGGGAGAAATCCACACAAGTGTCAAATGAGCTAAACCACAGCTAACCCTAAACGGAATGAGGAGAGGAGTATATATAGTCTACGGGGCGAATGGGTACATGGGCCTCGGCCCAGGGGGCTGCACGCAGGCAGATCAGGGGCCGGATGTCCGGGCGGCGGCCCGGATGTCCGGGTCTTCGAGGGGTGCCGGACGTCCGGGGCGAGGAGCCGGATGTCCGGGCTGGAGCGGTCTGGTCTCGGGCGCTCTCTGGACAGAGGCGCCGGATTTCCGGGCGCGGGGCCGGATGTCCGGGCCGTGCCTGGCCGGATGTCCGGGCCCTGGCCGGATGTCCGGGCCCTGTAGCCTTGGCTGCTGTTGGCCTTCTGTGGGTGAATGCCCAGGGGCCGGATGTCCGGGCCAGGGGGCCGGATGTCCGGGTCCTGGAGCTCTCTTCTGCTCTTCTCGATGCATTGACTCGTCCATGAACTTGAGGACTCGTCCATCTTCACGCCCCTCTCCGATGTGGTCTTCTTCACACCTGAGCACACACAACACGTCCGTCTGAGGTAGCGACCATGTCTCGCAAGATTTGTATGGAAGTAAGGCTAGGAGTGACGTCACCTCGGTCTCGGGAGCTCTAGTCCTTGGTCCTTTGGGCACTTGATGAGGTGAAGGAGGGTCCATGGGGATGGCCCTAGGATACACCGTATCATCTCCCCTCCCTTGGGAAAGATCCGACCTCGGATCGAAATCTTCATCACCATGGAGCACCTTGAATGGTCCGTCATCACGAGGTAGAGGCTTGGACTTGTGCTCTATCGCGAAGTGGTCCTTGTGAAGATGTAGCCAACTGAGATCTTCCGGGTGAAACGCCATTGTTGCCTTGTTGACGTTGATCTTGTTGGTGAGGCGATGTACTTGTCGCTCTATTGTTGCCCGTGTTTGTTCGTGCACCTTCTTGAGTATTTCACTACAAAAGAAAGTGGCAACATGTGAAGCATCGTCGATCTTGTTATCGGGAATGAAATGAGCCATGTTAGAGAATGTATCGACCATGACAAGCACGGAATCGTTTCCATTTTTAGTCCTAGACAAGCCAAGTATGAAATGCATGTTTATGTCTTCCCATGGATGAAATGTAGTAGGAAGAGGCACGTAAAGACCATGAGATTGAGCTTTGGACTTAGCTTTGCGGCATGTCGGACATCGGTTGGTGAGGTTTGAGACGTCACGTAGCATCTTGGGCCAAAAATAGTTCTTAGAGAGGGTAGCAAACATCTTGTCGCGTCCAAAGTGTCCCATGAGTCCTCCTCCATGCGATTCCTGCAAAAGGAGCAAACAAAGCGAAGACTCGGGGATGCACAGTTTGTTAGCTCTCCTAAGATATCCATCCTTGGTGTAATGATGTTCCCAAGAAGTGTGAGTCAAGCATTTAGCATAGGCATTTGCAAAGAGAGGATCATGCTCATATAAATCTTTTAGGTGCTCTAAGCCAATCACATGCAACTTAAATTGTGTAACAAGTAAGCACTTGCGTAACAAGCATGCATTTGCGTGAAAACTTCCATGTTTCGTAGGCAATAGAATAACCGGAGCGGCACAAGTGCTAAAGGTGTCACGTACATGACTTTTGTCGACGAGTTTGGGCACTTGCCGTTGTATCTCGTGGTTGACACGGAAGAGAACCTTGTTGGGAAATGGTGCACCGGGTACGAGTTCGGTGTGGTGTTCTATCCCGTGAAGTAGAACCGGTGGTACCTCATCGGTAAAGGCGTCTGAGAATTCCTGCAATAAAGGTGACAACACAAAAGGTAGAGATTGTGAAGTGTTAGTAGATTTGTCTTCCCCTATGCATAAGATCACAAGTTGAACGACGTTCGATGGGTTCTCACACACTTCTCTCATCTCACTTTTGGTGGCAAATAGCACTAGTTTCTTCGTGTAGCTCATCGTGGAGTCGCTCGTATTTGGCTTGTGGCTCTCGCTCTCTTTTAGGTGGCTCGCTCTCTCACCATTCTCTCCACGATGGGTGGTAGGTAAAAGCTTGTCGGCGGCTACTTGACTTGGAGTCATTGGTCGTAGCACGAATTCCTTGCCCTTCATCTTGAAGTGATAGTGATTCGTCCGTCCATTGTGTGTGACTCCACGATCATATTGCCATGGGCGTCCAAGAATAAGGTGGCACACGGACATGGGTATCACATCACATTCGAGAGTGTCCTCGTAGGCGCCGATCTTGAAAGAGACTTGCACGGTGTGCTCGACTCGAAGAATTCCGGCGTCGTTGAGCCACTGGACCTTGTAGGGGTGCGGATGCTTCGTCTTGACCAAATGAAGCTTGTCGCATAGTTCATCACTTGCCAAGTTGTGGCAACTTCCTCCATCGATGATAACCTTGACGGAGCGTCCATTGATGGCGGCCTTCGTATGGAAAATATGGCATCGTTGGTCGTCATCTTGTTGATGTTGTAGTGTCAAGACTTTGGAGACAGCTAGGTTGGGGCTTGAGTCATTATCGCAAAACACTTGACGATCTTCTTCTTCATTGATACGCCGGTGGATGGCCAAGTGCTTGATGGCGTCCACTTCGTCGTCGCTCATCGAGTCATATGTGCCGTCGTCGTGGAAGATCATTGTTCTCTTGTTGGTGCACTCGAAGGACTTGTGTCCACGGCCACCACATGTGAAACATTTGATGGAACTTGTCTTTGGGTTCTCTTCATTTGGAGTTGTAGATGATGTAGCTCTTGGCTTGAAGTTGTTGGTAGAAGGTGGATGACTCGATGTAGGCTCATTCTTGTATCTTGGCTTGTCGCCTAAGTTTGTAGATGGCTTGGTAGAGGTAGGAGGGATATCCGAAGTCGTTGAAGCTTGGTTGTAGGAGCCGAAGTTCTTGGAGTTGAACTTGGAGTACTTGTAGTCCTCTTGAACTTGTCGCTCCGCTTTGGTTGCTTGGTGTACTAGCTCGAGGAGATTGTTGTATGGTTGGAAGTCCGCAATCTTCTTAATGGAATAGTTGAGTGCATTCAAGAATCTCGCCATTGTTTGCTCTGCATCTTCCATGATGTTTGCTCTTATCATAGCAATCTCCATCTCCTTGTAGTACTCTTCAACGGACTTGGTACCTTGCTTGAGGAGTTGTAGCTTCTTGAACAAGTCTCGGTTGTAGTGTGTAGGCACGAAGCGTGCTCTCATCACTTCCTTCATTTGAGCCCAAGTGGTGATAGGAGGTTCGCCTTTGGCTTCTCTTCTCTCTATGATTTGCTCCCACCAAATGAGAACATAGTCTTGGAACTCAAGTGATGCCATAGCGATCTTCTTGTCTTCATCGAAGTCGTGAAGGCGAAAGATCTTGTCAACTTTCAATGCCCATGAGAGGTAATCTTCGGGATCAATGCTTCCGGAAAACTTTGGCATGGTGAACTTGAGCTTGCCATAGCGATGCTCGTCATTGTTTCCTTGCCTATTGGGAAGGCGCTCTCGATTTTGGCGGTTTGCCATATCATTTTGCTCTTGAGGATGTAGATGTTCTTGTTGGAGTTGATGTTCTTGTTGGTATTGTTGCTCATGTCGCGCTTGAGGAGTAGCTTCTTCTTGTATTCTTGCTTGATGACGTCGTTCGTGCATCTCATCTCGAAGAAAATCCTCTTCTTGACGAGTGTGTCGATTGCGGGCGGCCACATTGCGGTGTGCATCTTGTAAAGCACGTTGCGCCTCCATGGCTTGAGCTTCACGACGTTGTTGTGCGTGGCGGTTAGCCTCGGCATCTTGTTCTTCTTGATATTGACGAGCTCGCTCTTGTTGTTGTTGGCGTAGTCGTTGCCGTTCTTGTGCTTGCTCAAGTGTAGCTTGGTTTTGACGATGTCGATTTTCTTGTTCGTCGAATAGCTCTTGAGAACTCTTGTCATGTAGAGGTTGCCGATGTTCATGTCGAGCTTGACGTGCGGCTTGACGAAGAGTGTTTGACGTAGGTGTACTTGAGTCTTGCGTTGAGTCGGTATGTCGACTTGAGCGGCTTCGTCGATGAGATGATGTTGAGGAAGAACGTCGGTTGATGATCAATGTCCGTAGCTCATTGTATTGAGTAGACATGTTTGTGTTGATGAGGTCGATTTGCTCCTTGGTGCTTTGTTGGAATTGTCGCGCGTCCTCGGCAACTTGACCAATGTACTCTCGCATAGCTTCACTCTCTTGATGTAGAGCTCGTTGGACACCGAATAGATGTAGTTTGGTGACGTAGTTGTTCGCTTCTTGAGGATCATCGAAGATCGGGTTGGTAGATGAACTTGGCCTATCCATCATCACAAGCAAGTATGTGAGTGGGAGAAAGGAGAAGACAATATCAATGTACCTTAACCGAGGTTGAAAATGGATCAAAGATCACTCAACAATGTAACCCGGAAATAGCACTATTGGTATCACTTCGTGTCGATTCTCACACCTACAAGTAAAGCTTTGAGAGGAGCTTGGTTAGGATGTGGCACAAATTCAATGCAATCGTCAAAATGACTCAAAGATGTTGAAAATGGTTCACAAATTTGCTCATGCAACAAGTAGATCACTAGCAAAGAGTAGCACACGGAACACACGCACGGATAGATAAATGTGGTTGTGCAACCAAGGATGAGCGAAAAATGTGGTAAACCACGGAAAATGCTCGTGTTGCACAACGCTAGAGAGACGCTAACCGATTGCTTAATAGGCGGATACGCACTTGTGCACGACCTATATGGGCAAAACGTAACGACTATCTATCACAAGTATGCTATGAGTGTATGATGTGCCGATGCTCGAGCACAAGATGATGTTGCTATGTATGATCTCTTTGGATGCAAGGCGTATGATGCTATTGTTTCTTTGCTTGGATTGGGTCTTTTGCTTCAAAGCTTTTGAGCTCTTTCTTTGGGCACATATGTATGCTTCTCGTATCAAGGTAGCTATTGTGTATGCGGAGCACTCTTGTGGCACACGGGGATATGCAAGATACCAAGATGATGTGATGTTACTCACAATGATGTGGTATGCAATATCTATGACTATCACTAATGTGCACAAGTGTCGTGGCCCGGCAATACTCAAATGGCTAGTCTCAATGGGAAAGCAACGCAAAGATGGCACATAGGGTGACAATGCAATTGCAAGATAGAATGATCGAAGTGTCGTCGATGTTACCGTCCTTGCCGAAGTTGAGCGGTGGTGTCGTCGAAGTCTTGCCGTCCCAAGGTAGCCTAAACATCCAAGGAAACGGTGAAACCACAACTCAAGTATCCACGGCAAATGGAGACAAATTTTCGAAACTCGAAGCGGTGAAGCGATGGTGGATGCGGAAAAGGTGGTGGTATGCGGAATAAATGGTGGAGCACCGAGCGAAAATGGCGGAGAGGTGGGGAAATGGCTGCGGGAAAAATGGCTGCGGGAGGCCGGATGTCCGGGCCAGGGGCCGGATGTCCGGGCCGGGCCGGATGTCCGGGGCACGAGCCGGATGTCCGGGGTGCCCGAGCCAGCAAGAACACGTTGCAAAAGGGGGGTTGCGGGGCAAAAATTCGGTGGGTTTTTCGGATGAAATTTGGGGAAAAGTGGAGGAAAAGCTAGATCCACACGTGGCACAGCAAATCCATGGAACAAATTCAACAAAATCTTGCCAAATCAACAGATCACAGAAAATTTTTGGGGCTCTTTTTGTGGGGCAATTTTCGAAATTAGGAAGAACACGACAAAAACAGGCTAGAAAACGAAGTGTGTGGCTCCAAAATCGTGAGAAACCTTTGCTCTAGATACCATATGATACATGGCGGAACCCTAATCAGCGGATCTTTCACGTTTGGAGGTTGGCACACGACGAACACGGGGAATCACAAGGGAAAGATGGGGGAAACACAAGAGGAAAACACTCAATCAACACGAAAGCAATCACACAAATGCTAGATTCGCGATACAAGGTTGAGATCCATGATCCAAAGTCAACAACGGTGATACAGATAGTCTTCTCCCGGAGGAGGTCTTGGAATCCCGTGGGATCTTCCCGTTAGGGGTCTTGAATCCAGAGGTGGATCTTCTCCGTAGAGGCGCACCGGTCTCGTGGGAGAAATCCACACAAGTGTCAAATGAGCTAAACCACAGCTAACCCTAAACGGAATGAGGAGAGGAGTATATATAGTCTACGGGACGAATGGGTACATGGGCCTCGGCCCGGGGGATGCGCGCAGGCATTTCAGGGGCCGGACGTCCGGGCGGCGGGCCGGATGTCCGGGACTTCACGGGGCGCCGGATGTCCGGGGCGGGGGCCCGGATGTCCGGGCGGGAAGAGCCGAGCCTCGGGTGCTCTCTGGACAGGAGCGCCGGATTTCCGGGCCCGAGGCCGGATGTCCGGGCCGTGCTTGGCCGGATGTCCGGGCCCTGGCCGGATGTCCGGGTCCTGGAGCTGCTTTCTGGTCTTCTTGTTGCATCAGCTCGTCCATGACCTTGGGGACTTGTCCATCTTCAAGCTCTTCTCCGAAGTGGTCTCCTTCACACCTGAGCACACAAAGCACACTCGCTTGAGGTAGCAACCATGTCTCGCAAGATTCATAAGGAAGTAGGGCTAGGAGTGACGTCACCTCGGTCTCGAAAGCTCTAGTACGGGCGCGTGTCATCGGTCCTTGAGGCACTTGAGGGGGTGAAGGAGGGTCCATGGGGATGGCCCTAGGATACACCGTATCTGATACGGTGTATCCTATGGACATCACCATGTCAAGAGTCTGCTTGGGAAGTGACACGTGTGACCTCTATTTCTCATACATAAAGGTGAATCATCTCCTTTACACGTGTTCACTTGACCCCTTCGAGGATGGTATACTACTTGACACTCCTCTCGTGTGCATGCATAGGTATTGTCGGAGCTTCACGGATGGCGAGGAGGAGTGCAAGCGCCAAGGATCACCTACACCATCTGCGAGGGAAGCTTGGAAGAGAAGACGGAAGAAGACGGAGCTGCTGATACTACAGCGGCCGGACATCCGGGCCAAAGGCCGGACATCCGGCGCTTCCGCAACAGCCGGACATCCGGCACTCCTCCCGGAAATCCGGGCCCTCCTTCACAGAAGCTGGACCGAGCCAGCCCGGACATCCGGCCGTAACCCCGGACATCCGGCTCGCCCCGAAGCCCCGGACATCCGGCTGCCAGCCCGGACATCCGGCCTTGCCTGCGTGCATGTACCCGGGCCGATGCCCATGTACCCGTTTCGCCCCTCACTTACCCCTTCATGACCCTAGACTATATATACTCCTCCACCTCCACCATTTTAGGGTTAGCAATGGTTTAGCTCATATGAGAGATAGAGCTTTGCTCATCCATCCCGGATCTACTCCACGAGAGAGACCGCGGCCCCTCTACGGAGAAGATCCACCTTGGATTCAAGACCCCTAGCGGGAAGATCCTTCACGGATTCAAGACCTCCTCTTGGAGATGAACTCTACTCATGTATCTTTCCCTTTGTTGTTCATGTATCTTGTGATCTTGTGTGTTTGATTGTCTAGTGGATGTGTGATTGGACTTGTTCTTGTGTGTTTCCTCTCGTGATTTCCCCCGTTTCCCTTTGTGTTCTTCGTGTTCATCGTGGGATCCCCTCCATTTCGTGAAAGATCCGCTGATTAGGGTTCCACCCTGTATCAATCCCAAATCGTCGTTGCTCTCAAGAGCTCGTTTTGTCAACTCATGGGATTGTGAGGTTGACAAGTGTTCATGAGTACCTACACAAAACAAACACAAAGGAAAAATTGTGTGTGCGTGGTATATGTACACATCATCCATCATGATGCGCACGTGCGTGTGGTGGTTAGCACAAAATAGCCAATGCTCAAATAAATGAGATGCGTGATATAGAAACATGTCATCCATCATGAGAGGTTTCTTGTTATGTATAGCATAATGGAGACTCAAATTGTGTAATGCATCATGACAAGTAGGTAGAGCATTGTTATTCATAGAATGCATATGGTGCACACAATTATGGGAGCTATGCAAAGTATGTAATGCATCAAGATCTCCTAGTATGTATGAGGAAACTATGGGGGTCTCCTCAAGAGCATCAATGGAAACATCGCATGGAGAATATTGATAACATCCAAAACAATGCATATCCGGAGCAAAGTGATCATGGCATGATATATTAGATGAATTGCGCAAATCATGTAAAGGAAGCATGGCAATATCATCGCAAGAGAAACACATTCCAATGACCATCATCTTGTCATCTATGCCACAAGTGCAAATAGGATTTACTTGAATGGGGCATGCATAGTTACTATGTTGAGATTGAAATGAAACAATATGAGAAATCTCACTCATAGCATATGACAAGTTCAAAGGATTATCAAACATGATGTGACCAAAAGAATTTTCACATGATATCCTATGGAGCATAGCATCACAACTAGGCAACTCAACATGCTCATCATCATATTCATCATAAATAGGTAAGTCAAGACATGATGAAGTCGCACTAGCATGAAGCATGGCAATAGGTGTGTCAACATCATGCAAGCAATCATTGTCAAGATAGTCCACTAGTGGGACGAGAGAAGCACCATCACCTATGTTACCTTTGGAGTTCGGCTCATGTGTTGTAGGTGAGGTTGCAACTTGATGGTACCATGTGGGGGGTGCATATTCTTCCACCATGGCCATCGCTTTGTCCATTGGAGGGATGGACTCGTTGAGGGTAGTATTGTCGTCATGTAGGAGACCTAGCACCAAAGAAAACACACTAGGAGTAGAGGTTAAGTCGTTAGAAATCATAGTGGCCTCACATGCCCTCTCAACTACCTCACTCACTAGGTGTGACTCACTCACTCCCTCGTGGATGCTCTCACTCGTATGGTTGGTGGAGTCACTCAAATGGCTCTCAACCTCACATAGGAGAAGTGGCATGCTCTCACGTGTGGGGCTAGTGGTGTGCACACTCATCCTCTCAAGGGAAATGCTCTCAAGCTCACATATGGTGGAGTCACTCGTATCACTCATGTGGTGGTGGCTCTCCTCACATGGGAATTGGGGCATCTCGTCATATGTGGATGTCGAAGGGGTGTAGGTGCAATAGTCTCCATGCTCAACTTCCTCATCTGATACAGGGTGGAACCCTAATCAGCGGATCTTTCACGTTTGGAGGTTGGCACACGATGAACACGGGGAAAACACGGAGAAAGATGGGGAAAACACAAGAGAGAACACTCAAATCAACACGGAAGTAATCACACAAGTGCTAGATTCGCGATACAAGGTTGAGATCCATGATCCAAAGTCAACAACGGTGATACAGATAGTCTTCTCCCGGAGGAGGTCTTGGAATCCCGTGGGATCTTCCCGTTAGGGGTCTTGAATCCAGAGGTGGATCTTCTCCGTAGAGGCGCACCGGTCTCGTGGGAGAAATCCACACAAGTGTCAAATGAGCTAAACCACAGCTAACCCTAAACGGAATGAGGAGAGGAGTATATATAGTCTACGGGGCGAATGGGTACATGGGCCTCGGCCCAGGGGGCTGCACGCAGGCAGATCAGGGGCCGGATGTCCGGGCGGCGGCCCGGATGTCCGGGTCTTCGAGGGGTGCCGGACGTCCGGGGCGAGGAGCCGGATGTCCGGGCTGGAGCGGTCTGGTCTCGGGCGCTCTCTGGACAGAGGCGCCGGATTTCCGGGCGCGGGGCCGGATGTCCGGGCCGTGCCTGGCCGGATGTCCGGGCCCTGGCCGGATGTCCGGGCCCTGTAGCCTTGGCTGCTGTTGGCCTTCTGTGGGTGAATGCCCAGGGGCCGGATGTCCGGGCCAGGGGGCCGGATGTCCGGGTCCTGGAGCTCTCTTCTGCTCTTCTCGATGCATTGGCTCGTCCATGAACTTGAGGACTCGTCCATCTTCACGCCCCTCTCCGATGTGGTCTTCTTCACACCTGAGCACACACAACACGTCCGTCTGAGGTAGCGACCATGTCTCGCAAGATTTGTATGGAAGTAAGGCTAGGAGTGACGTCACCTCGGTCTCGGGAGCTCTAGTCCTTGGTCCTTTGGGCACTTGATGAGGTGAAGGAGGGTCCATGGGGATGGCCCTAGGATACACCGTATCACCGTGCATCGTCACTCCGTGGGACACGTCTACTTCACTCGGACGCCTCGCACATCGTCACTCCGCAGGACGCGTCTACTTCACTCGCACACCTCGCGCATCGTCACACCGCGGGACACGTCTACTTCACTCGTACGCCCCGCGCATCGTCACTCCGCAGGACGTGTCTACTTCACTCAGACGCCCTGCGCATCGCCACTTGGTTGGTCACCTCATCACCACTCGGCCGCACCGCGCGTCGCCACTTGGTTCGTCACCTCATCACCACTCGGCCGCCCCAGGCGTTGCCACTTGGTTGGTCACCTCATCACCACTCGGCCGCCCCGCGCGTCGCCA
>LR738709.1:276005969-276036747 GCA_902687465.1 Secale cereale | reverse complement strand
ACCTCATCACCACTCGACTGCCCCACGCGTCGCCACTTGGTTGGTCCCCTTGTCACCACTCGGCCGCCCCGCGCGTCGTCACTCGGTGGTCACCTCATCACCACTCGGCCGCCCCACCCGTCACCTCTCGGTTGGTCACCTCGTCACCACTCGGCTGCCCCATGCATCCATCGGTTGAATATATCTTCACCACTCGGCCACTCGCGCGCCTTCAGACAACTATGTCATTCTACATGCACTACATTATGTTATTTCCGCGTTCTCGAGTATCCCGTAAACTCAGACATCACTTTCTCTCGGAGGCCACGTCACCGAGTGTACCTCCGCGCTTCATTGCTTATTTTCACATACTTGCTTAGTACTGGTTATTTGACTCCCGAGTCCAACTTTCATTTTAATACATTCGTCACTCAAGAACACCATGTGTTCTTCATTTCCGAGTTTGCATTGGTCCTCGGGGGCTTCAACTCAGTCGAAACACTACACTAACTTTTATTTGAGTCCGACACTCTAACACATCAAGTTGGATCATTCACTTCGTCAAGTTCGATCAATTCCTTCGCTCTTCTAGACACTTCTTGGTTTTGAACCAGCAAGCCCCTCGCACACCCAGCGGGTGTCTATGGGTGTTACTTACACAAATCATTTCAGCACACATCAAATTTTATCGAGAAATTATTACGTTGGCTTGTGCTATTTTTTACACGAGTTACGTGATCACTCAACGGCCCGGTGCGCCAACTTCCTCGCTACTCGGACTCGAACACCGTATCGATCCTAGCGCACCGCAACACCGACCTTGTCCCTCTGTTGATTTCAAACACATCCGACCAACCCCTCCGTGGAGTCCTATTCATCGTGTCAGCAACATAGGCCTCATTGTCTCGTTGAGCATGAGACGGATACATCACTTTTATAATCAGACAGCATACTTCACTCCTGTGCAAGTTTTCCTCTATCGAGCATCACTCGGAAGCTCCTCTTCACCTTTACCCTAGTCTGACTCGACGAATTACAATTTATCCATTCAAAACTATATTAATTGTGTTCCGAAAGGACCACAGTCGAAGCCTATAGTACGCTCGGGGGCTATGCCACACTCGGGGCCTACGCTGCACTTGGGGGTTGCAACTCATTCAGAATGACACTCTCCTGAATAGTCGAGTATTTCATCACCAGTCAGATGCTTCACTTCAAACAAATGCATCAGACCCGCCACTTTGACAAGTAACATAATCACTCACACGCTATGAGCGCCATCTTCGTTCCTACCCAGGCTCAGTTGTCGCGCCGGTCTTGTTGCGTCGCAAGCGCACTACATCGACCACGTCGCTACATTAGCTTTGAAAGCATCCGACTGACTCCTCTAAGGACAGTTTACACCACCGGGCCATCCTAGCATCGCCACTCGGTGGGACTCACCCTCACTTGGGACGCCCCGCACATCGCCAGTCGGTGCGACACCTCTCCACCACTCGGCCGCCCCGCGCATCGCCATTCGGTTAGACACGCCCTCAGTCGGTTACCCCGCACATCACCATTGGTTGGTAACCTCTACACCACTTGGCCTCCCATGTGTCGCCACTCGGTGAGACACACCTTCACTTTGACTGCCCCGCATGTCGTCACTCAATTGTTCACACCCTCACCACTCCGCCACTCAGCGCGTCGCCAATTCATGGGACACGACTTCTCCACTCGGTCGATCCATGCACTTCCACCTAGCCGCCCCGCACGTTGCCACTTGGTGGGACACACCTTCACTTTCACCGCCCCGCACGTCATCACTCAGCAGCCCACGCGCCACCACTTGGCCTCATGCGTGTCGCCACTCCCTAGGACACGCGGGCATCACTCTGCCAGCCCGCGCATCGCCACTCGGTGAGAAACGTGTCCACCTCTCGACCGCCCCGCGCATCGCCACTCGTTGAGATACATCTCCACCTCTCGGCTGCGCCACGCGTCATCACTCAGTTGGACATGCCAGCATCACTCTACCGCCCCGTGTGTTGCCACTCAGTGAGAAACATCTCCACCTCTCGGCCGCGCATCGTCACTCGGTTGTACACATCGTCACCTCTCAGCCGCCCTGCGCGTCGCCACTCGGATAGTCACGTCCTCATCGCTCAGCCACTCCGTGCGTCACCACTCTGTGGGACACATATTCACTTTGACCGCCCCGCGTCTCGTCACTCGGCCGGACACGTCCTCACCACTCGGCCGCTCCGCACGCCAACACTCTATGAGACACGCCTTCACTTTGGCCGCCCCGCGCGTTGATACGTCCATTTTGCATCATGCTTATAAGTTGATATTTATTGCATTATGTGCTGTTCACACATGTTTTGTCACAATACTTATGCCTTTTCCCTCTTATTTTGCAAGGTTTACATGAAGAAGGGGGAATACCGGCAGCTGGAATTCTGGGCTGGAAAAGGAGCAAACTCTGGAAACCTATTATGCACAACTCCAAAAGGCTCGAAACTCCACAGAACATTTTTTCAGAAAATATAAAAAATATCTGGCAGAAGAAACCCACGAGAGGGGCCACTGGTTGGCCTCGAGGGTGGGGGGCGCGCCCCCTGCCTCGAGGGCCAGCCGGTGGGCCCCAGGTGCCCATCTTCTCCTATATGAAGCATTTTGACCTGGAAAAAATCAGGAGGAGGCTTTCGGGACTAGCCCCCGCCGTCTCGAGGCGGAAACCAATCTAGGGCTCCGGCAGAGCTGTTCTGCCGGGGATACTTCCCTCCGGGAGGGGGAAATCATCACCGCCGTCATCACCAACAACTCTCCCATCTTGGGGAGAGCTATCTTCATCAACATCTTCACCAGCACCATCTCCTCTCAAACCCTAGTTCATCTCTTGCATCCAATCTTTGTATCCAAACCTCAGATTGGTACCTGTGGGTTGCTAGTAGTGTTGATTACTCCTTGTAGTTGATGCTAGTTGGTTTATTTGGTGAAAGATCATATGTTCAGATCCATTATGCATATTAATACCCCTTTGATCATGAACAATATTATGTCTTGTGAGTAGTTGCTTTTGTTCCTGAGGACATGGGAGAAGTCTTGATATTAGTAGTCATGTGAATTTGGTCTTCGTTCGATATTTTGATGAGATGTATGTTGTCTCTCCTCTAGTGGTGTCATGTGAACGTCGACTACATGACACTTCACTATTATTTGGGCCTAGAGGAAGGCATTGGGAAGTAATAAGTAGATGATGGTTGCTAGAGTGACAGAAGCTTAAACCCTAGTTTATGCGTTGCTTCGTAAGGGGCTGATTTGGATCCATATGTTTCAGGCTATGGTTAGGTTTACCTTAATACTTCTTTTGTAGTTGCGGATGCTTGCATTAGAGGTTAATCATAAGTGGGAGGCTTGTCCAAGTAAGGGCAGCACCCAAGCACCGGTCCACCCACATACCAAATTATCAAAGTACCGAACGCAAATCAGATGATCGTGATGAAAACTAACTTGACGATAATTCCCATGTGTCCTCGGGAGCGCTGTCTTTTATATAAGAGTTTGTCCAGGCTAGTCCTTTGCTGCAAAAAGGATTGGGCCACCTTGCTGCACCTTATTTACTATTACCTTTTGTCACTTGCTACCAATTACCTTGTCACAAAACTATATGTTACCTATAATTTCAGTGCTTGCAGAAAATACCTTACTGAAAACTGCCTATCATTTCCTTCTGCTCCTCGTGGGTTCTACACTCTTACTTATCGAAAGGACTACGAGTGATCTCCTACACTTGTGGGTCATCAAGACTCTTTTCTGGCACCGTTGCCGGGGAGTGAAGCGCCTTTGGTAAGGAAAAATTTATATGGTGTGCTGAAATTTATTGTCACTTGTTACTATGGCTCAAAATCCTTTGAGGGGCTTGTTCGGGGTATCTTCACCCCGAGAAGAAGAGCAAAGAGTTGCTCCTCAACCTACTGCACCTATTGAAAATGTTTGCTTTGAGATTCCTTTGGGTATGATAGAGAAACTGCTTGAAAATCCCTATACAGGAGATGGAACACTTCACCCCGATTTACATCTAATCTATGTGGATGAAGTTTGTGGATTGTTTGAGCTTGCAGGTATGCCCGAGGATGTTATCAAGAAGAATGTTTTCCCTTTATCTTTAAAGGGAGATGCATTTACATGGTTTAGGCTATGCGATGATATGGGATCTTGGAACTATAATCGTCTGAAGTTGGAATTTTATCAGAAGTTCTACCCTATGCACCAGGTTCATCGTGATCGTAATTATATTTATAATTTCTGGCCTCGCGAAGGAGAAAGCATCGCTCAAGCTTGGGGGAGGCTTAAGTCAATGTTATATTCATGCCCCAATCATAAGCTCTCAAGAGAAATGATCATTCAAAATTTTTATGCTCGGCTTTCTCATAATAATTGCTCCATGCTCGATACTTCTTGTTCTGGCTCTTATATGATGAAGACTATTGACTTTAAATGGGATTTATTGGAAATAATTAAACGTAACTCCGAAGATTGGGATCTCGATGAAGGTAAGGAGTCAGGTATGACCCCTAAGTTTGATTGTGTTAAAGCTTTTATGGGTACTGATGTTTTCCGTGAGTTTAGCACTAAATATGGACTTGACTCTGAGATAGTAGCTTCTTTATGTGAATCTTTTGCTGCTCATGTTGATCTCCCCAAGGAGAAGTGGTTTAAATACCATCCCCCTATTGAAGTAAAAGTAGTTGAACCTATTAAAGTTGAAGAAAAGACTATCACTTATAATGTTGATCCTGTCATTCCTACCGCTTATATTGAGAAACCACCTTTCCCTGTTAGGATAAAGGATCATGCTCAAGCTTCAACCGCAGTTCTTAAGAGTAATACTAGAACACCTACACCCTCTGAGCAAATTAAAGTTGAACCTAGTGTTGCTATGGTTAAAGATCTCTTGGTAAAAGATTTAGATGGACATGATATTTATCTCCAAGAAGATTCTGCTAGAATAGCCAAACCCAATGCTAGGAATAAACATAAACCTATCGTAGGCTTGCCCGCTATCTCTGTTAAGATAGGAGATCATTCCTATCATGGTTTATGTGACGTAGGTGCTAGTGCAAGTATTGTCCCTCTTGACTTGTATAACGAAATTATGCATGATATTGCACGTGTTGAGTTAGAAGGGATTGATGTTACTATTAAGCTTGCTAATAGAGATACTATTTCACCAGTTGGGATTGTTAGAGATATTAAAGTCTTATGTGGGAAGGTTAAATACCCTGCTGACTTTCTTGTTCTTACTTCCCCACAAGATGCTTTCTGTTCCATTATATTTGGTAGACCCTTCTTGAATACCGTTAATGCCAAGATAGGCTATGTGAAAGATATTGTCACTATCGGATTAGGGGACACGTCTCATGATTTTAACTTTGCTAAATTCCGTAGACATCCCCTTGAAAAGGCACCACCTAGTAAAGATGAAATTATTGGTCTCGCTTCTATTGCCGTGCCACCTAATGACCCTTTAGAACAATACTTGCTAGACCATGAAAATGATATGCATATGAATGAGAGAAGGGAGATAGATGAAATATTCCTTACACAGGGACTCGTATTGAAAAACAACTTGCATGTTGAAATCCTAGGGGATCCTCCTCCACCCAAGGGTGATCCCGTGTTTGAACTTAAACCTTTGCCTGATAATCTTAAGTATGTTTATCTTGATGAAAAGAAGATATATCCTGTTATTATTAGTAATAACCTTTCAGAGCATGAAGAAGAAAGATTATTGAAAACTCTGAAGAAGCACCGAGCTGCTATTGGATATACTCTGGATGATCTTAAGGGCATTAGTCCCACTATATGTCAACACAAGATAAAATTGGAAGAAAATGCTAAACCAGTTATTGATCATCAGCGACGGTTAAATCCTAAGATTAAAGAAGTGGTAAGGAAGGAAATTCTAAAGCTTCTAGAGGCACGTATTATCTATCCCATTGCTGATAGCCAGTGGGTAAGTCCTGTCCATTGTGTTCCTAAGAAAGGAGGTATGACTGTTGTCCCTAATGATAAATATGAATTGATCCCGCAAAGAATAGTTACATGTTATAGGATGGTAATTGATTTCCGTAAGTTAAATAAAGCTACTAAGAAAGATCATTACCCCTTGCCATTTATTGATCAAATGCTAGGAAGATTATCCAAACATACTCATTTCTGCTTTCTAGATGGTTATTCTGGTTTCTCTCAAATACCTGTGTCAAAGGGGGATCATGAAAAGACCACCTTTACTTGTCCTTTCAGTACCTTTGCTTATAGACGTATGCCTTTTGGTTTATGTAACGCACCTGCTACCTTTCAAAGATGCATGATGGCTATATTATCTGATTTTTGTGAAAAGATTGTTGAGGTATTCATGGATGATTTCTCCGTTTATGGAACTTCTTTTGATGACTACTTAAGCAACCTTGATCGAGTTTTGTAAAGATGTGAAGACACTAACCTTGTCTTGAATTGGGAGAAGTGCCACTTTATGGTTAATGAAGGCATTGTCTTGGGACATCAAATTTCTGAAAGAGGTATTGAAGTTGACAAAGCTAAAGTGGATGCTATTAAAAAGATGCCATGCCCTAAGGATATCGAAGGTGTACGAAGTTTCCTTGGTCATGCCGGGTTTTATAGGAGGTTCATTAAGGACTTCTCCAAAATCTCCAGGCCTCTGACTAATGTTTTACAGAAAGATATTCCTTTTGTCTTTGATGATGATTGTCTAGAAGCATTTGAAATACTTAAGAAAGCATTGATCTCTGCACCTATTGTCCAGCCTACTGACTGGAATTTACCCTTTGAGATTATGTGCGATGCTAGTGATTATGCTGTAGGAGCTGTTTTAGGGCAAAGAGTTGATAAGAAATTGAATGTTATCCAGTATGCTAGCAAAACTCTAGATAGTGCCCAAAGAAATTATGCTACCACTGAGAAAGAATTCTAGCAGTTGTGTTTGCTTGTGATATGTTTAGACCCTATATCGTTGATTGTAAAGTAACTATTCACACTGATCATGCTGCTATAAAATACCTTATGGAAAAGAAAGATGCCAAACCTAGACTTATTAGATGGGTCCTCTTGCTGCAAGAATTTGACTTGCATATTTTTGATAGAAAGGGAGCTGAGAACCCCGTAGCAGATAACTTGTCTAGGTTAGAGAATATACTTGATGACCCACAACCTATTGATGATAGCTTTCCTGATGAACAACTAGCTGCCATAAGTACTTCTCGTACTGTTCCTTGGTATGCTGATTATGCTAATTACATTGTTGCTAAGTTTATACCTCCTAGCTTCACATACCAGCAAAAGAAAAAGTTCTTCTATGATTTGAGACATTACTTTTGGGATGACCTACATCTTTATAAAGAAGGAGTAGATGGTATTATTAGACGCTGTGTGCCTGAGCATGAACAGGAACAGATCTTACGCAAGTGCCACTCCGAAGCTTATGGAGGACACCATGCGGGAGACAGAACTACACACAAGGTATTGCAGTCTGGTTTTTATTGGCCTACTCTCTTCAAGGATGCCCGTAAGTTTGTCTTATCATGTAATGAATGTCAAAGAATTTGTAATATTAGTAGACGTCAAGAAATGCCTATGAATTATTCACTCGTTATTGAACCATTTGATGTTTGGGGTTTTGATTATATGGGACCTTTTCCTGCCTCTAATGGGTACACACATATCCTAGTTGCTGTTGATTACGTTACTAAGTGGGTAGAAGCTTTCCAACTAGTAGTGCTGATCATAACACGTCTATTAAGATGCTTAAAGAAGTTATATTTCCAAGGTTTGGAGTCCCTAGATATCTAATGACTGATGGTGGTTCACACTTTATTCATGGTGCTTTCCGTAAGATGCTTGCTAAGTACGATGTCAACCATAGAATTGCATCACCTTATAACCCACAGACTAGTGGTCAGGTAGAACTAAGTAATAGGGAGTTGAAATTAATCTTGCAAAAGACAATTAATAGGTCTAGAAAGAATTGGTCTAAGAAACTAGATGATGCATTATGGGCCTATAGAACTGCATACAAAAATCCTATGGGTATGTCTCATATAAGATGGTATATGGAAAAGCTTGTCATTTACCTCTTGAGCTGGAACATAAGGCATATTGGGCTATCAAAGAGCTCAATTATGATTTCAAACTTGCCGGTGAAAAGAGGCTATTTGATATTAGTTGTCTCGATGAATGGAGAACCCAGGCCTACGAGAATGCCAAGTTATTTAAAGAAAAGGTTAAAAGATGGCATGACAAAAGGATACAAAAGCGTGAGTTCAACGTATGTGATTATGTTTTGCTATTCAACTCTCGTTTAAGATTTTTTGCAGGAAAACTTCTCTCCAAGTGGGAAGGACCTTACATTATCGAGGAGGTCTATCGTTCCGGTGCCATAAAGATCAACAACTTCAAAGGCACAAATCCGAAGGTGGTGAATGGTCAAATGATCAAACATTATATCTCAGGTAATCCTATAAATGTTGAAACTAATATTATTGAAACCATAACCCCGGAAGAATACATAAGGGACACTTTCCAGAACGATTCAACCTCCGAAAAGGAAGAGGTACGTGATACGGTAAGTGAACCGACTCCAAAACAGTTCTAAATGCATTTTTTCTCCGTTTTGGAATATTTACAAAAATAGAAAAAATAAACCGCAGTCCGGAAGAGACACGAGGTGGCCTCGAGGGTAGGGGGCGCGCCCCCTTCCCAGGGCGCCCCCTGCCTCGAGGGCACCCCGTGTGTCCCCCGGACTCCGTTTTCTTGTGGGTTACTCCTTTTGTTCGGGAAAAATTCATTATATATACTCCCGAAGGTTTTGACCTCTGTATCACGCATAATTCCTCTGTTTTTGTTTCGAGCTGTTATCTGCTAAGGTTTGCGAAGCGAGGCATCATGTCGTCTCCCTCTTCCAACAACGAAGGCAACGATGCTTGGCTAATGAAGATAGATCTGAGGAGGGAAGGACCCGAGGAGATCCACAAGGAGAAGAAGATCAAGATGGAGGTGGAAGATCCGACTCCGGCAGCGGGAGAAGAAGACATCCCCAAATCCCTTCCTAATCTCTTTACCTCAACTTAGCTAGAAGCTTTCAGGATGCTTGAGTTAACTCAGATCCGCAACAAGCATCTCACAAGTGAAAATCTTTTGTTGAAGGATTACATAGCTGCTTTCAAAGGTATTATCCGCAAGCTGGAAGATCTCCTGCGCTCAATATATGAGGATCCCCCGTCACTACTTGCAACTCCATCATCACCAACCCCAAAGAAGGAGACATAATCATATGGGTATGGGCACTCCCCTTGGCAACTACCAAGCTTGGGGGAGTGACCCCGGTATCGTATCACCATCACTCCTATCTTTACCGTTTTACTTAGTTTGATCCTTTTGGTAGTATCTTGATCTATTAGAATAAAGTTTGCATGATCTAGTTGTGAGCTTTTGCTTTGTGATCTTTATCCTTTGTAACCGAGTCCGTGAGCTATATAATAAAGATTAGTGTTGAGTCAAGGGCTTGATTTCCTCACTTGGGTCATGATAAAAGAAAGAAAACAAAAAGAGAATCAAAGAGATCATATCGATCTTATGGGAAGTAATGGCTTCACATACAAGAGTATGATAAATAAAAGTAGTTGGGAGGTGACAAATATAGTTTTGGTCATCGTTGCAATTAATAGGAAGTAGTAAAAGAAGAGAGGCTTCACATACAAATATACTATCTTGGACATCTTTTATGATTGTGAGCACTCATTAAAGTATGACATGATAAAGAGTTGATGGTGGACAAGGAAGACAACATAATGGGTTATGTCTTCTTATATCCGAAATAAAGTATATTGTCATGGATCTTCCAACATGTTGAGCTTGCCTTTCCCTCTCATGCTAGCCAAAACTCCTCGCACTAAGTAGAGATACTACTTGTGCTTTCATATATCCTTAAACCCAGTTTGACATGAGAGTCCACCATACCTACCTATGGATTGAGAAAGATCCTTCCAAGTAAGTTGTCATGTTGTAAACCCGCTAATATATGCATGATTTATTAGTGTGGGAGAAATTAGCTTTATACGAGCTTGTGATATGGAAATAATAAAAGCGACGGACTACATAATAAAGGTCCTTATCACAAGTGGCAATATAAAGCGAAGTTCTTCTATGCTAAGACTTTGTGCATCCAACCATAAAAACACATGACAACCTCTGCTTCCATCTGCGAAGGGCCTATCTTTTATTCTTGTCTTATAAGTGTCAAGGTGAGATCCACCTTTTCCTTTTTCATCTTATCCTTTGGCAAGCACATTGTGTTGGAAAGATCATGATATATATACCCACTTGGATGTAAGTTTTCATGATCTATTATTGTTGACATTACCCTTGAGGTAAAAGGTTGGGAGGCAACACCATAAGCCCCTATCTTTCTCTGTGTCCGATTAAAACTCCATAAACATAAGTATTGCGTGAGTGTGAGCAATTATGAAAGACTATATGATAGTTGAGTATGTAGGCTTGCTGAAAAGCTCTTATATTGACTCTTTTCGATGTTACGATAAATTGCAATTGCTTCAATGACCGAGACCAAAGTTGTTAGTTCCCAATGAAGTTTATGATGCATACTTGATATTGTGGATGAATTGTTACTTTTGCATAATGATCATATAACCATATTTATATAAGTTGCTGTTATGAGAATGATCATGATGCCCTCATGTCCGTATTCTGTTTTTATCGACACCTCGATCTCTAAACATGTGGACATATTTTTCGATATCGGCGTTCTCTTGAGGACAAGCGATGTCTAAGCTTGGGGGAGTTGATACGTCCATTTTGCATCATGCTTATAAGTTGATATTTATTGCATTATGTGTTGTTCATACATGTTTTGTCACAATACTTATGCCTTTTCCCTCTTATTTCGCAAGGTTTACATGAAGAAGGGGGAATGCCGGTAGTTGGAATTCTGGGATGGAAAAGGAGCAAACTCTGGAAACCTATTCTGCACAACTCCAAAAGACCCGAAACTCCACAGAACATTTTTTCGTAAAATATAAAAACTATCTGGCGGAAGAAACCCACTAGAGGGGCCACTGGCTGGCCTCGAGGTTTTGACCTGGAAAAAATCAGGAGGAGGCTTTCGGGACCAGACGCCGCCGTCTCGAGGTGGAACCGAGGCGGAAACCAATCTAGGGCTCCGGCAGAGCTGTTCTGCCAGGGATACTTCCCTCCGGGAGGGGGAAATCGTCACCGCCGTCATCACCAACAACTCTCCCATCTAGGGGAGAGCTATCTTCATCAACATCTTCACCAGCACCATCTCCTCTCAAACCCTAGTTCATCTCTTGTATCCAATCTTTGTATCCAAACCTCAGATTGGTACCTGTGGGTTGCTAGTAGTGTTGATTACTCCTTGTAGTTGATGCTAGTTGGTTTATTTGGTGGAAGATCATATGTTCAGATCCATTATGCATATTAATACCCCTTTGATCATGAACAATATTATTTCTTGTGAGTAGTTGCTTTCGTTCCTGAGGACATGGGAGAAGTCTTGCTATTAGTAGTCATGTGAATTTGGTATTCGTTCGATATTTTGATGAGATGTATGTTGTCTCTCCTCTAGTGGTGTCATGTGAACGTCGACTACATGACACTTCACCATTATTTGGGCCTAGAGGAAGGCATTGGGAAGTAATAAGTAGATGATGGGTTGCTAGAGTGACAAAAGCTTAAACCCTAGTTTATGCGTTGCTTCGTAAGGGGCTGATTTGGATCCATATGTTTCAGGCTATGGTTAGGTTTACCTTAATACTTCTTTTGTAGTTGCGGATCCTTGCATTAGAGGTTAATCATAAGTGGGAGGCTTGTCCAAGTAAGGGCAGTACCCAAGCACCGGTCCACCCACATACCAAATTATCAAAGTACCGAACGCGAATTAGATGATCGTGATGAAAACTATCTTGATGATAATTCCCATGTGTCCTCGGGAGCGCTTTCCTTTATATAAGAGTTTGTCCAGGCTTGTCCTTTGCTACAAAAAGGATTGGGCCACCTTGCTGCACCTTATTTACTGTTACCTTTTGTCACTTGCTACCAATTACCTTATCACAAAACTATCTATTACCTGTAATTTTAGTGCTTGCAGAAAATACCTTACTGAAAACTGCCTATCATTTCCTTCTGCTCCTCGTTGGGTTCGACACTCTTACTTATCGAAAGGACTACGATAGATCCCCTACACTTGTGGGTCATCACGTGTTGCCATTCGGTTGTGCACGCCTTCACCACTTGGCCGCCCCGTGCGTCGTCACTCGGTTGTGAACGTCTTCACCACTCGGCCGTCCGGCACGTCGTCACTCGGTTGTGCACGTCTTCACCACTCGGTAGCCCCGCGCGTTGTGCATGTCTTCACCACTCATCCGCCCCGCACGTCGCCACTCGGTTGTGCACGTCTTCACCACTCGGCCGCGCCACATGTCGCCACTCGATTGTGTACGTCTTTACCACTCGGCCTCCTCGCACGTCGTCACTTGAACACGTCCTCGCCCCTCGTCCGCCCCGCGCATCACCATCCGTTGGACATGTTTTTACCACTACACCCCAACAAGGGAATGACTAAGTTACTCATATGATCAAACCTCACATCGCACTCTGTAGCGGGCTTACCTCTTTCGATCATCACTCAGGGGCTACGCACAGCCGAGGGCTATGCCACCCTCAGGGGTTACGCCAATTTGATCAACCTGTTGACCACATTAGGAATATTTTTCTGACCATACATGATCAGTCTGCCGAAGATCTATAAGGGTAGCATTGTCCACTCGGACGATCGCCCAAATCATAACCTGGAGTCATCTACAGGTCAGCAAAATGGTGAAAACGACGCTCCTCTACGGATATACTTGGCCCTTCTTCTAGGTTCCAAGGCGTTAGTTTCACAAACTTGGACTCGGAGATGGCATGCGCTGGTGTTCCCCCGGGATAAGGAGTGGCCTCTCTCTGGAGAGTCAGTCCACGCGCTAGCCTCGCCACTCGGGTTTTATGGCACGTCCACATTAGACCACTAGTCTATCTCCTCCAGGAGACATATGAGTGCCACCAAGTTTTTCCTTGAAGACAACATACCCTGATCATTCAGGAAGCACGTTCACTCGGACAAATACCCCTTTTATGCAAAAGGGTGAAAACAACGCTCACTCTTCGTCTCCAACCCGGTCCCAACCCGACCGTCTGGTTGGCAAGAGCAAAAGCTAACAATCAATGTAAGAAGTACTATTGGAACGATTACTCCTTGGAGTATCAACCTTTTTTCTACCGTCGGCAGTTTCAAGGCCGAATTCATTCATCTTGCCGAGGCCATGAAGATTTGCCTGCTTGACCCAGTTCCAGGCTGAATCTACTTATCGTGCTGAGTGCACGAAGATTAGTCCGACTAATTCAGGTCCATGCTGAGCTTATTTTTCGTGCCAAGTGCATGAAGATACATCCGATTGACTCAATTTTAGGCTAACAGATATTTACCGTATCGACTGCATGGAGGTTAACCAGAAACTTAAACCCTCTAGCAGACTCATTTAGTCCGACAGAGGCTCAGGGACTATACCCAGTGAGTGCACTAAGCGTGCCCCCACTTGAAGAGAAGACAAAAAGAAACATTCTGCTCGGTCAAGTCCAGCACAACAAACATATAGACTCCAACCGACTATCGAGTTGAGGCGGAACAGGCTTGACCAATACCAGATTCTCAAAGACTACTCAACCTCCGAGTTGGAGAGGAACAAGTTCGATCAGTACCAGCTAAGAAGTTTTTAGTTTTCTCAGACCCCCGCCGACTGCCCGCAGTCGACGACGGTCTCGGGGACTACACCCAGTGGGTGCTCTCAGCGTGCCCCCATTAGAGTAATTTCCACTCGGGATGGCCTAACCGGTCCGAGTAACGAACAACAAACAAAAAAGTTCCAAGACTCCCGTCAACTACCCAATTTTTTTCCTATAAGGTGAGTTTAACGCTCCTCCGTGGAGCTGTTTTGAGCCTTCTTCTAGGACTCAAAGCGTAAAACTCATATGTTTGGATCAAGAACCGACTTGTATTGACGTTCCTCCGGCATAAGAATAGCATCGCTCCGAGAGAGCAGTCCATGCGTCAATCTTGTTGCCTAGATTTAATGACACACCCATACTCAGATCATGAGTTAAACCTCTTCCGAGAGATGAACAAATGTCACCAAGTTGCTCCTCATGGGCACTTACCCCAGATCAGCCGGGAAGCGCAGTGCCAGAATCCATTGAGATTTTGTTCAAACCTTGGTTGTCTGAAAGCACGATGACAAGTACGAGTATTTCCGTAATCACTCGGGCGAAATTGTGTCTTTCACAAACTCGTTTTGCAAAATCTCAACCGATTCGGGGGCTAATGTTGGGGATGCACATAACAGGTAGGCCCACGAAGGGTCAAAGTATATTAAAGCATGTGGTCCACACATCAAGTGGGTCCAGATAAATTTCATACAGACATAACATACCATCCACTCGGAGAAGCAACATACCATCCACTCGGATGACAGTCAACCACTGGGTCGTATGACTCACTCGGATATGCGAAGACCAACAGTTGACAAGGCAGCCGAAGCATCATCTTAGTAGTAGGCTGGCATTATGGCATTGATTCTCTAATTTGTAACATAGGAGGTGAGGGGGTGGCCCACTCTATATAAGCCACCCCCACCACATAGTTCAGGGAGGCTCTCATTCTTCTTCCTTGGCTCTCTTGCCATTATTCCCAGGACATAGCTCAGGCATGGGGATCTGTTCTCCGCTCTATCTCATTGTAATCTCCGGATACATACTCACATAAACACAAAGCCTCTCCAGAGGATGAGACGTAGGGCTGTTATCTCCACTGTGATAGGCCCGAACTCGCTAAAATCACTGTGTCACCCATTTGCATCTTGATAGATCACACTCCTTTGCCCCACCCCTTTAATATTGTCGGAATCATTCCCACGACACCCACCACAAAGTCTCCTTAACAACGGAATTACTAGAGTACATTGATGTCATTGTGCGAACCTAGCATGCCAAATGTGCAAATCCTTTGGTGCCACTACTTCAAGTATTATGGTGGCTGATACATCTCCAACGTATCTACTTTTCCAAACACTTTTGCCCTTGTTTTGGACTCTAGATTGCATGATTTGAATGGAACTAACCCGGACTGACGCTGTTTTTAGCAGAATTGCCATGGTGTTATTTTTGTGCAGAAACAAAAGTTCTCGGAATGACATGAAAATCAACGGAGAATATTTTTGGAATATATAAAAAATATTGGCGAAAGAATCAACACCAGGGGGCCCACACCCTGTCGACGAGGGTGGGGGGCGCGCCCCCTGTCTTGTGGCCCCCCTAAGGCTCCACCGACATCGACCCCAACTCCATATATTCACTTTCGGGGAGAAAAAAATCAGAGAGAAGGATTAATTGCGTTTTACGATATGGAGCCGCCGCCAAACCCTAATCTCTCTCGGGAGGGCTGATCTGGAGTTCGTTCGGGGCTCCGGAGAGTGGAGATCGTCGTCGTCGTCATCATCAACCTTCCTCCCTCACCAATTCCATGATGCTCACCGCCGTGCGTGAGTAATTCCATCGCAGGCTTGCTGGACGGTGATGGGTTGGATGAGATTTACCATGTAATCGAGTTAGTTTTGTTAGGGTTTGATCCCTAGTATCCATTATGTTCTAAGATTGATGTTGCTATGACTTTGCTATGCTTAATGCTTGTCACTAGGGCCCGAGTGCCATGATTTCAGATATGAACCTATTATGTTTTCATGAATATATGTGAGTTCTTGATCCTATCTTGCAAGTCAATAGTCACCTACTATGTGTTATGATTCGGCAACCCCGAAGTGACAATAATCGGGACCACTCCCGGTGATGACCGTAGTTCTAGGAGTTCATGTTTCCAATAGGGCCCCGCTCCCACGGGAGGGTAGGACAAAAGATGTCATGCAAGTTCTTTACCATACGCACGTATGACTATATTCGGAATACATGCCTACATTACATTGATGAACTCGAGCTAGTTCTGTGTCACCCTATGTTATAACAATTACATGCGGAATCACATCCGACATAATTATCCATCACTGATCCAATGCATACGAGCTTTGCACATATTGATCATTGCTTAGTTACTTTTCCGCTGCTACTGTTACAATCTACAAAACTGCTACCGTTACTTTTGCCACTGTTACTGTTACCTCCACACTACTTTGCAACTAAATACTTTGTTGCAGATATGAAGTCTTTCAGGTGTGGTTGAATTGACAACTCAACTGCTAATACTTGAGAGTATTCTTTGGCTCTCCTTGTGTCGAATCAATAAATTTGGGTTGAATACTCTACCCTCGAAAACTGTTGCGATCGCCTATACTTGTGGGTTATCAAGACTATTTTCTGGCACCGTTGCCAGGTAGCATAGCTATATTCTTTGAGTCACTTGGGATTTATATCTGTTGATTACTACAAAGAACTTGAAAGACGAAAAAACCAAGATTTATCCCTTAACTACGAAGGAAGGTAAGGAACTGTCATCTAGCTCTGCACTTGATTCACCCTCTGTTATGAGTAAATTTGCGACACCTACACCTGCTATTGAATCTGATATGTCGCATGTTCTTGATGATGCTACTTCTGCTTTGCATGATACTTATCATGAAACTACTTCTATGCTTGATAATACTATGCCACTAGGTGAATTTCTTGATGAACAACTTGCTAGGGCTAGAGAGAATGAAATTATTGAAACCGATAATATTGATGAAAGTGATGATGAAGATTCTCCCCCTAGATATGAATTGCCAGTTGTGCCTGAGGGTTATGTTATTGATGCAGAAACTGCTAGAGATCTTTTAGCTTGAAATGATAGATATGATCTTAAGAAACTGTTAGCTAAGCTGAAAGAAAAGTCTTTGAATGCTGGAATGAAATATGACCCTGCTTTTGCTACTTCACCTATCTATATTTCTGATAAGGATTATGATTTCTCTGTCGATCCCGAGTTAATTACTTTGGTTGAATCTGATCCTTTCCATGGTTTTGAATCTAAAACTGTTGTGGCACATCTTACTAAGTTGAATGATATAGCCACCCTATTCACAAATGAGGAAAAAAATTGTTACTACTATATCCTGAAGTTATTTCCGTTCTCCTTAAAGGGTGATGCTAAAACATGGTTTCATTCCCTTGATCCTGGTTGTGTGCGTAGTCCCGAGGATATGATTTATTACTTCTCTGCTAAATATTTTCCCGCTCATAAGTAACAAGCTACTTTAAGGGAAATATATAATTTTGTGCAAATTGAAGAAGAGAGTCTCCCACAAGCTTGGGGGAGGCTTCTCCGATTACTTAATGCTTTGCCTGATCATCCTCTTAAGAAAAATGAAATACTTGATATCCTTTATAATGGACTAACCGATGTTTCCAGAGTCCACCTGGATAGTTGTGCTAGTTGTGTTTTCAGGGAAAGAACTGTTGATCAAACTGCTATTAAATAATATGTTGAGTAATGAAAACAATTGTACACTTCCTGAACCAACTCCTAAGCCAATTCCGAAGAAAATGGGTATTCTATTTCTCAGTCCTGAAGATATGCAAGAGGCAAAGAAATCTATGAAAGAAAAATGTATTAAAGCTGAAGATGTTAAGAATTTACCACCTATTGAAGAAATACATGGTCTTGAGAACCCAACACAGGTAGTAAAGGTAAATTCTCTCTATAGATTTCATGAAGGTGATATTCCTCGTAATAAGTCTGCTAGCCAATACTTAGATGAGTTTGACAATTTTATTGTTAAACAAGAAAACTTCAATGCTTATGTTGGTAGACAATTAAAACATAATGCTTATATGATTGAACACTTGAGTGATTATATGTCTAGAGTTAAAGGTGAACTTAAACTCATTAGTAAACATGCTTCTGTGGTTACCACTCAAGTAGAACAAGTACTTAAAGCACAAAATGATTTTCTCAATGAATTAAATAGTAAGAAAAATGATAATGCTGTTAGAGTTGTGACTAGACGGGTTAGAATGACTTAGGAACCTCTGTATCCTGAGGACCACCCTAAGAGAATTGAGCAAGATTCTCAGAGAACTATTGTTGAAGCACCTAGTTCTTCAAAGAAGAAGAAAAATAAAAATGATAGGACTTTGCATGCTTCTAGTGAACCTGTTGTTGACACACCCGAGAATCCCAATGATATTTCTATATCTGTAACGACCCGAATCTGATAAGATTCGATGTCTCTGTGCTTACCGTGCTAGTCCCTGGATCGACTCGCTAGCACACACAGTACATAGGAATATCAAAGTAACAAGTGCATCATTTAATATAACGTATGATCCAGAATATACAAAGTATTACAAACTGAGTAGCACATATCTAACTTTATTCAATATAACAGCGGAAATGTAGCATAATAAACGATGAGTCCATCAATGCCCACTGGAGAACATGTTGAGTGAAGACTCGCGACCCTACTGTATCTCACTGATCATCTGAAAATCCTGCAACATGATAAGTTGCAGCCACAAAGGGTCAATACATTGAATGTATTGGCAATTCACCCAATATGATATAGCAAACCTACATCCACGAGTAAAGTATGACAACAAAACACTCAAGTCAAATTGGAGAAGAAAGTCTTCACCTACCTCCACTAAATGAACTCATAACCGGCTCTAATATACTCGCCCAAGATAACCCAAAGATTCTAATAAACATGACAAGAACTTCCAAAAGGGTCTCAAGTGCGCTCTGTCAGTGGCACATTCTCTAGGAACAATAGAGCGCTCTGCCAAAGACGCATCTACCTGATTTATGTTCCGAAAACTATACCTCGCCTCAAGTGCGCTCTGTCAATGGCGCATTCTCTAGGGACAATAGAGCGCTCTGCCAGTGACGCATTCACTTGGTTAATAATCCCGAGCCTACGGCTATAAACATTCACCACTTTCAGGGATCACTCGACACATGCCCCGCGTCTACCATAGCAAGTTGATCACGCCATCACATAACACAATCAACATCAAAACATGGCAACACGAGATACACATATCAAGCCAAACATTTATCATAGCATAAAACCACACTTGCATAGCAGAATACATGATGAGCAACATCAAAAGTGCAAACTTGCCTGGAACGGTGTTGAAGTACTCTAACACTTAATTCTGATCCTCTTGACACTCCGGACAATCTATACGATAACGAAGGCATCGATAAATAAACCATACTCACATAACTCACAATAAAGTAAACAACAAAGAATTCAAATAAAATTCAACTAACAAAACATATCAGTAGGTAAATAATATCTAGATGATACTAGGATCACAATGCAAAAAGAATCAACTAAACTAGACCTACGGTTTAAAAGATATGGCCTCCGGAAGTTTGAATTTAGATTTAAACAAATTCAAATTTGAACTGTTCAAAAATGTGAAATTTTGGTTCTACAGTATTCTCCTGGTCTCTACGAGTTCACAGGAAAAAGAATCGGTGAATTTGGAGTTATAGGCTAAAAGATATACCTAATTGAACATTGGATATAGAATCTGTGAAAAATAAACTGTGCCAAAACTGTGTTCGTGGAAGAACTGTTGCGGCTGTGGACGTGCCACATGGCGCATTACTATTGACTGGGTGTGTTCGCTGTTCTGGCTGAAGAGTGGATGGCCACAGCTTAAAAGAAAATGGTTCGTGATAAAAAAAACAAATGATCTAATCTCAGCCGTACACGGTATATCGGACGGACGACGATGCTCACCGGAAAAAGGAGGGCTCGGTGGTTGCCGGAGTTGAACGCGACGGCGGCGGCGCGGCTCGGGCGTCGATGGTGGCGCCTGCTCTGGCGGTCTTCGGACTCCATGGGGTAACGTACGAGACGTGGCGCTCTGCTGCTGTCTCCAAGATGTCCTCAGCGGCGCCGGTGGTGAGCGGGGACGACGGCAAACGGTGGCTGGAGCTCGGGCGGCGGTGCTCGCCGGGGCGGAGCTCGAAGCGCTCGATTGAGTGCTCCCCTAAGAAAAAGAAGGGGTCAGGGAGAGAGAGGAGCACAAGTCTGACATTACAGAAGGCAAGGTCGGGGCGGAAACCTCCTAGCGGCGACGGAAACAAGCGGCAGAGGTGCTCCGGTGGTGGCCGACTCCGGCGAGATCGGGGCGGGGCCCTAAGGCATAGTAAGACTCCGTTTTTGCAAAAATCGAAAGAGGATACGAAGGGTAAGTACATATGGGCGGACTCCATGGTCTAGGGGGATTAGATCGATCGAATCGATCGAGTTCAGATCAATTACATTGTCCAGGAAGAACACGGTGGAGAAGAGAGATGACAGGTGGGACCCTTCCGGCGGCGGCAGAGAGTAGAGGAAAAAAAACAGAGAGGGAAAAGGGGTTGCGTTGCTGGGCTGGCCTGCTAGCTGCTGCAGGTGCTGGCTGCTGGGCCGCACCTGCGCGCGCGGGCGAGCGATGGAGTTGGTCTGCGGTGCTGGCTGGCTGGCCTGGTCTGGCCGGCTGGCTTCTGTTTTTTTTAAACCAAAACCACAGAAGTTAAATAACTAAAATAAATACACTAAAATAAATTCTAAAACAAATACATATACACACAGTAAAATCAACACTACCAAAATAAAATATAGGAACACTAGTTCCACCTATAATGCAATTTTGTAAAAATCATTTGTATGCAATAGACCACTCAAACAGCAAAGTAACACACAAATAAAATAATTTCATGATTATGAAAAATACCAAAACATAACAAAAGGACATGAATTAATATTGTGGGCATTAGGAACATTTTTAACCCCCAAATACACAAAAGTATATTTTATGCAATGCAAGCATACAAAGAGCATTATTGACAACTAAAACTTTTGAGTTTCAACAACTCCAAAAGTTTCGAATACTAGTCAAATTTAACTAAGATCAAACATCACAAGCAAGATTTCAGTTAATCCTATTTAAATAATAACATTCCAGAATTCTAAATTTTGGGATGTTACAATATCTGATGCTGAAACACAATATGGTAATGAACATGAACCTAGTAATAATGTTAACGATGATGTTCACGTTGATGCTCAACCTAGCAATAACGATGATGTAGATATTGAACCTGTTGTTGATCTTGATAACCCACAATCAAAGAATCAAAGTTATGATAAGAGAGACTTTGTTGCTAGGAAGCACGGTAAGGAAAGAGAACCATGGGTTCAGAAACCCATGCCTTTTCCTGCTAAACCATCCAAGAAAAATGATGATGAGGATTTTGAGCGCTTTGCTGAAATGATTAGACCTATATTTTTGCGTATGCGTTTGACTGGTATGCTTAAAACAAATCCTTATGCTAAGTATATGAAACATATTATCACAAATAAAAGGAAGATACCGGAAGTTGAAATTTCCACCATGCTTGCCAATTATACTTTTAAAGGTGGAATGCCAAAGAAACTAGGAGATCCAGGAGTACCAACAATACCTTGCTCCATTAAAAGAAACTATGTTAAAACTACTTTATGTGATCTTGGAGCCGGTGTTAGTGTTATGCCTCTCTCTTTATATCATAGACTTGATTTGAATAAGTTGACACCTACTGAAATATCTTTGCAAATGGCCGATTGCTACTTCTCGAGCTTGCGTTGTATTCCCTCGAAGAGGAAAGGGTGATGCAGCACAGTAGCGTAAGTACTTCCCTCAGTTTTTGAGAACCAAGGTATCAATCTAGTAGGAGACCACGCGCGAGTCCCTCGCACCTGCACAAACAAATAAGAACTTCGCAGCCAACGCGATAAGGGGTTGTCAATCCCTTTACAGTCACTTACGAAAGTGAGATCTAATAGAGATGATAGTTTGATATTTTTGGTATTTTTGATTATAAGAACAGAAAGTAAAAGCAGAAAAGTAAAGTAGATTGTAGATTGATATATTGAGAATAGACCCGGGGGCCATAGTGTTCTCTAGTGGCTTCTCTCATGATAGCGATATTCTACGGCGGGTAAACAAATTACTATTGAGCAATTGATAGAAAATTGAATAATTATGAGACTATCTAGGCATGATCATTATATATAGGCATCACGTCCGAGACAAGTAGACCGAAACGATTCTGCATCTACTACTATTACTCCACACATTGACCGCTATCTAGCATGCATCTAGTGCATTGATTTCATAAGAACAGAGTAACGCCTTAAGCAAGATGACATAATGTAGAGGGATAAACTCAAACTTAGTGATATAAACCCCATCTTTTTATCCTCGATGGCAACAATACAATACGTGCATTGCTACCCCTACTGTCACTGGGAAAGGACACCGCAAGATTGAACCCAAAGCCAAGCACTTCTCCCATTGCAAGAACTATAGATCTAGTAGGCCAAACCAAACAAATAATTTGAAGAGACTTGCAAGGATATTATAATCATACATAAAGAGTTCAGAGAAGAACCAAATATTTCTCATAGATAATCTTGATCATAAACCCACAATTCATCGGATCTCGACTAACACACCGCAAAAAGAGATTACATCAAATAGATCTCCTCAAAGACCGGGGAAAACTTTGTATTGAGATCCAAAGAGAGAGAAGAAGCCATCTAGATACTAGCTATGGACCCGAAGGTCTGTGCTAAACTACTCACAACTCATGGCGAGGCGATGATGATGATGTAGAAGCACTCCGTGGTAGATCCCCCCTCCGGCGGAGCTCCGGAACAGGCCCCAAGATGGGATCTCACGGGAACAGAAGGTTATGGCGGTGGAACTAGGGTTTTCTCAATTTCTCTGATGGTTTCGGGGTACGTAGGTATATATAGGAGGAAGGAGGGCACCGGGGGCCAAACGTGGGGCCCACGAGGCAGGGGGGCGCCCTATAGGGGGGGCGCCCCGCACCCTCGTGGGCACCACGTGTGCCCTACTCCGTGGTTCTCAAGTCTCCCGTGCATGATTTTCTCCAAAAATATCTCTCCCGAAGGTTTCATTCCGTTTGGACTCCGTTTGATATTCCTTTTCTGTAAAACAAAGCAATCATGTCTTCTCAAAATACTATGGCTAAAGAAAGTTATCCCTACAAAATCATATAGTCTGGTTATACTCCCTCTTCATCACACAAAATATTCATATCATGCACAACCCCGATTTCAGCCAAGCACTTGTTTTCATACTCTATTCTTTCAAACCTTTCAACTTTCACACAATACATGAGCGTGAGCCATGGACATAGCACTATGGGTGGAATAGAGAGGTGGTTGTGGAGAAGACAAAAAGGAGGGAGATAGTCTCACATCAAATAGGCGTATCAACGGGCTATGGAGATGCCCATCAATAGATATCAATGTGAGTGAGTAGGTATTGCCATGCAACGGATGTACTAGAGCTAAAAATGTATGAAAGCTAACAAAAGAAACTAGTGGGTGTGCATCCAACTTGATTGCTCATGAAGACCTAGGGCATTTGAGGAAGCCCATTGTTGGAATATACAAGCCAAGTTCTATGATGAAAATTCCCACTAGTATATGAAAGTGACTAAACATGAGACTCTCTATCATGAAGAACATGGTGCTACTTTGAAGCACAAGTGTGGAAAAATATAGTAGCAATTGTCCCTTTTTCTTTTCCTTTTTTTCCTTTTCTCTTTTTTGGGCCTTTTTTTCTTTGGCCTTTCTTTTTTTCTTTTTTTGGAGGGGCTTTATTGATTTAGCCTTTCCTCACATGGGACAATGCTCTAATAATGATGATCATCACACTTTCATTACAACTCGATATTACAACTCGATACTAGAAAAAAGTATGACTATATATGAATGCCTCCGGCGGTGTACCGGGATGTGCAATGAATCAAGAGTGACATGTATGAAAAATTATGCATGGTGGCTTTGCTACAAATACGATGTCAACTACATGATCATGCATGGCAATATGACAATATGAAGCGTGTCATATGAACGGAACGGTGGAAAGTTGCATGGCAATATATCTTGGAATGGCTATGGAAATGCCATGATAGGTAGGTATGGTGGATGTTTTGAGGAATATATGGTGGCTGTTTTGAGGAAGGATATATAGTGGGTGTATGGTACCAGCGAAAGTTGCACGATACAAGAGAGGCTAGCAATGGTGGAAGGGTGAGAGTGCGTATACTCCATGGACTCAACATTAGTCATAAGAACTCATATACTTATTGCAAAAATGTACGAGTCATCTGCATGCTCCTAGGGGGAGGTTGGTAGGAATTAACCATCGTGCGCCCCCTACCTCCACACAAGGGTTGACACTTTACAAATACCTCATGTTCTAACTTCGTCACATAGCGGTTCACCATACGCGCATGCTACGGGAATCACTAACCTTAACACAAGCTGATGAGGACATCACTAACAAGGTTACACCCACAGCTCCAACTGACACATATACAGGACCAATTACTAGAGCTCGCGCACGCCAATTAAATTACCAGGTACTTTCGTTTCTTGGTAATGAATCTAATGTTCATGAGAATATGATGCTGCCTAAATTGGATACATTTGTCTTGCTTACAAATGAAGGGCCTAGCTTGGACAAGAAGGATGAACATTGGAGCAAGATCAAGCATGGAGATGATGGCATGCGCAAGGGGAACAAGAATGGAGTTTCAATTGATGATTTCAGGACTTTGAAGCCACCATAATGAGTGCGAGAAGCCTTGGACGAAATATACAAGATGCCACTTCATAAATTTCGTCCAGAGGCTATTATAGGTGCTGCGTCACCTTATTATTGGGCCAGGCCCATGTAATTTCGAAATACTTGAGTATAGGCTGTTTTTAGAGTCCGTATGTGTGGGGAAACAAGAGTTAGGGTTGGTTTCGGACCCCTCCACCAAGGGCCACGAAATTCCCCCCTCTTTCCCTCATATATACAGCCCTTAGGGCGTCGTTTAGACTTTGGGTTTTGTTTAGATTAAAAGTTCGCCATAGCTGCAACTTCGCGTACTTCGTTTGTGTTCAACGACCAGACCAAGGCGTCACAGAACCCCACCTTGATCAATAAAGTTTTCCTCTTATATTCGCAATATCTAGATTGCAATCTTAGTTTCTTGCTTGTTCTTCGTTTGCCTGCAGGAAACAGACCTTCGTGGTCAGGTTGATCGTGCTCCGGCGTGGTCAACAACCTCTCGGAGTTGGTTTAGCGATTGCTAAGGCGCGACGTCCTCGCATGTTCGTAGTCGGATCGTCAAAGTCGACTTCCTCCAAAACGATAGCCACCATCTCATCGAAAGACGGGACACCTTAGCCTCTATCAAGTGGTATCAGATTTCCAGGTTGCTCGGTGAGATTTTACAGTTTTTCATAGTTCAGTTCGAGTCTGTTCTTCATACCTATAGTCCACGAAAAAGCCAAAAAAAAATTAGGGTTAGTTCATCCCATCGGAACCAATCTGAGCCTTTGCATAATCTTTTATGTATTTGCTTTGTTGAATTTGCGGTTGCATCGTCGTGTCAAGTTGCTGGTCCTAGCGTCTAGTCTTTTAGAGTTTCGAGTTCTGGTCATAAGTTGTCACGCCGCCGCCGCAACATCTTCATCGCTACTGCCACATACCACCACCGATCCGTATCCATATACCACCACCAATCCGTATCCATATACCACCACCGCTGCCATAACCTACCACCGCTGCCATATCCTACCACCATTATCCACCACCAATCCGAGTTCTTTTCATATTAGGTTTGTTCTCGAAATCCATCTAGGTTTCGGATTTGTGTTTCCTTGCATGTGTAGGTCTCGAAAAAAAAAATCTGGAGACCCCCGGGCAGTTTTTAGGCCAAAATTTCGGCAGGTGAAAATATTTTTTCCCTATCCTATTTTTGAGCTTTTCTGAGTCTTTTGAGACACGTGCCACCATACTGATTTTTTCCCGCACTTTTTCGTCGTCGCTGCCCTGATTCCGAAAAAAAAAATTCGTCAAAAAAATTCCGTGCCTATCATCTTAGTTTGACTTGGGAAGTGTTTTGAGACACTCGCCATTATAGTGATTTTCGGCCAAAAAAAAAGCAGCAAAAAAAAAGAGCGCAAAAAAAAAGGCGAATTTTTTTTCAGAGTGTGCTTTCCCCTTTATTACGTGCAGCGCTGTGATTTTGTTAGTGTTCTAGGCTCGCGTCTCTAGTACGGTCTAGCCTAGGACCAGCACAGTACCGTCGTTGAGCGTTTATTCAACTTTGCATCTCTGAATTGATTATTGCTGACCACTTTTGCTACCATCTTATAAGCCTTCCCAGCTCCACATACATCTACGTCGTGCGTTTGACTCTCCCTGGTAATCGCTTTATCCACGCTTTGAGAGTTTTGACTACCACGGTTGCCGATCACCACCTGCTGCTGGGTAAGAACTGGTAAGAATTTGAGATTTGCTTGTCGGATTTGTGACACCAGCCACCCCCACCACTTATTAGTAGTCTGTAGGATCATATTCTTGTGTGTTTCTATTGCTGCTAACCATGCCAGGATCACAAGTCGACGAGACTGACTGGGAGAACTTGACGAACAAGGAGCTTCATGATAAGTTTCAGCAAATGATGAGTGAACAGGTGCAAGATGTGCTAAACAGATTTGACGAGGCCATGGAGAAGATAGATGGCATGGAAAAGACGTTTGATACAAAGCTCGATAACAAGTTTGCTGAATTGCTTGCGCGTTTTCCACCACCACCGGCTTCTGCAGCTGTCCCACCTCTTCAACAACAACAACAACAACAACAACAACAACGGCGCCTTCCGAATCAAGTGGGACGAGCACAGCGCGTTCCCCTTGAGACTGGTCAAGCTTCTGGTGCTGCTGTTGATGTTTCTGTAGCTCCTGCTGCTACTGCAGAGGTGGAGGACCATTACGAGGATGAGGTTGACCAAAATCAGAACTACGTGCAACAACCAGCACCACCACCACCAGGTCGTCCTCATGCATATCATCGCAACGGTAGGGCTGCACCACCACCTGAGGTACATGACCATCTTCCTAAATTGAAATTGAATATTCCACCATTTGAGGGTAGATATGTTCCTGATATATATCTTACTTGGGAGTTACAAACTGAACAACGTTTTACATGTTTAAACTATCCCGAGGAGAGACGTGTTCCTGCTGCTGTTTGTGCTTTCACTGGTTTTGCATGTGTTTGGTGGTCTGAACATTGTAGATTATATCCTATTCCAGCTACTTGGACTGCTTTGAAAACTGCTATGCGTACTCGTTGGGTTCCACCATATTATCAACGTGAATTACTTCAAAAACTGCAGCGCTTAAGACAAGGAAAAAATTCTGTAGAAGAATATTATCAGCAATTACAAACTGAACTGATTAGATGTGGTATTGTTGAGGAGAATGAAGCTATGCTTGCATGTTTTATGGGTGGATTAAATAGAGAGATTCAGACCATTCTAGAGTATAAGGATTATACTACTATCACTCGTTTATTCCATCTTGCTTGTAAAGCTGAACGTGAAGTGCAGGATCGACAGGCATTGGCGCGGACTAACTTTTCTGCAGGACGACCTTCATCATGGACACCGCGTGCATCCTCTAGTTCCTCACATTGTACTGCACCGACACCTCCATCAGCTATTACCTCCAGCCGTGATACAAGGAAGCAGGCACAACCACCATTATCTGCCAAGAGCACACCTATTGGGCCTGCACAGAGTTCTTCTTCTTCCATGGCATCAACAGGGCACACCAGTGATATTATTTGTCGTCGTTGTAAGGGAAGAGGACATTTTGCGAGAGATTGCAAATCTCAGCGTGTGATGATTGCTACTGAGGATGGTGGATATGAATCCGCTAGTGACTATGATGAGGAGACTTTGGCTCTTATTACACGTGAAGAACACGGCGGAGACGATTCTGATCATGAGACGCAATACATGGCTCCTGAAGATGCTGACAGGTATGATTGTTTAGTTGCTCAACGTGTTTTGAGTGTGCAGGTTACACAAGCTGAGCAAAATCAGAGGCATAATTTGTTCCATACAAAGGGAGTTGTGAAGGAACGTTCTGTTCGCGTGATCATAGATGGAGGGAGTTGCAACAACTTGCTAGCATGGAGATGGTGGAGAAGCTATCTCTCACCACAAGACCACATCCACATCCTTACTACATCCAATGGTTCAACAACAGCGGCAAGGTTAAGGTAACACGTACTGTTCGTGTGCATTTTAGTATCTCTACATATGTTGATTATGTTGATTGTGATGTGGTACCTATGCAAGCATGTTCCTTATTACTTGGTAGACCATGGCAATTTGATAAAAATTCTGTACACCATGGTAGAAACAATCAGTATACTCTTGTTCATAAGGATAAAAATATTACTTTGCTTCCTATGACTCCTGATTCCATTTTGAAAGATGATATTAATAGAGCTAATAAATCAAAACAGGAGAAAAATAAGAGTGAAAATCAGATTGTGGCAAAAGAATTTGAGCAACAAATGAAGCCTACTAATAAACCATCTATTGTTGCTTCTGAAATTAAATTGAAAAGTGCATGTTTATTTGCCACCAAATCTGATATTGATAAGCTAGATTTTAGCAAATCTGTTTGCTATGCTGTTGTATGTAAAGAGGCATTATTTTCATTCGAGGACGTGCCTTCCTCTTTGCCTCCTGCTGTCACTAACATTTTACAGGAGTTCGCCGACGTCTATCCACAAGACGTGCCACCGGGATTACCACCTATTCGAGGGATTGAGCATCAGATTGACTTAATTCCCGGTGCATCGCTACCCAACCGCGCACCATACCGTACCAATCCAGAAGAGACGAAGGAGATTATGCGTCAAGTACAGGAGCTACTCGACAAAGGTTATATACGCGAATCCCTTAGTCCTTGTGCTGTTCCTATTATTCTAGTGCCGAAAAAGGATGGTACATCGCGTATGTGTGTTGATTGTAGAGCCATTAATAATATTACTATTCGTTATCGTCATCCTATTCCTAGGCTAGATGATATGCTTGATGAATTGAATGGCTCTACAATATTCTCCAAAGTTGATTTGCGTAGTGGATACCATCAAATTCGTATGAAATTGGGAGATGAATGGAAAACAACATTTAAAACTAAGTTTGGATTATATGAGTGGTTTTTGGGTTAACTAATGCACCTAGTACTTTCATGAGATTAATGAATGAAGTTTTACGTGCTTTCATTGGACGATTTGTGGTAGTATACTTTGATGATATATTGATTTTTAGCAGATCTTTGGAGGAACATTTGGAACATTTACGTGCTGTTTTTATTGCTCTACGTGATGCACGTTTATTTGGTAACCTTGGAAAGTGCACCTTTTGCACCGACCGAGTCTCTTTTCTTGGCTATGTTGTTACTCCACATGGGAATTGATGTTGATAAAGCCAAGATTGAAGCTATTGAGAGTTGGCCGCAGCCCAAAACGGTCACACACGTGAGGAGTTTCCTTGGCCTCGCTGGATTCTATCGGCGTTTTGTGAGAGATTTCAGCACCATTGCTGCACCTCTCAACGAGCTTACAAAGAAGGATGTGCCTTTTGTTTGGGGTACTGCACAGGAAGAAGCATTCACGGTATTGAAAGATAAGTTGACACATGCTCCTTTACTCCAACTTCCTGATTTTAATAAGACTTTTGAGCTTGAATGTGATGCTAGTGGAATTGGGTTAGGAGGTGTGTTATTACAAGATGGTAAACCTGTTGCATATTTTTCTGAAAAATTGAGTGGGCCTAGTCTGAATTATTCTACTTATGATAAGGAATTATATGCTCTTGTTCGGACTTTGGAGACATGGCAACATTATTTATGGCCCAAAGAATTTGTTATACATTCTGATCATGAATCTTTAAAGCACATTAAGAGTCAAGCAAAACTGAACCGTAGACATGCTAAATGGGTTGAATTCATAGAGACTTTCCCTTATGTTATTAAACACAAGAAGGGAAAAGAAAATGTTATTGCTGATGCATTGTCTCGTCGTTATACTATGCTTTCACAACTTGACTTTAAAATATTTGGTTTGGAGGCCATCAAAGATCAATATGTGCATGATGCTGAATTTAAAGATGTATTGCAGAATTGTAAAGAAGGGAGAACATGGAACAAGTTCGTCGTTAATGATGGATTTGTGCTTCGTGCTAACAAGCTATGCATTCCAGCTAGCTCTGTTCGTCTTTTGTTGTTGCAGGAGGCGCATGGAGGAGGATTAATGGGACACTTTGGCGTGAAGAAGACGGAGGACGTACTTGCTACACATTTCTTTTGGCCAAAGATGCGACGGGATGTTGAGCGTTTTGTTGGTCGCTGCACTACATGTCAAAAAGCTAAGTCACGACGCAATCCTCATGGTTTATATATGCCTTTGCCTGTCCCTAGTGTTCCTTGGGAAGATATATCTATGGACTTTTGTAACGCCCGGATAATTAAGCTACAGTAATCCCACGTTAATGGTGACACGTCATCGTGTTACTGTTGATAATCTCGCTGTTATCGAAAACCCGTTCGAATTAAAAATCCAAATAAAAATGCAACAATAAAAGTTTTCCAAAAGTAAGACAAAAATGTTCATGCGGTGCTAAATATTGCACCATTAATTTTGGTGTAGGTTTTGCAATTTCTAAAAATGCCTAAGTGTTTTAAATAAATTAAAACTAAAACAGGAAAATAAATAAAAGTAAATCCTAAACTAAAATAAA